>JANVCC010000094.1:2594703-2680202 GCA_025345505.1 Todiramphus chloris collaris | reverse complement strand
ACCTTCCTGCACCTCTCCGAGACGTACTTCAGTCCCTCACCCACTGCCCCAGAAAGGTACCGTGAGTGATCACCCCGTTGCACGTTGGGTGCCACGGTGAAGGCTGCCAGAAGGATACGCTGGACCAGATGGGAGCGGGGCTCCCTCCTACACGACGCCAAGTTCACAACTGGGCCTTAGACAGACGTTAACAAAAAGTGACTTATTTTCCATGCTGAAATCAAATGCAAAGGGGAAGAAAAAAAAAACCCCAACCCACCCCAGTCCTGAGTAATTTTGCAGCTTAGGAATATTTCACATACTTGTTTCACCATAATGTGAAGGCCAGATATAACTTTCTGATTAATGGGGACCACGGGGTGCAATAAATGCAGCTTTAAAGGAAATCCATTCCACAGCAAGCACAATCAGCCTTTCAAAACCCCACCCCCTGTATATGCTGGATTTTTTTTTGCCTGCAAATTTAAGAAAACCTAAGAGAATTAGGGACCTAGCTCCCATTCAAAGGCAGCAGGGTTTGGAAATTTGGTTCTTAGCTATGCCTCCATAAACCTCAGCCATCAGAGGCTTGCAGCAGCTCTGCAGGTCCTGTGCCCTGCTTGTCCTCTCAGAGGAGCCAGCTTGGGCTCTTGTGTAGATGTGCTCCTTGTGATACACATAAAACCTTTGCACTCATGGTTTTTGGCCATTTTTTTTTTTTAACTATATGTTACAACCAGAAAAAAAGATGAGGTGTGAGCTGGGGTCCCAGGAAGCACCATGTGAATGCTGCAGCTGGAGAAAACTCCTCAGGACACCTTCACCACTGTGGCCAAAGCAAACCAAAACTGGGAGGGAAAGCACTTCTGACAAGTGGGAGCACTGCTCGTGTTCATGGTGTAGCTGATGGGAGATGTCTGGCTGTATGTGAGAGGAAGAGGAATCTTACAGCATAACGCTTAAGAAATGTCAAAAGAGGGGTAGAAATCGTGCATGGAAATTATTTGCTGAGAGTCACATGCTCCGAATTGGACGCTGAGCTGCTTGGATGAATCAACACTCTCAAATTCACTCAGGTCTTGTGAGCTTTTCAGGCGAGTGTTGCGTGTGTGGGGGAAACCAGATCATAGCACTGGCCACCAAATACTGAATGTCCACAGCACTGCCTGCACTGGGGAGTTGTCCAACCACCTCATCTGTTTTTACATATTAATGCATTCCTTTGCTCTTACTCCTTGGTAAAATGGGATGTTTTAGATAAGGACTAGAGAGATTAAAGAAATCAGAACATCTAACTTTAAATACTGCAATAGGAACTGATGGTCCCTGAGTGCTTGGGCAGCAGCAAAGCTCCTGCAGTAAGTCCCTGCTTGCCTTGGATGAGGCATCTTGCATAAAATTGCTGCCTTTGAAGCCCCATTTGCTGTTTTGACCACTAACTCTCTCCTCTCCACAGCATCAGAAGTGTCCCTAGACAAACCTGGGTTAAACAACAAAACCAAAGCGCTCATTTAGGGCCTCCTTGCAGAAGGGCCATTCCTACTGAGCCAGCGTGGCCCCAACTTACTGTACAAAACCCCTCAAGTCTGAACACAGTCTGACCATTTTAGGCCTTTCAGCTACTGACATTCTGGAGAAGCAGTTGCTTTTCAGTGAGATGAATTCACTCCATGCTTCCTTCTGACAAACATGAGCTCTGGAGTCACCTTTAAAACCGGTAGCATATGCAGGAGATGCCTCACAGCATCCTGGTGCCCTGCGTCAGCTGGGGGTGGTCTGTCTTCCTTTGGGCTGGAGAACAGTGATTTGACTTCAGTTTTTCTATAGTGAACTGGCACTTACTAAAACATGGTTCCACACTGTATAATTTCTATGGCTTTTATTAATGCAGACAGTATAGGCTCCATAAAGAAGAAAAATTACCAGTGGAAGATAAAACTAAAATACTAGTTGCATTACAATCACATTCTAGTGCTGCAATAAATTGCATGAAGCCAATAAAGCAAAACTAACTGAAGATATTTGACACAAACCAAAAATGAAATGAGAGTCATTACGCAGTCTGCTACAGGGACCTGCCTTGATGTAGTTAAAGCAATAAACTACCTGGGAGTAATCTTTACTTATTTTAAATTGCATATTCCAATTGCAAAGCTGTTTCTGGCATTTCTGCCACACTTACTTTACTCTGCTCAGAAAAAGAATTACATGTCTGGATAAGTCATGTCCTATTAAATGCGCATCATATCTGCAGCACTCATAAGTCACTTGAGTCATAATATTGTTTATTCTAACATTAGTCACTATTTTCTGTCATAAATTAGCTATTCTCCAGAAGAGTGGAAACGAGATTGAGCCAAGGTTGCAATTATTTCACACATCCATGTTGGCACACGGAATAGATTAAGTGGCTATCTCTACAGAGGAATTATCATCATCGGGCCACGGGTCAATTATAACAAATGTATTCATGCCGGTAGCCCCCAGGTATCTTCAATAATAAGAGTTTGCATTCCTTTCCCTCCCTAATTATTCTCCTCCATGGTCTGGCTGACCCACACATGTGTCGGAAGAAGCAGAAGCGATGCCTTTTGCAATATTCAAGGTTAAACCCTCCCAGTCATCATTTCCTGCCATTTCCCTTGAATCCTCCCTACCCACAGGATATTTGCATGCAAATCAACAGTGGCACGGTGGAGGCTTTTCCATGCAACCAGTCCTGCTGCTAATTAATTGTCTGTTATCCTGCCTTTCTGCAGAGGTAGCAGCCCTCGCCCCCCTGCCGAGAGAGAGGGAGGGGATTCGATTCCTCTGCCTTTCAGTCATCCCGGTTTTAATTTGGCTGCGTGTGCTGGTGTTGGTATTTCCCAGCCTTTGTGTGGCTTGGAGCATGCCCAGGCCTGGCCCTGCCATCAGACTCCGAACCCGCACCGAGCGTGCCAGGGAATAACCCGCCAGTCGCCAGGCTGGGGGTCGGGTCCCAGAAGGATGTGCTGATGCAGCAGGGAGAAGGGGCAGTTTTGGTTGGGATGCATTAAGTCTTATTTATATACAAACCCCTTTTAGTTAAAATGGAGTGTTTTGCCCCAAAGGGAGCAGGCCATTATAGCAATGAATGGTGCTTTATAAGACAGCGTATTCCCTTAGGGAAGAGGCAATCAGTTGCCCCAGCTGAAGGCACATTCATACTTGAATTAAAAACCTTCAATAGCTATTTTTTGTTATGTTGCCTCTCACACAGAGCTAGATGCATTGCTAAAAAAAAAAAAAAAAAAGAAAAACAAACAGCTGACTTGCACATCAGTTTGTTCCCTTAATCACACACGTATCCCCCTGGGAACTGATGCTCAGGGAAGACTACAGTTAGTACAGTTGCACAGTTCTGCTTCACTGAGGCTTCAGGTGCAGCTCACCCAGGTGGGACCAACAGTGCAGAGCGAAAGGCTCTGCCCCTACCCCAGCAGCTCCCCTCTGCCAGGCTCAGGTAGAAATGCTCTTGCTCACTGGCAATGGGATACAAATTCCCTACTTACAATGTTTGCCTTTCCCTCTTCTGAAGGAGCAGGATAAGCTCAGGATGGCAGGAGGATGGAGATGTCCTCATCCGTGCCCCGGTGGGGCACCGCTGCTTGCTGTCCTCCCTGGAAAGTCAGTGACTGTGTCATGTGTGGCAACGAAAACAGGGGTATACCCAGCACCAGGAGAGGCAAAGCTGAAGCATCAGTACTCGTACAGGAGCTGCCCCTGCCCCTGTGCTGCCCGTGGCTCTGAGAGACGAGAACTGGCCCAGTGTTGGGTGAAACCCCTTTTCCCGAGGTGGGAAAAGGTTTGTCATTAAAACTTCCCCCGCACTCATTGCAGAGGGAGTCTGCCCCCTGACACGTGCCAGCAAGCAGCAGATATTCTGCCTACCTAAGCTCCTGCTATTGCCTTCAAGGGCTGGACAATTTAACTTCTGCTGTGCTCTGATCTGGGCTATTTTTGCTCCATCCTCCCCCAGGCTGCCTTGCTAAGGGGGGGATGAGGAGGTGGCCATTGCCTGTCCCATTCCCTCCTGCCTTCAGCACAACAGGAAGGACCCAAAGTCTGTATAATATCCATCTTTGGACACTGACTGACAGCAAGCATCTAAGAGAGACCAAATCCAGGGCAAGCCCATATGGATGGATTCCCTGCAAAGTCTCTCCACATCTGGTGATCCACAGCTTCACACCTCCAGAGATGCAGATAATGCCATCACATTTAACAGCCGGCGACAGATTTCTGTCCCACAGGTTCAAAACGTAATTGGATAAAGTTGTGTCAATATTTTTGTACCCAAGGTGATGTGTGACAGCAGCTTCAGCTCAGCAACGCTCCAGGCGAAGCTGTGTCTCCTTCAGCAGGGTTTTGGCCCTGCCTCAGTTGGTGACTCCATGGCCTCACCTTGGAAAAGATGACCGAGCGCAGGGACTGGCCCCCGTGCAACATGTTAAAGATGAGTTCTTTTAGACTTTTAAAATTAAAACAGCTCTCAGGCACCGAAGGAACACTGTCTCAGTAAGATGTCTGAAGTAGCATTACTGAAGTAACGTGTCCCAGGCCAGCACCTTGAACCTTGCCCACTTTCCCATGTAGCTTCTACTGCCTCTGCTTGCCAGACTTGGTGCTCACTGCCTCCTCTTCCTTACCCCATTATAGTTAAAATAAAAAGGTTAAAAGTCTTCTGCACCTAGTAAATATCTTCTCTAGTACCTTATAGAATGGAATTTATAGTCATTTCTATGCTGTTTTATTTGGCTTAGAGGGAATTAAGAACTACTCTGGTTTCCACTGAAGCCAGTGGCAGTACATGAACCAGCTTCTCCATTTCTCTGGAAAGCCCCTGTGCAGAACTGGGCAAGATGCCTCACAAGTTAATGAGAACAAAAAAACCAAACCAACCAACCAAAACAAAACATCCCCCCCCCAAAAAAAAACCAACAAAAAAAAAGGAGAGAGAGGAAACTAGAAACCCAAATAAAATTTAGTAAGAGAAAACTATCAATTTCACAGCCACTCCAGCTGCTTCTCGATGGCTTTGCTGATTTACATGTGATTTCCATATTAACACAGGTATACGCACACATTGCCGGGGGGAATTGAGGTTCTTGGGATAGAAGGTGCCACATTTACACCATATTTCCAAACTTTCTTAACATGGGATTGCTGTTTAAAGGCTGGGGCTTATTTCACCTGGCCAGCCTCAACCCAATGCCAGGCCATAGATCTGCACTTGGACTTGTTGGAGGCCAAAGCCATTTCAGCTCCTGGTCAGGCAGTGGCTGCTTATTTTAAGAAAACATTTGCAAACACATATCTATCCACCCTGCCTGAAGCTGTCCTGCAAAGGTGGATAGGAGCAGCGTGTGCACTGCCCGACCTGCCAGGACAGGCATTGCCCCTCATCATGGGCAATAGCAGCAGCTCATCGTGCCAATAGCAGCTGCTCTCCCTGGAAGTAAGCGGGGACCGAGTTTTCACTTGCTGTTTGCAGAGTAAATAAGAACCAGAAATGTGCAATTCCACTTCAGCGTGGAATCAAGAGGTCTCATCTTGCGACCAAAGCATTCACAGTGCCGAGCACGGATGCCCTCCTATTCACCTTTAAAGTCTGCATCCTCTCTGTGCTTCCCACGCATCCTTTGCCTTCACCTCCAGGATGTCTGTCTCGCCTTTGAAATATCACTGCTCTCCTACTGTTAAAGTATGTGGAAGGATGAATCTTTTATCTCCCTTTTCTATTAGGGAGGTTGATTCTGGGTTCATTGGTTAGGTTTAAGATGTTACAAAAGCATCTGCCCGGTGGGATTTAAAGATGACAACCCTCCAGTGTTATTTCAATACAGGTAATGGCAAGGAGATCCCCCTGCTTTCTTTACACCCTGTTAGGAGAAAAAGCCTGTCTGGAATAAGGATGTAGAGATAAGCAGAGATTAGAGATTCAAGCTCAAGGCAGCTTGCTTACATGGAGAGCATGGGAAGCAGCACAGCTGAGCCCAGCTTTGCTGCTGTGGGCAGCCCTGCCAGGAGCGATGCCCCAGATCAGCTGCAGCTGCACCCCCTGGCTTTGGGGGATGTTCCCCTCTAAAGAGAAGGATCCACACAGACCCCTAGATTGAGCCCTAGCTGCAGATCCTGGCCTGAGCTCAGTAACACCACAAGGTAAACTGTTTCTACTCCTCGTGGAGACAGGTCCACCAGAGCCAGGCGTGGTTTGGGCTGCAGGCTGCTGTCAGGGGAAGTTGCTTTAAACCATTGCATAGTCCTTTCTGAAATGGTTCCCGCTAGAAAAACATGAGTTTGGATTGAACTGAGATCGCTCAAAGAAAACTGGAGAGCTTTCAATGGCATTTCACATCTATAAAAAAGGACTTACGACAAAATCAATGATTTCTGAAAAGCGTTGATGCTGTTTCCAATGCACGCTATTGTTTTACAATTGACTTGGTGGTAAATTTTCCACTTTAGCCATATTGCTTGGCATAACCCGAGACCTTTGCTCATGGTCTGAAGCACCACGCTGACTAACGCTGCCCACACTCCCTCCCGAGTGCCTGCCTGCACGCAAGAGCCGAGAGCATCTCCTGCTTCATTTTTCTTTGCTTTGTTTCTCAGATACTGAGGAGAGCTCTGACTTCATAGGAAGTTGAAGTCATCTACATTTCTGATCAAAACATCCCCCTTTTTTTGTTGTAATGAAGCAATTTGACACTTTCGGTAATACAAACATTCCCAACCCTAATTAGAGGGGCAGCTGTTTTCAATATCTTCAGCAAGTTGTTCCAGATTAGCACAAGAATATGGCCAAAAAGTACAGGACACCGGAGGGTGGGGATATTCCCCTCCCAGCAAGGCTCTTCTATCTGCTCCGATTCCCCATCACCCCATCACCCCCATCCATACTGACAGAGGAGCTACAAAAAAAAAGCCCTTTTTCTTATGGTTCCCACAGCCAGCAGCAAGGCCATGGGGGAGTGCTGGTGGAAGCCTATTACCAGTATTTAACTGGTGGGTTCCTTCAGCCTCTGCAAATGATGTGCCAGCTGAAGTCAGCATTGCTTCTCCCACCCTGGAGGTGCCCACCTGGGATCCAGGAGGAAAAGCAGCAGATCCAGTAACAGGAAGGTGAAATTTGCTGCCTTTGTGCCATGAAGGGCTGGAACCACTTGGGATATGCCCAAGAGCTTGCCCTCAGCTGTGTCCCTGCCATGTGGGAGCCTCATGCTGCGGTGGGGTTTTGGTTGCAGGTCAGTGCTCTTGTCACTGTCACACACCAGGGCTGGGAGGAGAAGAAACTGAGCTCAGCCTCAGGGTAGGATGGAGCAAGCGAGACTTAAGGGAGCAATTTCTGCCAAGCCATGGAGCTATAAACCCAAAACCTGAGAGACAGGCTCTGACACCACTTTTCCACGAGCTGGTCAGGATGATGATCAGCAAGCCTCAATCCTATCCTATGCCTCAGTTTCCTCATGGAAATCAGGGTGACAATAGCAGTTTTGGGAAGCCCTCCAAGGGATGCTATTTCAAGGAGCTTGGTGGGGCCATGTTTGGGTTTTGTTCATCTTGCAGAGACTGGGGAGAGGAGCAAAGCTCCAGCCTGACCATGCAGTACAGGCGAGCATGCTGTACCCAACAGCCAGGTCAAAAAGGGCTGGATCCGAGCAGCAGGCGATGGGGGGGCTCTTGCTTGCAACTGCCTCTCTGCTGAGGCAAAAAAAAAAAAGTGATTTATTCATTTTGTCTCCTGAACAAGTATTAAGATGAATATCAAAACATAATTGTCTCAACAATCTTTAGGCTTTTACTTATCAGTGGATGATAAAGCTTTATGGCGATATGTTCATTTGTCTGCAGATCTCTGTAATCCTATTAAGTACAGAGTGATAACTGCTAAACTATATATACACACCCCCATGTGCACACTTGTTGAGGAAAGTATTTAACACATACACACTCTCTCAGTAAAATTTACTGCTGCACAGAGAGGGTAAGTGCCTCAGGATGGAGAACTGAAACACAACCCACCTCGATTAGCACCAGATCACTAAGGGTCAGAGGCCCCTCCTAGCACAACATCAGGAACATTGCTGGGGCTAAGCCAGGCAGAAAATAAAACTGCCCCTTGTATTTTATTCTGGATTTCCTTCAGAGCAGAGGGAATTTTCCTGGCTCTGCACTTCATGCCTAGAAGCTGTGGGACCAGGCTGGGGCAGAGCCAGCTTCACCTGATGCTTAAACCCACCACTGGTGCCTGCATCAGCACCACCTCTGGGCTTCACTCGTCTGCAGCACCCCGGGACAAATGCACAGGGAACAGGAGGTTTGGCCTCTCTTCCAGGCCATATCTAGATCAGAAAGCACATTTGTGAAGACATCACAGATATTTTCACCTACAGAAACCCCCATGTCCTGGGCTTCACCAGCAAAGGAAGAGGAAAGTTTGAGCATAGACCCAAAACCCAGCAACTGCTCTGTCTGGCTTTTGCTTTTTCTCCAAAAGCTGAACTTTTGCAGCGAGTGCCCAGGTATGGAAATCTGATGGAGAACAGGCAGACACCGTTTCTGCCCAGTGCACGGCCCGGTGATGCGAGCTGCTGCCCGCGAGGCCACGGCCCCTCCGTAATTCAGTCTCCACGCTGGCTCGCTCCAGGGTCTCTGAGCAATGACCGTGGCCATGCCCCCTCCAAGGCTGCGGGGCTTTCTGCGTGTCTGGGAGCTGACACGCCACTGCCTTGCCTTCCCCCTCTGACCTCGCTGCACGCTGGAAACAACCCCCAGCCAAAGGAGCCCTTTCCACACCATGCATCTCCATCCCGAGAGTTTATGTGGCATCAAGCCATTGCTCACCAATGCATGTGCTCCACATCAGCTCCCTGCCCTTCCCTGCCCTCCTGGGGAGGTACAGCCACTACAGCCACACCAATATTCCTATTTACAGCTGGTTCTCTCCCTGCCCCTGCTTTGTGTTTGTCCCAGAGCACTTTCACATTGTGCAGGCACGCAACATTCCTGTAATACCTGCCACAGACCTTTTCCTGTAAATCATCTCCCAAAATTACTGTGAATTTAGTCTCACAGTAGTTCCAGATACCTAGTTTTAAATACATCATTTTCAAACAAAGCATTTATAGCCAACGAGCCAGAAATAAGGACTTGCATCCTTTGTCTCTCCCTCCAAAGCCTTGGCTGTTACATGCTGAAGGAGCTGGACAAGCCTTGCAAGACCAAGCCAGCACACGTCCCACTTGTGTAACATCTCCCTTAATTTCCAGACTTGAACCCTGACTTCAGCTAGGCACCGCTTTCCATGGCTTTCTATTTTTAACTCTTCTCTACCCCACATCCACATAAATATCTGCTCTATCGTGCCCCAAGGGGCAGCTGAAGCTTGCCAGCGCCTTGGGGCCAGGGCCATCAGTAGCAAAGGGTGTGGGGCATTCCAGATTTTGGGTATTGGCGAGTTCAGAGCAGCTCATGGGTTTCGTTGGTGCTTAGCATCACTGGTAAACCTGGTTGCTGCAATGCTTTTACTGCCTACCATAAAAAACAAAAAGCAGCCTTCTCCCGGCTGTAACGGGGAGAGGGTGCCTGGGCTATATTTCCTTCTTAATTGCAGGCTGAGAGGTACAAAGTTACACTGAATGGAAATGTAATGCGCCAAGATTGGAGTGGATGGGGCTGTCAGGAGGCAGCTGGGAGAGCTTTCGTTCCCTGTTAGGGTGGTAGGCAGAAGAGAAGAAGCTTCTCCCACACTTGTTAAGCACAGAGCTGAAATGCCAAGAAGTGATGGAGAAATATAAAGAAAATAACCCAGGAAGTAGCATTAGAAATATTGATAACTCAGGCAAATCACTCCTATGGCCCTTCTTTGATTACATTATCTGTTCAGCCTTCCTTACAAAGCACTGCTATCACACAAGCATAATAAAACAAGAATATATAAATGGAAGGAATTAAGAGTCATCCTATTGGGACCAATTTAATCATTGCTTCATTTAAAAGGAGAACATGGCTCCCTTATCTAATGTACATAAAATTGCTCTTTATTCCCCAGGTTTACATCTAGATGAAAGATCTATATAAATACGGATCTCCTTTTCCCCATTCTGCAGCGAGAAGAGCCACCTTGCATCGCATCTCTGCTCTACACACTTGGAGTACAGTCTCCCTCCTGCCCTATGTTCTTATGGCGAATGGAAGGAACAAGGCTATGGCAGCATCCTTTGGAGGCTATGAGTTTCAGCAGATGATGTTTGAAGCAAAAAACCCCAAAATAGTGAGAGTGGTCACAGGGAGTTCTCACTCAGAGGCATCTGGTGTTGAAGGGAATAGGTTGGCTAGTCTGAAGCCTGCAACTGAGACCCAGCCAACGCATGCCCTCCCAAGAGCCCTCCGCTCCCACCCATCTTTGCTAGTTTTTCTTTCAGAGTGAGACCACAGTTTTCAGTGTGGTGCAAGGCAGGCAGGAAAGCATAAAAACCTGTGAACTGTCATGTTCAGGCCACTCACAGTGAAGTGGAAACACCGAATTTTACTGCGAAGTTACCGAAAGCAGAGACTTGTCCATGCCAGGATGGGGACCCTGCTGAGCTGCCGTGTAGGTGAGAGCAGCCTCAGACCTCTCCCCTGGGAAAGGGCAAACCACAATCCCAAGAGTACTGGGAGCAGGTTTAGAGCAACCACCAAAAGACATTTCAGTCTTCACAGGTTGAAGTTTTTAAGTTAAACCCCAAAGTTCTCCCCAAGAAACAGATGTTCCCACACATATGAACTGAAGTTGAAATGTTGATCTCAGTCAAGTGCAGTGTCCCTGCCAAAATTTTCACTGATCTCGTTACCAGTACCGAATAGGACCCCAAGTCACTGCGAGTTCGCATCCTCGCCCCTATGAAATCATGTCCTTTTCCACAGGACACGTTCAGAAACGTGCACATATTTCCTTCTTTTCCTCACTGCCAAGCTGTGAAAAAATAAAAGAGGTATTTGTGAAACAGTCATTGCTTTCTAATATGCTGAAAGCATCAGAGGACTCTCTGCTCTTTCCAACCTACTATCATAAGTGCAATTTCAAAGTGTTTCTCTCTCCTAATATCCAGTGGCTTTTTAAAAAGCAACTAACAGCAGTGCTGGAATGGCTAATGCCTAATTAGCTAATGGATAATGATGCTCCTGTGAATGAGGCTGACATTTCACTCTATAATTATCATCTAGCCTGATATCATGTCCTACAGTGGGCAGTTGTAGGTGCCTTGGGACACGGCTAAGGAATGGGCAGGCCCATAGCAACACTCCCACACTGCCCTCCGAGCCACCAAGACGAGCCGGGTGCCCCTGCAAAGCCGCGGCCGCCGCCGCCGTAAGCGACCAGAGCGACTCGGAAAGTCGACCACGGCTTCTGCACGTCTGGCTTTCCCCAGACATGTCCTCATTTTCCACTCGCAAGTTTATATGTCTGAGTTGAAAAAGAGGAATTTAGTCATTTTGCTGGGAATTGCAGCTGCCCAGCACCCTGCGAGCAGCCTTTGGACAGGTCCCAGGGTCTGCGTCTCCGTTCAGGAGGCAGTGGAGGACATAAAGAAACCACCTTGCTGAGACTCATGAAGCCTCGAGGAGTAACCACTTGGTGTAATCCCCTGAGGCTCAAGGCTCATATGATGTATTAGCCCTAAAAAAAGAAAACTCATCTCTTTGAGAAGATATGGGGTCCAGCAAACGGTTATGAAAGCTCTGTTCATACCACCACTGCAGACCATTCTGTCTTTTTTTCTTTTACTATGGTAAATAACAGGAGTGACTCAGTTTTGTTCCTTGGGCCATTGGAGAGCAAGCAGCAATCCATAAGCTTCAGGGGGGTTAATTTTAGCCTGCAGAAGTGTAGAAATCAACCCCAATGGAGTCACTGCTTTGGCTTTGCCCAGCCACCGCCATACCCACCATGCCAGGACACCCTCTCCAAAGATGAGCCTTCAACCTTAGGGTGCACTTCAAAATCTACATTGCCAACAACGACTCTTAAGAAAAAAAAAAAAGCAGTCAAGGATCTGTAAGAGGAAAAAGAAAAAAAAATCACCAGTAGAAACTGTCACCTGTTTTTCTGGAGCGTTAGGGATCCCAGCCTCATGCCCCCACAGCACGGGCCAGCTTTCAGGGAGCTGCCCCAGGGTGCTGAGCCTGCACCTGGGCTCCCTCACATAGACATGGCACTGGAAGATCCCTGGGCAGTCCGGTAGTGTTTTCCTCCTATACATCTCAAAAGCTATAGTTTCATGCACTGCAAGTTTGATTTTTTCAGACATGTCAGTGCTCCCAGCTAAAGAAACTTTCTGGAGCTGAGCATTTCCTACGGCAGAAAAAGAGACACTTGGAAGCTGTGACACCAAAACAGAGATGCTTATGTGCCGGGATGACCTGCTCCAGCTCTTGCTTCAACAATCCCCTACAATAAGACAAGACACACACCCTGCACACATTTGCTTTTTCGTTTTCATGTGTCTTCAGAAGGTGGGGAGATGTGCAAGGGCTGGCGAAGGCTGGCCAAAGGCTATACATGAAAACAGGAGATCGTGTAATACAGCACTTGATTGGCAGGTTAAAATAATAATAGCAATAAAAAAAAAAATCCCACTATTAATAAGCAGAAGGAGCACATGGAGCCCTGGGAGACACATTAGCTGTTTGAACAGCCAGATATTTCTGTCCCTCCCTCCCCGTGTAATCAACATGTATTTATTTCTTTATTTAGCTCAACGCTCACCCTTTCAGGAGAAGATGAAAGTGTCAAGATGACCCTCTCCTTATCACGCCCCACACAAGGGAAAGCTTTGAAGATATAATATGCAGAAACACTGAGGTCTCTGGTGACTTCTCCAGATTTAATTAGCCCGACCTTCTGCGCAGATCCTGCCTCCCCCTCCAGACAGCCCTTCTCCCCCTCTCCCCAGCCACAGACAAGCTTCTGGACTTGACAGCAAAAGAGCAGCTGCTCAAGCCCTCTGTTTAATTCGGAGCTTGGCTCTCCAAGATGAGCTACAAAAAAAAAATATAATTAAATAAATGCCACCCCAAAGATGGAGCTGCTTTTAGCATTATACACGAGCTGCAACTGCCAAGGAAAGTTTATCTTGGAGCCAATGTGAGCTCTGTTGCTCCAAGTTAAATATTTCCATTTAAAAAGTAGAATGAACTATACTGTGGGACTTCCAATTGCTTCCTGAAATATTAAGAAGGAATATCTTTAAACATTAATATTTTGTTATAGTGCCGAAGTCTTTCTAAGGGAGGGTTATTTTTTTAGAGCTGTGTATTTTTCTCTGCATAATTGGAGCCTCTGATGTTAGCCTATACCCTCCATTCCCAAAAGTCACTGCAAAACAGTAACCCTCCTTCCAAAGTAATCAATAAACCCCCTTCATTTCTGTCTTTGCTGTTATTCTTGCTGGTAGGAGGCACAGGCAGAGGACACCCGCATTTAACCCTCTGTGGTAAGTGCACCATGGTGCACAGCGTCCGCAGTGAGGCCAGAAGCTGAGGGCTGCTGAAAACCAGAGCCACATCCCACTGCTCATTCTGGTGCATCCCCATCCACTGATGCCTCCATTGTGCCAGGATGGGCATGGACATGCTCCTGCTGCCCATCCCAGATGGGCCGGCAGTGAAAGCTTCCAGGCAGCCTGGTCCTCCACATCCCCTGGCGCTGGCAGAGCAGGGCTGTGCTGGACAAGGCACCAACCTCCCTGGGCACAGCATCCCAGCCCCAGCAGCTCCTCTCTCAGCAGTGCAAGAGCATTAGGATGGGGGTAGGACAACTCCCAAATCTCCTGCCCCAACCTTTGTTCCACCACCAGCCCATCCATCCTCCCCGAGGCCAGGGCAGCAGCTATCGAAAAGGCAGAGCAGGAGAGCAGATTTAATGCTGCTTTCCTGGTAGAGAAGAAGACAGTAAAAAAAAAAGAAAAAGAAAAAATAGGAGGAAAATTATGTTGCTTCCAGGCCATTTACATGTTCATTTCTCAAGAGAATGTGACACTTTATCCTTTTTCTCAAATTAACTTCTGTGTCACACACAGAATGAAAAGCCACGATAGACGGGAACTGAAACATGGTGAAATAAAAGACTGTGAGCCTGCATGCACCGAGCATATGTTTGTGATCTATAGGAGCCGGGGGAGGGACAGGGAGTGGAGCCCTGCTATGTCAACCATTGTTCAGCAGCTTGGTATGTTGGCTTAATCTTACAAGGTCTCCCAGAGGTCCTTTTTTCCAGATTTTTTTTTTTCTCACCCCCCTTCAGGGCAAACAAAGTGCTTTCCTGAGCAGGAAGTTTGAGCCACTTAACTGTTCATGTGCTAGTGGGGAATCCCCCCGAGGATGAAGGGCAGGTCCTCAGCTGGGATGGGCAGCTTGGGGATGTCAAAGCCAGCGGGGCAGCCCCAGCACACGTGGCTGGAGGTACAAGCTTGTCCTCACCCACATGATCAGCTTGGGTTTGCACCAGAGATGGATGGAGTAGCTATGCAACACGTAGCAGAAAGACACTGAAAAAGTATTCCAAAAGAAGGGTTTTTCACAGTGCACTAAGCAGGCTGACGTTGTGTGACGCTCTGCCAACATCACGGCTGAACTTAAGCTCCAATTCCACACCTAACAGCATCCACAGTCCCCACCAAGCCCTAGGACTCATCAGTTCTGCTGCCCTTGGCCAACTACATGCCAGACCTTTTAGAAGGGCTCCTCTATCTGCTGGGACACCCTGGTCCCAAATCTGCTAAAGTGTAACTGCAAAGTGAACCAAGTCCTGCACGACTGACCAGTTCCAGGGTCACTGCAGTGGGGCAGCCAAACTCCAACCTGGGTGGTGGAGGCACAAGCTGGAGCACAAGATGGTCAGAGAGGAAAAAAACCAACCAAACCAACAAAAAAACCTCTCAAAACAACCCTCTCCTTAACCCAGAGTGCCTGGCTTAACTAATTAACACCAAATATATCCTTGTTACGTAACTTTTGCCTTCCTGATTTTCATCTCTTTGCTTTGTTTTACAGTTTTAAGTGACTTAAATCTGGTTTTGCAGTGCCCAGAGTTCCTGTAATTCTTAGGCACATGGTGAAGCAGTGGTACCAGCATCCCCAAAGAAATGAGACGTGGGGGCAATGCTCCCTGGCATGCTGCTGTTCAAGGCCATTTGTTCAAGCACTTTTGACACCTGACCAAATTTCCTTTCACTCACACATCTTAACCTAGCAGGTGTTTGAAAAACTTCGTTTCAAACTCACATCGAGAAGACACCACAAAGCTGAATGTTGGTTTTTTCCCTGTCTGGTTGATGGGAGCTTCACCCAGAGATTTTCCTTTAGGGAACAGCAGGAGTCAGAAACCACAACGTAAGAGACTATACAAGACAGAACTATTGCTCCTGAAAACAAAAACAAATAAACAAAGCATCTCCTTCCAAATCCTTTCAACTGCTGAAGAAGGTGGGTGGATTTTCTTCACAATTCACCAAAATTTGGCCAAGTGTCACAAGCAGGTCCCCAGGGGACTGTTCTCTCTGGTCTCCTGAGAGAGAAGAGCTGTCAGCTCCTCACCAGCCTCTCACTTGGGCATTGGTCATCATTTACAAGGCAGCATTCCGCCTCTGGAGAGGGATGGAGGGGCTCTGGATGTGGGACTGCAGCACAGCCATCCCACTCCAGCTCCACTAACCTGGGGACATCGATACTGGGAGGAAGGCTGGAGTCAGCTTTTACAGCCCGCTTTGCTCTTGTCTGCCCATTGCAACCAGTGTACCCAGTCCTGCCAAATGGTCTAGGACCTCTCTTCCCAGGATGGTGCCTGGGCTGAACTGTGAGCACCAGGAACAGGGCTGGGGACAGTGGGAAACCCATACAGAAGGACAAAGTCCGTGCTAGTGTGGCATGCTGCCCTAGCCAGGAAACAGGAGGCACATAGTACAGGTAAAGCTGACTTCATTCTGATTCAGAGTGAATGATCAATGAAGTTACACAGGCTTTTTGTTAAGAAGGAGGAGAGTCCAAGATATTTTGGGTTCCTCCTCCTCTTCCCTCACACCATCTCTCCCCAAGGCTTTAGTTTGGATAAAGGATTAAATCCTCATTTCCTTACATGTGGGGTTAGGGGAGCCTTAAAGTGGTGAATGGCTCCTGAAGCAGCCCCAGCCAGGTCAGCAGGAGCCTTTTCATCATCTCCCGCAGCCTTGGGCTATCAGGAGCAGTTTCTCTGCTAAATGGAACAGAAGTCAAAAGTCACTAAACTTTCAGTGTGAGCAAGAAGGAGGATCAGAAATTTGCCTTTTAATTGCGGTTACTTTCAGCTTAAGAATCGAGGGATTTGTTGATGGCTGGAGGGGGGATGGTGAAGAGAGATCATTTCCCTGTGAGATTTGGCTCCTGGCTGGCTTAAGCACTGAGCTCCACTGCTATGTTATGGGAAAATGGAGCAGCTTCTCTGGGTCACATACACTTTGGGTTTTTTTGGAGATTTTTAAGAATAACAATATTATTACCTTCCATGTTCATGCCCTCAGAAACCAAAATTCACTATCCTGCCTTTGCGTTCCCCTTCTGCAGCAGCAGAGGAAGGATGTTACAGATCAAGCCTCCAGCTTCACTTAAAGCTTTATAAACCCTAATACCCACTTCAGCTACATTATCATTCTCATTTCTGCTCAAGATGGTGCTGAAAAAGCAGAAGCATGTCTGTCTCTCAGGTGTCCCCATTCCACTCTGAATGCAATACCCTGGCTATGTTTAGGACACCAAGTATTTATGTTTTAGGGACCTTCTGCACATGTAGCCCCAACCCACGTGGGCTGGACACCCATCACCTAGTGCTGAAGAGCTGAACTGCAGGAGGTGGCAAACCTCAAGCTGCTGTTGGTTGACACTCATGGCAGGACATCCTCAGGCACAGCAAGCAGCTTGGGAATAATTTTGGCTATCTAGAAATGCAATTAAACCTCAAGGGCCAGAAGTATTTACATACCAAAGAGTAGGGCTTTGTGGCTTCTGGGTATGCAGCTGAAGGCACCTGAGAAGCACTGATGTTTCAGTGGTACACCCAAAGAGGGAAAGGGATGTCTGGGCTCCTTCAGAGAGATCCAAGACACCCATGACATCACTCCAGCAGGGGGATTTATTTCACTTTGGGTATCTGTAGCATATTTAACTATATCAGAGTTCACTTTTGATCACCTTGGGGGAGAGCAGGTATTCCCAGGACCCGATGCCCCTCACCTAGTACAGACACATCACATTAGATAGGAAGACTCACATCCCACACTGCCCATTCCTCCCCAACACCACACAGGCTGCAGGACAGCCCTGGCAAAGGATCCCGCTCCACAGGATCTCTTTGCCAACCTCAGGCCCTGCAAAAAAAAATAAAAGCAAAATACTATTGCTTGCAGTGTTCAAGCTGAAGAAGTTTGAGAATTTCCATTTTTGAAACAGAAAATACACCTGCCACATCAATAGCATTTTCTAGTTTGGCATTTCAACTGTTTTTTGCAGAAGTTTGGAAGCATGGAGGCCAGAGAAGAAGAAAAGCTCTCCTTCCCTGCTTCCAGCACAACTCAAATGGACAAACCTTGCCTTGGCCACCAGCTGCAATACATAGGTCAAGTCATGTATGTGCTCTCGGGAAAATTGGACAGGGACAACAGGCAAGTGTCCCAGTGCCCTTGCTTGGGCCATCCACCCACTCAGGAGAGGACAACAAGACAAGCCACGTCTCTGCCCCAGCGCCGATTCCTCCCCACACTCAGGACCTGCACTGCTTCAATCACACTGGCCTGGAAAACAGCCCAAACCTCGCCCCAAGGAAATCACAGCTCTTCTGGTTAAAAGGAGCCATGAAATATTTTCTCCAGATCAAGTTCAACTCCTAATCAAAGACAGCTACAAAGTTACACTCCGAGTTTAAACCAGACCTTAAATCCACAAAACACTTTTCAGCTGGACAGCACTGTAAGAGTGGAAAGTGTTAGAGGAGCTGGGGAACAGACGGCCGTGCCGGCTGTGGTTTCTGTCTGCCCCAAGCTGATGTGTTCCCACCTCACCCAGATGGGGCAAGGAGCTTTTTTGCATCTTCACCTGCTAAAAATATCCAAGGCTGGAAGTTAAAAGAAATTAAGTATTTAGCAGTTGCATAAAGGCACCTTGGGATTAAAGCATTATGGATACAAAGCTGCCATCTTATCCTGTCGTCATCATCATACTTTTTATGTAGCAGACATGTGTCTTGTTGGCAAGGCAACTTCTCTGGTCTAAACCAGCCTCCTAAATCTCATTAAGATGCCTTTTTTTTAAAGTCATCCATGCCAAAAAAAAAAACCCCAAAACAACAAAACCCCATAAAACAGGACTAGACACCCACTAGACACCAGTCCAGGTCCTTCAGGACTCTTCTTACCAAAGCTCGCAACAGGAGCATGTCAGACACTTCCCATTGAGATGTTTCGTGATGCCTCCCAAGATGGCTACAGCAGGACCAACACTCACACCACCTCCCCCACTCCCCCCCTTACTTCACTAGAAGCTCCTGCTGATTTTAAACATGCATTGGGTTGCATCCAGAGATTCCTTCCCCACTATAAACACAACAAAAGAAACCCATTTACCAGCTTGTGGCCAGTGAGAGCTCTACTTTAGCAAACTCATCCGGGCTCAGCTCCAGTTTGCATAGCCTGGGTGGATGAGCAGGAGATGTGTTTTGCAGAACCATGGAAGTTCAGACCAGCTTTTACAGAGGCGGTGGCAGTGGCAGCCTTTCTGGATATGCCACCAGCACCAGAGGCTCCCTCCACGGCGTGAGAAGGGTGGGCTGACCCCTGCACATCATGAGGTCTGCTTTTCAACTGAGATGCTTTAGTTACCTTCAGGAAGAATTAAATCAAAACCAACTGAAGGAGAACAGAGCTGTGGAAAACACAGTTAGTTTTGTCTTTTATGTTTGTTAAATGCACAAGGTTGTATTTCTGGGGAATCTTTAATTCAAACTGATTAGATAATGATCCCCTGTAGTGACCTACCCTCTCAAATACCCACTCGAGGAGCAATTTAGCATGCTGGCAGAACAACAGCCTCACTGCACAGCTCAGGAGCTTGCAGGACCTTGTCATACTGTTGTTGTGACAGCGCCTTCCTCTTCAATAGCACAACTAATTTAATTTAGTGGTGGCTTTGCTCTGCCGTATACAGTTTCCTTCTTCAAGCAGGCCACCTCCACAACGTTTGGTAGCATCTGGCCCACAGCTGCTTCTCAAGGAGTCCCATCAGCCTCTGAGGAGCAGAGATATACCTTATTTTCCTGTCCTTGGGAGCCACCATCACCCTTGTCCTAGTGTCAGGAAGGAGGGATGATGAGGGGGAGGGATGGAGCAGGCAGTGGATGGAGACCACGGCACACCCCGCAGGCAGTCCATCACCAGTCTGCCCTCCCGGATGCGTGAGCACGTGTTGTTTTACAGACGACTGCCTCCCAAACCAACACAACCTGCTGAGCCTCTTCAGAGCTCAGAACGGCATCTTCACACCAGATGCAGGTTTATGGAGATCTGATTTTTAAAGGGAGCTCGGGTCTCTCTCCCTGCAGCTTGCTCAGCACACATTAGTGAAAACGGTCAAGAGATAAGGATTTGGGGAGCAAGGAAGAGGAGCATTTGTTTGAATGGGAACACTCTCTCTGTCCCTGGCTCCATTAGGAGAGAGGCAGCGTTTCCTGGAGGCAATGGAGACAGCCCCACGTGGACCCAATGCACTGGGCTTGCTCTACTGGGCAGCTTTGCCAGTGCTCTGCCTCCTTTGTCCCCACTTGTTACACACCAGCCAATGAGACAAAAGGAGGAAAATTAGGCATTAAAGGGAGGAAAAAAATGCTGCCATGCTTCAGTTCCTGGTCTAGAACCTCCCCAAAACCCCTGGAGAGGTGAGGGGCAGGAACACACTCAGTAGCTCTATCAGCTCTGGGCTTTCCTCTTCCACCTCAAGTCCTCCTACAGATGCATCAGTGGGGCTGAAGGACCATGATTTCTCTTCGTTGGTAAAAGCAGCTTTTCCAGACCATGACTGATAACGATGCCAAGCTTGATTCGTAAGGTGCATGTCTGCATGTGTGCCCAGGCTCTCCTTTGGGATGCACAGTGCCCCTTCCTTCACTTGCACGCATCATGGACACACGCATCTGACACCAGTGGCTTTATGATGCATGTGCAGGGCCTGGCTGTCAGCAGAGCTCCTGAAACCTGTTTTTTTTGCAGATCATTTATCCAGTTAAACTGAATCCAGCTCCCTCCCAGTCAGCAGGAGGCACTGCCCCATCTGCAAAGAGCTTTTTGGAAATTGCCCTTCCCCAGGTCTCAAGCGATGCAGGATTAGCAGGTCCTGGGAGGCCACAGCCACTTCCAGGGGGTTCACTGGTTTTTCTCAACAATTTCACACATTTGGGAGCAACATCAGTTATTTTGTCCCAGTGACACAGGCAGGATGTGGCTTTCGGGAGCCTGGGAGCCTGTTCACACACTCAAGCTTGTGACCTGGCCCCCAGCATTGATACCCCACAGCAGCCAAAGCCTCACACAGTGGTACAGAAATGCTCAAATCAAGACATTTCCACACAGGCAGTCCCCAGGATTCAGGGCGGGTGTCCTGCTGAAAACCCTTTACATGACAACCCCCCCAACTCCCTCTCCCCCAGTTATCCCATGCTTCATCCCAAGAGCATCCCTTGCTGCTTTATTTATGCTGTGCATACAAATACCTGGCAGCGGTCATCAGCGGATACGGACGTTCCCATTAATAACCCCATGCCTCTGCCCAATTAGTGCCACACAAGAACGAGACGGCTCCCGAGCACTGGCCCCCACGGCCACGAAAGGCAGCTCAGCATGGCCCATGGCTACATAATGCATCACACCTCGCCTGCTTCTTACTGTCTTAGGTTAGCTGAACCCAATGAATATTTCAAGAGCATACCGCCTGCCCAGGATACTATTAATTTTGGAGTCCCTATAATCCAATTCCTTTTCCTCCAAGTGGGTGGTGATTATTAATTTCACAAGCTACACTTCCATCAGCTCCTTCCTAAGTCCCTTGTGGCTAAGGGATATTAATCCACATTCATACTGTCATTCAGCTGCCCAGGAGACTCTGGTGTGAATAGTATTATTATTAATACCACTACGTCACACGCAGTTAAAGCAACTTAAGGGCGCACAGATGGGTTGCAAAGGTCATTTGCAGAATAGCACCTCCACGCTTATGCTCACAGAAAAAAACCACAGGCAATGCTCTTCGTGGATGTTTCTCCAGGTGTTGAGCCTGCTGATGCTGGTCCTGCCTCTCCAAGCCAGAGGGGACAGACAGTTCCTTGAGAAGGTCTGCAAGGAGGAGGTCAACCACAACCTTTTTCCTGTCTATCCCTGGCAGACAGTAAGAAGCAAATACTTTTATTCTTCATTTGGAAAAACAGGGAAGGAAAAAAAAAACTAAATCCAAACCTGATTTCTACTCAAAGTGCCATAATACTCTGGAATGTAATCACTTTTGACACCTCAACCTTGTTATCAAATTTACTTGAAATTAAACAATTCATTTGATTTCTGCTGGAAAGGGGGGGGAGTGGAAGAAGGCAGCTGTTGGATTTCTTTGCAGGGCAAGAACACGTTTCCCTGTCAGGCAGGTTTACTCAGGCAGATGACACACGTTTCAATCAACTATCTCATGGAGGGATTTGACAACATGTCAACATGAGGAACTAAACGGCAGACAGATAAACAGGAAAAAGAAAGCCAAGAAATGCAGCATTAAATAATGAAGAGCCTTAGAGGTCTCCCATTCACTAACAAGGGTCAGGGCATCAACAGACTGACAAAGAAAGGAAGGGGCAGGGAGGGGAGGCGATGCAAAGGGAACCTCAATGGATCACAAGCTAAATATGTGAAATATCCACTTTGCTGCTGGGAAGCAGAGCTCAGACACACTCAACTGCCAGGCAACAAAATCCAGCCTAATCACTTGGTCCTCGCTCTCGGCCAATTCCTTACACCTTTGGTCTTTTACACCAAAGCAGACACAGGTGCAAGTGAGAGCTGGCCTCACACTCTACCTTTGCTCCTTCCCACAAAGGCTGTTGCACAAGCCACAGTGGGAAGAAGCCCCGTTTCAAGACGGTGATGTCCACAGCATCTGAAACCAGCCTGCATTTCGGTTTTGTTGCTTAGCGCTTCTGGCAGCTGAGAGAGGCTGAAGACTTCACAGATGTAACTACTTTCCCAGTTTTTTCTCCTAGAAGAATCCCAAATTGTCAGCACTTCAGCCAGCACAACCCCAGCAAACGCACCAACACGATTACAAAAGCAGAGGAGGAGAAGATTAGTCTCTCCCAGACCTCGCCCTGAAAGGTCACAGACAAGGAGTCAAATCCCAGACCTGCTGAGCTCCACTTTGGGTGGCAAACTCTTGGCTTTCCAGATGTCACGCAGCCTGTGCTGCCAGATGTCCCAAAAGCCCAACCACGCAGTCCCTGAGCACACAGAGCAACTTGGCATCACACCGGGACCCAGCTGGGAAGCATCAGCCTCGCAGCACAGACACAGGCAGCTCTCCCACAGCTTTTTATGCTGTGAGCTGGGGAATCCAAGGGGTGAAATCCCTGCCTGCACCAGGGCAGCTCACTGAATTTGAGCATGTTGGAGAGGTTTGTCAGAGCTTAGAGACCATGAGTAGCATGGTATGAACTTCAGAAGCTACCTGAGATTCAGGGATTTCATGGGAAGGTAGAAGAGATTTCAGCCCCTCATTTATCCTCCCAAAGACTCATAGAATGGTTTGGATAAGAAGGGAACTTAAAAGCTCATCTAGTCCAACACCCTGCACTGAGCAGGGACATCTGCAACGAGACAGGTTGCTCAGAGCCCCAGCCAACCTCCCCTAGAATGTTCCCAGAAATGGGGCTTCTACCACTTCTCTGAGCAACCTGTGGCATAAATAACACACAAACAACTCAAGGTACACACTGTTATTAAGTAGCCTCCCAGTAGATGTTCACTGAAAGCCCTCCCCTTTCTCACGCTTTCAAACAACATGATGAGCTCAGAGCTTCTGCTCTGTTTTCACTTCCACCTCTACTTGCAGAGCCCTGGCAATCAGCAACTAATTAGCTCCCCCTGGTTTAAAGCCCTTCCCTGGTTTCTGTTAAAGGCCCCATCACCCAAACACAGGAGGTTTTACCATGAGATGGTGTAGCTGAACCAGTGGGTCTGGAGTCAAACATCTTCCTAATTTCTCATCTAAATCTACAAATAAGGCCAACCAAGTTTATCTCAACTATAAGTCAAGTTACAAACTGACCGTATAATAACTCTGAATTAGAGTGGTAGCTTTTCTAAATGATTGAATTGTGAGTTCAAGTTCAGTAGATGTCCTTTGAATGCTCCCTCAAAAATGATGCACTGCACATAAACCACTAGAAAGTTTCCAGACCTTCTCCAGAGGCCAGGAGAAGTGCTACATCCTGGCCCCCCACCTCAAAGGAGCACCTGAGCAGCTCTGCGAGACGTGCTTTCCCCCATACCATTATCTTGACAAATGGAGCTACTCTGGATGACTATATTGCTGGTATTAGTGTTTTGCATACAATGCCCTGTTCTAAATGAGCTTAATTACAATTCTTGCACGTCGCAGATTAACGGTAGGTGAAAAAAAAGGAAAACTATTAATTTTTGTGCATGTGCTGCCACAAAGAACAGGCAGGCTCTTCCATCTGCTTCTCTAGAGACTTTCAAGACCTACCTGGATCTGTTCCTGTGTGGGCTGCCCTGGGTGATCCTGCTCTGTAAGGGAGGTTGGACTTGATGATCTCCAGAGGTCCCTTCCAACCTGTACCCTCCTATGAAACTATGATTCCACCTCAGCCCTACCAGAGTGACCTCCTCCTCACTCGCTACTGCAAACACAAGCAGGTGGCAGGGGACCATGAGATGGGCTGCAGGGGCTCTTGCTAAGTCCTCTAATGAATTACACCTATATAAGTACATTGCAAATTCTTTACAGCTGCAGTAAATCCATTTTTCATACAGCAGGAGGAAGGAGTCAATGTGCTGACAATAATGCCCTAAACGTTTGAGCTGGGAGCAGCTCTTGCCTACTCCAGGCGATGGGATGGAGCTGTGAGCTGGATGGCACCTCAGGGCAGCAACTTCAGGGGCTGCACACTCTGTACATGTATATATTTTACAAAAACTACCAGGGCCAAGTGAGGGGATAACTTTTACCTCTCCCCTTAAACTATAATTTTGCTGGAGAGTTCAGCAGAAACATAGCTGGGCGTACTGGGAACAGCTCTTTCTGCTCAGGAGCAATACTGGGGGGAGAGAGATGATTTTCAGAAGAGATTTAGAGCCTAAAACTATAATTTTTTTTAAGTGATACAGGTATTTAGGCATTAAAATCACATGGAACCTCACTTGCGTGTAGGCTCTTGTATATGTAAGTAACATTTGAAGCTGATTCTGATGCTTATTATGGGACAGAGTGGGCAAATGGAGAGGCTGCAGTGTCTAGAAATCCTTCTGGGGAACAAGGAAACAAAGCCTTCGGTCCATAATCTGGTGACTTCTCTTGAAAGATTATTTGGAAATCCAGTGAATCTCTTCAACTGTACCTGGAGCTTTGTGAAGGTCCTATTTTAACATGGACAGCACGGAGATATTTGCCGTTTTCTTCAAACCTGCATGTGATCTCTGACCAGAGCCTGCACTGAGCACTGCTTCAGGAATGGCCCATCTCACTGTTTTAATGGGACTTGACCCTTTTCAGGAGTCTTGAAGGATGGGATACAACACTGGAGCTGGTTCTATAAGAAGCCTCTTTTTTTGAGTCCAGGAATGTGCTAAAACTCTCCCCGAGATGACACTGCCATTCATTAGAGAGTGAGATTTGAACATGTCCTTAAGTGTTAAGTATTGGCTTTAGAGATATTTAAGCAGCTGATCATTACTTGTACATGTAAAAGGCAATAAAAAGGAAAAATTAAGGCAAGAGTGATGATCTCACTCGGTTTTATTAAGGGAGCCATTAATTCTGGCGTGATGTGGGTTGATAAAGCCTCCTCTCACATGAGCACTGCTATTGTCTGAAGCTGTCCCAGGGAAAAACTGGTTTAGATCCAGCCTGAAAGGTGTGGGGTGTAGGGGAGATCAAAGTTACACTGTGCTTGGTATGGTATTAAGACCCAGACTCCTTCTCTGATGGGGTTTGAACAGTGGAAAAAGGAGGGGAGTGAAACTTAGAGAAATAAACTGGGTTTTATAAACCTGTTTTGCAACCAGGGAAGGGAGAAGTCTCAGGATTACAGGGGATGTCTGGGAAAAAACTTGAGTCCAGCTGAACCCCACAGTTCTCTTACCCCACAAAGTGGCAGAGAGTTTCTTTGCAAGCCTGAGCTCATTCAGCAATGTTAACACTGACTTGCCATGCGGTCATATCCCAGTTCCTATTACAAAACAGAGATGATAGTCCCAGCTCATCACACAGCATTAAACCACGATGGATTGCAAGGTATATTTTTGTTTGCTCTCTATAATTAGCAACAACAAAACACCCTGATACTATCACAGCAGAAAAAGTGTGTAGAGAGCAAAATGCAAGAAACACCCCCAACTGCAAGAGCAGACCCTTTCCTGCTCGAGTGCACCCTGGTTTTGGCATCAGAAACAACACTTTTGTGGACTTAGAGGTGTTAAGAGGCTGAGTAAACACTGGTTTCCTCTGGCCTGCCTCCCAAATGCATTTCTGAATGGAAATGAACTGGTTTGTGCAGCACATCCAACCTGATGGGTTAAGGGGTGGCAGTGCCCTGCACCTCCTGCTTTCTTTGCCCGCCAAGTTGAATTAGATGGAGAAGCAGTTGGATGTTGTCTCTGCGCCTTCTCAGTGCCTGCGGTGCCAGAGGAAAACCAGAATGTTTTATTAAGCATATTACAGCAATAACACTGTCTTCTTGGGATATTTCCTGGCAGTTAGCATCTTGCTGGATCCAATACCTTTGGCTTTGCCTGGGGCCCTTAGATCCTCCAGCCATTTAACTGACAGGAAAAATACCCTCTTTGTTGGTGACTACAATTTCATTAATGAAGCTTTTCTAAGGCATAGGATCAGGAGATTTCCATTTTAAGAAACACCTTTCCCCCTGCCAAATCATCCCCAAGTGCTTTACAAAGCACTGCAAGACGAAACCAGTGGCACGATGCCCGAGTAAACCAGCCCAGCAAGCGCCAGGTATTGCTCTCTTACCCAGCAGGAGATGACAGGATTCCCGAGGAGGAGGATTTTTGTCCTTAAAATAATTGTTTTGCTCTTTAAAATGGACCTTTGGTGCAGTAGTCTCCTCACAGGCAGGTTTTGCTGCATCAGTCTGGTACTGATTATGGACTAAGCCAAACGGGTGCCTGTCTGGTTGTACCTTGAAGCTGTGCGAGCCTAAGGGACTGAGGGCAGTTTGCTACCCAAATTTCCATCAGTCTGTGCCCTTGGGGCCCTTTCACAACAATAGGTGAGCAGGGATGGGAATGTCCTTGAGCACTCAGGTCAAGCCATGTCTGTGGTTGAGGTGCTAGCGTGGCTGTACCACCCAGCATGCTGCCAGTGCCTCGGCACACCCTGGAGCTGGCAGGTCGCAGGGCTCATTCCCATCAGACGTGCTGCACCCACCACCCCTTTTATCAGACTGTAGACACACGTTCAGGCCCTTGTGTGTCAGCTTTTGTGCCTTAGAGCAGCTCTGGACATGGATTTAAATTTGTTAGCCTTGGTGCAACACACTTCCCTCCAGCAAAGTGCAGTAGTATCCTACAATAGTACCTTGGAAACACTAATTTCTCCTTAAAACCTTTCTCTGAAGTCCTGCTCACCTTGCTTCACCCCAAAGAGCAGCTGAGGCAAGGAAAGGCCAAGCATCTTATAAGACACTCACAACAAATCCCTATATTGTGCCAGTCTCCGACAACCTCATTGCATTTAGTGGCAACAAAGGAAGAAATATGATTCTCCAGTGTGCTTTTTCTGGTGCTAGGATTTAAGTTCCTGTAGGAGAAAAGGCATCCGAATAGTTGCTTGGGGCAAAACTCTTATTAAAACAAAGTCTGAAGAGCAGGCCTGCAGCTCTGCATGCTACCCAGGCACCGAGGACCTCACGGCACAGAAATGCCAAGCCCCTGCTCTGCTGTGCAGCAGACGCCAGCTTTCCTCAGCACCTCGCCCAGCTCTGATGCCTCTGAGGAGAGGAGCTCACACACTCCCAGCACACGTGGCAGAAATTACAGGATGTATGGGACTGCAGATTATCATTTAATAGAGCTGAGCCAATCCATTCATTATTTAATGATTTAATTGATGACCACAGCGGAAGGCTGATAAAAGCACAGCCCTAGCCTATAAACCACCTTTTGCTCTATTTATTAAGTGCAGTGGTGCAACATATTGAATTGAATATATTTGAATGTAAATAGGACATTCTTTAGGATACAGGTAATTATTGCATTTAATAACCCTTGCTTCTATAGGGATCTTAGATGAATTTGGCATCACTCATATGAGGGGAGGCAAAGTAGGGTGTAAGCACACTCAGGCACGAGCAGCTGCTCCTACTAATGCACACAAATCCCTTTACCCCAGCAGAGGGGAAGGGAACACTGCAGCTGCTCCATGCTTCCTCACCACTAGATCAGTCTTTTCCCACTGCTTCTACCCAGCACCATTGTTCCAAACCATTCCAGGGTCCCAGCTCAGCCTTTATGGTTGAGTCACTCACAGGGCTGTCCCACCACAGCCGCTTTGCAGGTTGAGCTGCAAAAGCTATCAACCAAGTCAGAATGAGGTGGGAACCATAAAACACTTCGCTGATGGCAAATATGGTTTGCATTTGTTTAGGGGAGGCAGTGAGGGATGATCTGTTGCTATTTGCCTTTGTCCTTTGAGGAAACTCTTGTTCTGAGTGTTCGCCCACGTGGTGGTTTTGGCAACGCAGGCGCATGGCTCTGTCAGCTCAGCAGGCCACTTAGTGCCAAGGGCTTCCAGCTCCAGCCTCTTGGTAAGCTAGATCTCACCCAGGGCAGGGAGGCTGCCTTCCATCACCTTGCTGAAGCAACCCTCCTGTGAAATACTCCTCTGTGCTAAAGCCAAGCGGTCACCTTGATTCATCACTTCTCCGTGTCCCAGTGTGAATGATTCCTAGTCTTCTACTGCCGGAGCAAACAGCCGTTGCTTATCGTTGCAATAGCCCAATGTAGGGTGTAAACACACACAGGCAGGAGGAGGACATTACCCCACGGAGCCAAGAGGACTGGAGGCACCAAAAGCCCACACAAGCTTGGTGTAAAGCATATAGCAATGCAACAGCTGAAGCTCGCTAGGACCCGGCCTCATCCTCCTAAAATAAGGTGTTAAGGCATATGGGAGTTTAAAGGCTTGTAAAACATCCTGTTGTTAAGTGGTTCTGCACCAGCAAAATATTTTGAGAGCATTGATGCTGCTCACAGCTGTGCCCAGAAGAGGGTAATTCTGCTCAGGTTGTATCTTTAATGTCTCTTGTCATCTGATTTGATGTTGTGCTGCTGTAGGTACTGATAATGTCCCTTCCCCCTTCCTTCCCCACCCCCCATCCTCTCCCCCTCCGAAAGGCACACACCCATCTGCAGACCTACTGCTGAGTAAATTGCAAGACCAGGGCTCTCACTCTGCAGAAATTGGTAGGGAAATGTATTCATTAGGAGAGGCTGAGGCTGTGTGAGACATACAGATTATGGGTACCACTTGAATGGCAATGCCGTTTGGCAAGATGCTATTATGCGTTTATCTGCACGTGGCGTAATAAAGATGACAATCAACAGATTGTGTCAGAAGCGGGGAGGCTGCGAAAGGATTTCAATTTAGCAGAAGAGCCAGCACCTTGTTACCTTCTGACATCTGAAAATAGCTCCCAGATGTTTGCAGCCTACCTTGGTTTAGCCTGACACACCATCCTTATTTATGTCATCTTAGCACAATGGTCAGAAAGACTTACTAACTGCTTAATGCTTCAGAGGAGAGAGATGTAAAGGTTCCTTTGTACTTCATAGAGTATTTCAGCTTCCTTCCATTCCTCTCTGCCTCAAGAGGTCCAGGTCTCCAAAGCAGGAGGTGAACCTGGGACAATGTTACAGTTGGAGGACACTACATGTCCTGCAAGCAAGCACTCCCACCAGAATTTCGAGGGTACCAGTGAAGTCCTTTTGAGATTGTGCCAATGGGTGACAAGGATTGTTCAACTACAGACAAATGTGGACTCTTATTAGCCTGAGGTGACAACTCCTGTGGCACCTTTGTTGTCATTTTCACAAGAAATGCTCTTGGAGATGAAAGGTATTGCCATCTCACAGGTATGCTGCACGTCTCACCACAGGTACCAGCCAACTGGCCAGGGACACTCTTACCACCATGGCACTTGAGTGGGCATTGGTATCTATCCTGTGTCCAGCTGCCAGTCATTAGGAGATACTGTAGGTTGACATTCATGAGTGTCCACATGTTGTTACCCCACAGTTTCCACTGGAGAAACTGAGGCACGCAACAGTTTGACTGTTATTCCTTAAATTATGCTAATATAAAATTTTGGTCTTCAGGAACGGCCAAAGCCAAGTGGATGGAGATCACAGGAGTCTGCCTTCTGTCCCCTTAGCACCATCTCCAGCTGAGCTGGTGGTGGCAGCTCCTAGGCCAGCCAGCCCACCCTCCTTGCACCCACTCCCACCAAGAGCACCGCAGGAGCTCTCCAGACCCCATATTGCACCAGCTTCCTGTGTTTACATGGTTTTCCAAACTTTGGGCTCACCCTGCATGGATGTGAAGTCCTTGCTATTCCCATAGGTGTTCAAGGGAGATGGAGGTAGCATCCTATCTTCAAGGAGGCTCGTGTTCTGTATCTGCACACGGGTACACCTTCCACAAGAGAAGATAATACACTAACCCACTTCGACTTTCACTTTTCATCCTCTTAATGAACAAAGGCTAATTATGAATTTCTAATTTCCACTGTTTATACAAAGTGCTTTTGCTTTATTTCCTCTTGACTTTCTTTCCTCAGAAACCGTAGGAGTTCACAAAGCCTCTGCTGCCTTTACGCAACAGGAAACACAATCAAATAAGGAAATTTATGTGAACTCTGGTTTTGCAAGAGGAAGATGTGCTACTGTGTGCGAGCTGGCAATGAATAGGCTCTCCTAATGTATTCCTCATTGCTTTCCTCTTCCTTTGCAGACAGTCAATACCCTTGAGAGAAGTTAATTAGATCCGCTTCACTCTGTTTGGTCCTACTACTTTGAGCACTGAACACAGGGAAGAGGGAAACCCCAGCAAAGCAAATTGACTCGATTAGAGTAGGAGACCACTGAACAATCATTGCCATTGTCCGTGATCACAGAGGATGATCTTCTTTAAAAGCAAGCATGAAAATGCTAAAACAATCATTGCAAAATATTTGTGCAAACCCCCAGTTCAGTACCAGGATGCGAGTGGAAACTTAAAGGAGCCATTTTCAAAGGTCCCAGTGTCCACAAAGTGTTGATAGCGCTGTACGCCTGCGTGTGTAGTCGTTTGAAACCACTCATCACAGATATTAGTATTTCTAAGCAACCATTTGCACATCAAACTAATGAAGGTGAGCGCATGTACAAAGCAGGCGTCTAACGCGTGTGTACGTCTGGCTGTATCTCTGGAATTGGCTGAAAGGATTGAAAATGGACAATAAAAATCACACTTCACAAAGGGGTTGTTTTTAAAAGCTGCTTAGAACGCCGACAACTCAGGAATACCCACCTCTGGTTCAGCTTTCCTTCCAACAGGCAATGATATTGTCAGCCCACAACTGCAGTATAGATCCACTGTCTTTTAACTACTCATCCTTTAGATGTGAACAGGTCAGCCATGAGGCCAGTGATAAGGACCTGCAGAATCTCTGTCTGTATCTAAATCTGACAGTTGCCTTTATTTTAACCGGGAAATTTCTCATCAAGTCCCAAATCAGGAGCCCATGGGACCTGTGCAAACATGAGTGACCTTACCACATCCCAGCTGGCTGTTGTTGGCCTGGTTACAGTTAAGGCAAACGAATACCAAAATGAAGGAAATTTGCCTGAAATCATCCAGGAAATCAGTGAAAATAACTTGGATCTTGAGTTTCACCAGCCCTGCTTGGCTGCCTTTACTGTCTGTGAAATGCTGTTAGGCAGTGCAAGTCCAAAATATGCCTTATAGGGCAGAAACAGCCCTTGTCTCTGGGGTCAGGTAAAAGCAAGCTTCTTCAGGGGCTTCAGTGTGGTCAGAATTAAGACCACTTTTCTCTTGGTTTTCTCAGGTAAAAAGACAAATGCATCTGGGTGTGCCTAAGGGAACACCCTGTAGGTACCAGCACCCATTAGGAGAGATGAGCTGCAGGCAATTTTAACGAGATTTGATAGAGGGGCAGAAGTCTCAGAGGCACTAAACTCCCACCAGTGTTGTAACTTGGGGCATGGCTTGTTCACAAGTGTCATCTGAAGCCCAGGCACAACTATCAAGTGCAAGCTTGCTGGGAAAAGCCACGGGCCAAATTAAACCTCTGGGAGTACAATCCCATTAGAGACAATGAACTAAAACATCATCTGTGAGGTACAGAGTCCTCACTGGTATTAGGATTAAATCATCTCAGATGAGATACTCAGACTATTTTACTGAAGGTTAGCACTGGGAAGCTTTATTATTTCTAGTCAGCCCCACCGAGGGGTAATGGAAATGGCCTTTGGGATGGATTGGAAAGGATGGATGCTCGCCTGTTATAAAACACCAGATGCAGACACAGAGCAAAAAGAATTGTGTGTCCACCAGCTAAAGCTGAAGGGACACCTTTTGCTAAGAAGCTATACCCCGTCTCCTGCCTTGGACCAATCACTTTGGGTAAACACCATAAATTAACATTTTGTTGTAGATGAGCTGGATCATAGAATAGTTTCGGATGGAAGAGACCTTCAAGATCATCAAGCCTAACCTTATTATCCCAACTAAACCATGTCCCTAAGCACAACATCTACCCGGCTCTTAAACATTTCCAGGGCTGGTGACTCCACCAGCTCCCTGGGCAGCCCATTCCTGATAACCAGCCTGATAACCCTTTCTGGAAAGAAATGCTTCCTGAGATCCAGCCTGAACCTCCCCTGGGTCAACTTCAGGCCATTTCATCTTGTCCTGTCCCTTGTCCCCAGGGAGAACAGACCAGCTCCCGCCTCGCTGCACCTTCCCTTCAGGTGGTTGTAGAGGGCAGCAATGTCTCCCCTCAGCCTTCTTTTCTCAAGGCTGAACAGCCCCAGATCCCTCAGCCTCTCCTCATCAGACACATGCTCCAAACCCTTGACTAGCTCTGTAGCCCACCTCTGTACCCTCTCCAGCACCTCAATGTCCTTCTTGTAGACAGGGGCCCAAACCTGGACACAGTATTCGAGGAGCAGCCTCACCAAAGCCGAGTACAGAGGAATGATCCCCTCCCTGATCCTGCTGGCCACACTATTCCTGATCCAGGCCAGGATGCCCTTGGCCTTCTTGGCCCCCTGGGCACACTGCTGGCTCATGTTCAGTCTGACAGTCAACACCCCCAGGTCCTTCTCTGCCCAGCAGCTCTCCAGCCACTCCTCCCCAAGCCTGGAGCACTGCTGGGGTTGGTGTGGCCTGAGTGCAGGACCTGGCATTTGGCCTTAGTGAAACTCATGGAATTGGCCTTGGCCCAGCGATCCCTTTGTAGATCTTCCCTACCCTCGAGCAGATCGACACTTCCACCTAGCCTGGTGTCATCTGCAAATTTACCAAGGGTGCACTCTATCCCCTCCTCCAAATCACTGATGAAGGTGGCTCAAGAGAAAACAAAGCACCTGAAAATACAATTTCATATATGCCCATTTTACGGTCCCCCTTAAGGGCTCTGTTAATCCATCACTTTGGCCTACACGTGCCTCCTGGGAGTCAGTAATTCTGCACCGCTGCAGCATCAGCATCACTGCCTCCAGTCACAGACTCACGGAATCATCTCGGTTGGAAAAGACCTTCAAGATTGAGTCCAACCACTAACACTGCTCTACATGTCCCCTGCTAAAACATGCCCCTAAGTATCATATCTACAAGAGCTTCATGCCAGCCCTGGTCCTGCTTTGCCAGGACACTTGCTGACAGCAGTCTCTACAGGTTAGAACAGCGCCTACAACCGTATTTGGTGGCTTTGTATCAACTGGAGGACCAGCCTGAGTGGAGAAACAGAATCACAGAATTTCCTAAATTGGAAGAGACCTTTAAGATCATCTAGTCCAATCATTAACCTAACACTGACAAGACCTTGACTAAACCATGTCCCTAAGAACTAAACAATATTCATGCTTCTGTAATTCATGATGGGTGTGGTAAAAGTGCCCAAGGTAAGCCCCAGATCCTAATGGTGCTAGGAACCATACAAATCTGAGGAGATGAGTCCAGTCCCGTTATGTTTTGAACCTATTCTGCTTGCAGTAGCTTCAGTAACACCCTTTCCCTCACTTTCAGGGCAAGAAATTTGCACCACCTGCTGAGAATTTAATTCTTTATTTTTCTGTACTTGTTTCCTGTGAAAGCTTCATAACAGCAACCACCTTCCCTCCCCCAGGCAGGGTCAGATTCATGTTTGTCTGAGTCCTTATTAGCAAAAATTTCAAAATGCCTCTTGGAGGGCTCAAGTCCCAGCCCAACTCTGCAGTGCTTTCCTGCTCCTTGAGAGCAAAGACTGAAGATGCTGCTCCCAGAAAGGCAGCGTGGCTATTAGAAGAGCTGCCTGCTTACTTCTGCTGTTCCTTTCCATAGCCAGACACAGATATTTATTTCAAAAGGATTGCCGAAGGGCAGTCCTTAAAAAAGCAAAACAACGCTCCAGAACAGAATGGAAAGGCTGGGTCCTCCAGAACAAACTGGATACTGAAAAACAGGGTGAAGAAGCAGCATCAGCCTCAGGCTCAGCTTTGCTTTTATCAAAGCTTTTTGTTGCAGGGGATTATTTTAGTGTTTCTGTGGTTTCTTGGTTTTTTTTTTTTTTTTTTTTTTTTAAAAGTAAGCTATCACATTCTTTTCTATTTGTATGCCTGCAAATTCTACCTTAGAGAAGTAGTGTTTCTGGGCAGAGGACAATAAAAAGAGAAACAATTAGGATTTTATTTTCACTTTCCGTCTTGGCCTTTTACATTTCCGCTCCCTCGTCAGGGCACACTCCAATTCCCAAAGCTGATTTCCTCTGAAAACAGACCCATCCACTCTCCAGGGCATTTCACCATAAATACCAGCTTCCAACTGCGACAGCAACCTCCACACCAGTGAGGCACAGGCTGGCACCATGAAGGCACCACAAGCCTTTCCAGAGCCCCGCTTCACACGTGGAGGTTCACAGACATGGCATCAGCCATTCCTGAGGATGCCCTTTCATATCTAAGGCTGACAACATGTCATCTTTGTTCTTGGCGTGGGGGTTGTCACAAACATCACCTTTAAAATTCCACGCGTCCTCCAGTCCCTGAATTAGCAGGATGCTCTTGCATTTTGCCCTTTTCAGCATTGCGTGCTTTGATAGGCTTGCTCTCTGCCTCTGCTCCCCCCAAGGTCCCCCTAACCTCTGGGGAAAGGGACAAAACATCTAGCCAATAAAAATAGGAAATACTGAAAAGGTCAACTCACACTATTACAATAAATTACCATAATTCAGCGTGTAAATCAGGCATTAAAATGATGATACGTTGCAAGACAGAGATTGGCATTAGACCTAAAAATGGCACAACATTAATGCAGTCCGAGGTCAAAGATCCAACTGGGAAATGGTAAACATTTTAAAACTAGACCCTTATCACTATAATCTTGTCATCTGCTGAGACTGTCACGTCAGGCATTACTGAGTGATGGAACAGCACATTGAGCTATGATTTATTTTCCATGCTAAAGACTTCAAAGCCAACAAGTGGGGGCAATTGAAAATAGAGATACGAGCTGCACTGAATAACCTTTAAATGGTTACCTCAAGCCTTCGACAGCTTTGCTGATTCGAGAGGGTGACATTTATTCTGCCTAACGTGGTAGCATCTTTTGCAACGCCTCTCTGCCATGGCTGGGGCAGTGGATGTTTAATGCAATAATAACAGCATTCACAGCAGCATTACTGGGGATGGCAGGGAAGGTCCTACTATACAGAGGGCTGGGGATCAAGCCGTGCTGCTGCCTCAGGTGTCTGGGATGGCCTGGGACAGATCCACACCTTGGGAATTGGAGAGAAGGATCCTGCTCTGGGGGTTTTTTTAGGTATTTAAATGAGGTGTGGTAGTCCTATATTGGCTGGAGTTTCAAATAGAGTAAATAATACGTAAGCAGAGTTGGAGGAAAAAAAAAAGTGTGCCAAGAACATAGAAAAAAGGTCAGTTGCTGCCTTCCTAACACTTGGAGAGGTCTCACCTGGTATAATTGGCTCCTCACCACATCACAGTCTTCTGATCTTTCCCAGGCACTTCTTGACTATCTTTGCACAGTAAAATACAGAAAAGAGCAAAACAGGAGCATTTGGCACAGCACACCACAAAACCTAACCAAAACACCAGGTTACATGTGCAGGTTCAACTTTCTCCAGCCATTCATCTTTTCCACAGCTTTCAAAAGCCCCCGCTAGCCCGTAACATGTCCGTGAACACCGAACAAGACCCCTCTCAGGGCTGAGCAGGGAAAGTTCACTCACATCCAGGATGGTCTTGACTTATCCTGGTTCAAGCTTCAGTCTCTAAATCCCACTTTGAACCCAGCACATCCCACTTAGCCCTCGCACCAGGGTGTACTGTGGCCAGGAATGTGTTCATCCCTTCATGTTCTTGAGATCATCTTGGATGAGCCATTTGCTCATCCTGTGCTTCAGCAGAATCTTCTGAGGCACGAGATCTGACCAAGATTGTCCTTTATTAAGCCTGACAAAGAAAATTGAGCCTGAAAGTTTCTCTTTAACCAACAGTATGAGTACCCTTGTCCCAGGGGGACAAATTCCTGGATTGCCCTCTCACAGAGACATGGTTTGGGGGATGTGTCCCTGCTTTTGTGCAGGCTACACACGGAGCATCTGCTGTGATCCTTTCTTATTATTATAGTGCTCATGTCTGCAGTGTTTACTACGGTGACTCTTTCCCAAGATGCTGAGAAGCCACCTCTCACATGGAGAGTGTGCAATCTGGGGACATCAAGGAGAAGATGATTTTTCTCCCTTGTGCCATCTTGCAAATTTCTCTGACAAACTCAGTACACCATCGGGAAATGACAGGGAGGACACTTCTGCTCTGCTTCTGCACCACCTACCCAGGGACAGCAACTGCTGGTTGCAAAGAATCTTCTGCCCCCTCTCCTGTATTTTCTGGTTAGTAACAGGAGGGTGGGAATGGAAAAAATGAAATGGCTAATTTTCCACAGCAGCAGCCAACAAGTATTTTAATCCACAAGTCACTCAGCTGCAGAAACCTCCTGTTCTGAAAGGATTTTCCATCTTTTAAAATTTTCTGTATCCCAGTAAAGCTCTTTCATTTCACACAGATTAAGAGTTAATTCAGGTCAAATAAGGATTAATTAGTCTGTGTAAACCAGCCCCAGACACTGATGCACTGGAGATCTTTTTTAAATTAGTTGCTGTTACTGTAAGTCTGTATCTTCTGATGGCAAGACCTCTGGTGTATTATAAATTTGCAATCAGGTACCCCATGGGATGTGAGATGAGGGAAAATGTCAGTCTTAACAGTGTTTAAATCCCTCCTGCCGCTGAACTGCAGCCTCTTTCAAATTAGGTCCTGTTGGCAAAATCAGATAAAGAGATGGAAATAAATGATGTGAACAAAGGGCATCAAAGAGTATCATTTAAATTGTTATTGACTGTGGGCACAAAAAAAAAAAAAGAGCCCAGCATGAAAACATACTTAATAAGAGGAGATAATAGGACCATGGAGACTTTTTTTTTTTTGATTTGGAGGAAAAACATCAAATAGTTTGTGTATGCTTTTCCACCTAGTTTACAGGTGAGAGGGAGATTAATACAGAATCTATTTCACGGACCAGGCCAAAGGACTTTGATTTGCCATATGCACCAACAGCACAGAGTATTTATTCAGACTTTATTCAGAGAGAAGGAACCAATGTGTTGCTGTTGGAGTGCTTTCCAAGATCTTTCACAATAACCTAGAAACATTTGCCATAAACAAACAAATAAATAAATCTAAGTGATCAATTATTGCTTTTTTTTTTTGAGGGGTAAAGAATGGGGAAAAGCTTTCAAACTAAGACTCATCCAAGATTACATAGCCATCTTCAAGTCATGGAGGGCTAAGGGGTAAGTATGGGAACGTGCATGGCCTGTCCATTGCTCTCCAAGATTCGTCTTACTGACTTAGAGAGCAAAGACTCTGATTAGCCACATCTCTCTGTAACCTGGTTCCACATGGGGGTTGAAAACAGGTTTGAGTGTAGAAAGCCCAGACCCAAGCATCTTGAGCTAAAGGATAACAATTTGAAGATTATTTCCATTTTATTGTCCACCACCTAAGTGATTTAGGACTCTGCATTCTGGTTTGGGGAACAACTTCTTTACAGCGGAGAGAGCTCATCCATAGATTTGGAGGAGGACACCTAACAGCAGCAAGTCAGCATCACTCTCCTGAATCCCACCCAAACATTGTGTGAGAAATTGGGGTAGCAGTTTATCGCCCCTTGGAAAGGTCAGAGCAAAGAGACCAGGGAGCTGTGACCCTTATTACCCAAAAGTGCTGGTGTTTAACAAGGACACCAGGGAATGTGGGGAGAAAACTGAAAGCCTGTGCACCCTGCAGTCCCACCAGCCCTTGCCATCAGCAGATGCATATAAATGCCTGCTTGGTCAGTAGAGCTGTTCTGGTCTCTGGTCTTCAGTCCAGACCTACTGAGGAAAACAAGTCCAAGTCACTCAGCAAGGAGTGGTGCAGTGACAGACATAAAACCATAGCTCACCAGCACACTTCACAGCTTAAAGCCCCACGGATCACACAGCTTCTGTGAAAGAAAGGCCATGCCCACCAGCAGAAGAGCTGGCCCACTATGTTAGCAGCCCCACGGCTGCAGATCCAACACCTTAAAACCTCCAGAGGACCTGGGATTCAGAACCTGGGGATGCCCCCATTTTCAGAGGAAACATTGATCTGACCTGAACAGGAATCGATCCAAGGCTTGACCTGTGCCAAACCAACACCTTCTCATACTCCCCCTCCCTCTGGTATTTCTAAATTACTTTCTACGCTGCCTCTAAACTCTTAGGAGAAAAAAAAACTATGAAGACATTGCTTCAGGTTCCTTGCGTGCAGATTTAATGGCATTTTGGGAGAGCTTGTGGGGCTTTTTCTTCTCCTTTTTTGAAAATTATGTCCAATAGCCTAGATAAGGATGATAAAAGGGACTCTGGTACCTTGGTGCTTGTACTAGTGAAGGATAGACCTTGACTGCACCTCTTCTTGGATTTTTTCATCCTTGCTCTGAGTCATCAGGAGAGCTGTGCTGTCCCAATGAGTAGGAAATGGCTCTTCCCTGGTCACCTTGTTAAGCAGGGACAGGTCAGATGTGCAGATCTTATTTTCAGCCAACACATTGTGGATACAGCATGGCCCAAGGTTTCCCCCAGTCTATTGTTCACTCAAGAATCGGTCACCAAAAATGAAAAAGTGGCAATTAGGAGAAAAAAAGATCCTTCAGAATAAAGTCCTGCTGGGAAGAATACCTGATCTACTAGTCTCATTGTTAGCACACCCCTGAAATCACTCAGTGCTGTCCTGCTAGGGGTACAGCCTCCAGAAACGACAAGAATAGTCACTCAAGCCAGGAATTTGTAATAATATTTCTCCAGGCCTCTCTCCCCTTCCCTAGAGTGGGTAAGGCATTCATTGGCACAGCTTGTCTGCACACACTGGCATTTACCTTGGAAATGGGCCAGACCTAGAAGGGAGACCAAGAGACTTCCATGCTTTGGAGACCACCTAAACTGGGCACAACAGGGCTCTGGATGCAAACACCTTTGTAATGTGGATGCACAGTCAGCCCTGGATGTGACCAAAGGAGCTGGGGCCCATTTCTCCTGCTAAGAGAAGACCGTGGAAGAAAAAGAACATTTGAATAGTGCAATTTTTAATGACATAAAATGCAAAAACCCCATCATGAGACAGGTGCACTCATCTCCTGAATTGGACTAAGCTTGACCCAGTTCACCCCTATTGACTCAGTGATATTTTTCCTCCCTTCATTAGGTTTGACAATACTAATCTGCTACTGCAGAGAGCTTAATCAGATGCACAGCTCCTGAACTGCTGGGGAGCCAGGCTTGCAAGAAAGCTCTTGGCTGAGATGTCACTCAAGCAGCACCTTAGCAGCCCATGGGGGTTTTTCTTCCAGAGGTTGTAGGAAGATGCCACTACTTTCTGTTTCACCTACAAGACAGTGGGCGAAGTGTTTGGCTTTTCAAAGGCTAACTTGGATGATGACAAGAGCTGGTGACACAGTGACTTGTTACTCAGAAAGTCTGCCTTTTAAGTCTTAAAAAATAACGATGCCAGAGCAGCACAGCTCCATAGCAGAATGAAACCCACCTGCCAGGCAGAATCTGTGGATGCCTCTCCCTGAACAGATTGCAGGAGAGATGAACGCACTGGATTGGAAAAGCTATTTACAGAGGTTTTCAATATCAACACAACAGATTTTGTTCAGGAGAGGCAGGTTGTTTTTGTTTTGTTTGGGTTTTTTTTTTTTGCTGTTGACAGTTGGACACAGTGATCTTGGAGGTCTTTTCCAAGAGTGACTGTTCTGTGGATTAGTAGCCAAACAAAATACTGTTCATATTCTGGCTCTGGCCACTGATAGTACAGGCAAGGCTTTCTGCCCTGGGATGCTACTCCAGAAATATAGGTGGATTAAGTCAGGCATTTTATAGCCAGGTACACTGAAGTCACTTAGCACCAGGACAGCATTGCTCCCGTGCTATGGGGGCTGCTTCTCATGCAGGCAAGACCTACCATCAATCCGACCTCTCTGCAGAGAGGAGCACTGGGAACCACAACCACATCCCATCCGAATTTAACCCTCTGCAACCCCAAGTCAGCCCCTCACTTAGCAAAATGAAGAAGAGCTTCCTTTTCATCGTGTGTCTACATAGGTATTGAAACTCTTCCCAGTGGGTCTCCCTCCCCAAACACAGGCACAGCTCTCCTCACAGCAGGCTGCCATGCCATCGAGGACCTCCAGGCAACAGGAGAACATAAACAGTAGTAAAGACACACTATGCCTAGAGTCTGAAGAAAGGTCGACTTGAAAAGAGAGAGGTTAAAAAGGAGATGTGAAGTTGTTTTCTCACCCTTCAGGGCTGCGTCTTCATGAGCCAATTTAATACCTATTACCACACGTATTAGCACAGACAAGGCCTAGGTATCTCCATGGAGCCAAATTACATCCCTAAGCTGGCATTTCTTTTTCCATCCTCTAGCTCTAATGACTGAATCAGACTCATCGAGGGGAATACATCTTCTATGATAGCCCCAGTCTCCTGGAGGTTTTAAAGCCCAAATTCCTGCTGAAATAAACTGTCTGTAGCTCACCAAATAGCAAAGTGGCAGGAAATGTTGCCTCATTCCTTGCATCAGGGCCATGCTGATAATGCTGTGGGTAGTAGGGCAGGGGAGTAGATGGGACAGGTCACCCAGGTGTGGGTCTGAGAAGTGCAAAGGAGAGAGGGGAGAACCACCAACTGAGCCACTGATGGGTGACCAGCTCCCAGATTTCACAGCACACAGGGTAAAGGGCAGAGGAGTTTTTTAAGCTGATCTGGCAGCTGTGATCCCAGCAGTAACTATATGGAAAGGGACCAAGCCACCTCCAGAGCAGCTCCGCTGGGGATATTTGGATGCCTTGGTCACAGCAGTACAGAGAGCACTCAAGTGGCCACCTGCACCAACACATCAGGTCTGTGACCTACCTGGGGTGAGGCCACAGGTCTCCAGTCTTCCCCCAGCTACCCTGTCTGCAGGTCATAGGATGGCAGAGGTTGGAAGGGACCTCTGGAGATCTTCGAGTCCAACCCCCAGGAACACCAAGGGCAGGCCACACAGGAACAGATCCAGGTGGGTCTTGAAAGTCTCCAGAGGAGACTCCACAACATCTCTGGGCAGCCCATTCCAGGCTCTGCCACTCACAATGAAGGTGTTTTTTCTCCTGTTGAGGTGGAACTTCCTGTGCTTCACCTTGCTACCATTACCTCTCATCCTATCACAGGGCACCACAGAAAAGAGCCTGGCCCCTTCTACTTGACCCTCATCCTTCAAATATTTGTAAACATTAATAAGATCCCCTCTCAGTCTTTGTCAGGGGTCCTGCTGTAGACAGCTCAAGTACTTTGTGCGCAGAGGGCCGTGAGTTCAACACTTCTCAAGCATGGGGGGCAAAGACCTTAAAGTACTGACTGGGGGCTGCTTAAGAGCAGCCAGCAGGAAGCAATTGTCTGAATTTAGGCTGTCTAAACCATGACTGTCCCCATAGCTCACTTCCCAGCAGCTCCCCTGGGAGCTCACTGTGAAACAGCTCAGGATTAGCCAAGTCCTCTCCAGAGGTCAGACCCACTGTCTCAAGAAGCTTGTCAGCTCAGAGGTGGCAGGTACAGACTGGCTGCTTCATGGGAGTCAGTCTCCTGGAGCCCCATAGGTCACCTCCAGACTTCTAAAAAATGTTTTTAATGTTTTTCATGTCCTTCAGATGAGGTGTTAAACCAGGCTTCCTGGAGGGTATCGAAGTGGAAGTTTCAGACTGCACAGCACTTTTTCAAAAGCAAAAAGGATGCAGCAGCACTGGAGCAGAGTCAGAGGCACCATCTCACTCCCTCCATCAAGCAAACTACACCAAACCGTGCGCAAACTGCTGCTGAACACCACGGGAGGCACGGCTCCCTGCTTGGTCCCCCAGCACAGACAGCTACTGCAAAAGTAAAGCATTGCCAGCTTCATCAGAGGCTTTCTCAGAAGGCATGGTCCTCATCTGACTCCCAGGCTGTTTTATCTTCTGCAGCAGCGTGCAGGCACAGGGGCATTTGAGAAACACAACAAATCTCCCGTAGCAGAACACCGCTGTGTTTGGATAAAGGCTATCTGAATAAACCAGAAATTTCGACTGCAGGAGATGCGATTTTGTTTCCGAGGAGATACGCTGGAGGTGTGAGTGCTGGGTATTAGTCAAGCACTTAAAATAGACCCCCCCCCACCCAAGCCAAAGGAAGACTGTAGGTGCCATTCATTCAGCAGGCAGCATTAGTACTTGCCCCTCCTCCACTCCCTGGCAGCACGGAACCAGAGCAAATAACAGCAATAATACAATGCTGTAAAGCCTGGAAGAAAGCAGACATCTGTTGCCCATCAGATATTACACCTTGGTGACCATGCAGCTCAGTAAGTATGAAAGTGATTACTTATACTTTGACAGCATGGCCTCAGCACAGAAATGGGAAGCTTTGTATAGCAGACTCACAAAGAAAACCTATGAACAGCAGGAGAAGTCACCATTTCAGCTGTGAGAGCGTGTCCACGTTGCTCCTATTGTTGCTGAGAGACGCTCATCGCGAAACAGCTGCAGGTTGCTGAAGAGCATATGGACCATCTCAGGTAGCCTTGATTTCACTTGGGTGCCATTAATCAGCAAGCATCTGCTGCAGTGCTGGGGGCATCCCAACCTCCCACCCCTGACAGGAGTCTCACACAAAGTCGCTGGAGACGGTTGGAGCTTCAGCACCGAATCTCCAACGCCAAGACAAACATTATGTTGACCTGCCCAATTAGCTATCAGTTCTTCCTATGGCCAACAGCCTCAATAACCCTTTCTTTTCCTTTGCTCACCTCTCATTTGCAGTCTTCAAGCACTGTAACAACTTTCAGATCACAGGCAGGTAGACTCAAACACCTTCCCTCGAGGAATTAAACACAAGCCCCCCAGTTCATTTTCTGCTGCAGCAGCAGAAGGGGCTCACAGAGGAGTGGGCAAAACCAGGTATGGAGAAAGCCCAACGGATGAGAAACATTTTAGTACTTACAGCTCATGGAGATGAAGCATCCGAGCCAGTGAAAACTGTGGGAGCCAGAAGTTGTTCTCTTTTTTGATACAAAATCAAAAAATGTTTTCACTGGATCTGGGGCGAGAGATATAAAACCCAATAATTCATGGATTCAGACGATTCCATTTTTGTGTCTTCTGAAGTAGCTGGAGATTGCAAGTCTTTGAGGAAAAAGCCTGGAGCAGAAACCTGAGCTAGCAACATCTATTTTGTGCAAAAACCTGGTCTAGTTTAAACAGAGGCCCCAGCCTGAAAGTCTCATCCCACTGTCAAAACCCTTCTGAAATCAGTCTTGAGTGATGCACAAATAAGACAAGTTTCACATCTCATTTTTCTTCCTCCAGTCTCCTCTCAGGAGAGGACAGATGTAAAACAACCCCTGTAATTCCAGCCAAACCCTTGCTGTTTTGCAGGCACAGCAACAGGGATTTAAACCCTGCTCTGTCCTCCAGAAAGGAGACCTTTGCACAGCACCTTCTGGCAGATGGCATCACTGTCACCCACCAGTTCTGACCTTCCTGGGGCTGGACCACAGAGCCAGGGCTTGGAAGGGAGTCTCAGGTCCCTGGGCCCCTTTTCTCAGTGTAGGCTCTGTTAGGTGCAGCAGATGAAATGCAGAGGACAAGAACATGTGAAACACAGAGAGATGCATGTGGAAATCCAGCTTCTCTGAAGTATGGGTTGCTGACATAACTCCTGGTTCACGCAAAGCTGGTGCTCAAGCATCTTTAAAGAAATGAGATAACCGAGGCTTTTCTCCCCTCTACCTTAGAGCAAAGTGTCTCAATCTCTAGTTTTTCCTCTTCCTCACATCATTTTACCCCAAGCTCTGCAGATCTGTACCTGCATTTCTCCTGCTAATTGCCTATAAAGATTCAAATCATGAACTGCAACTCAAAGCTTTTCACAGGCATTAGGGGAGTATTAAATGGGAAATTCTAAAACTAAATTATAGTTTCCCACTGCAAATGTTTTGAACAATATATCTGCTTTTAATTAGAAAGAAAAATAAAACATCCCACAGTTGACTACAGTCTCCTTCCTACCTACCACACACACAGGCTCTGGACAAATCCTCAACAGGAATAGAGCAACAAAACTCCACGGGAACTGGTGCGTTTACATCAGTGGGCTCCAGCAGAGGATCTGGCCCTGCTGGCACCTGGACAAGCTTGAAAAATCTCTGCAGAAGATCCCCTGTCTCTCCCTTTCCAGGCAGCTCAGGTTCCTGTTGAGCATCTCACACCTCTCTGCCGGGAAGGTATGATTTATTTGGCAGCTGGGCTTTCCCTCCCGGGGAGCTTCCTAATAGATCTGTGAAAGCAAAGGTTACGTGGAGGCAGCTCCAAGGATGAAGTCATTGGCTTTGCTCTGAGACCAGAGATTTTAGCCAAGCCTGATGGTTTCAATAAAACAAAGCTCGTGAGCTTGCTCTTTGCCCAAACAGGATGAGCTTTTCTGCTGCAGCGCCGGGTGAGGATTTGGCTGGAGGACAGCAGCCCCAGCACAGCCTGACAGGGTGACAGGGAACTGCCTTCTAGTGACAAGTGTGGCACTTACCCTAAGCTGTCTGCAATTGTGTGTCAGACCTTGATTACTCTGAGGATTTAAGGTGGCAAAGCCAGCACTAAACCGTTCTTCCAGCTGCTTGGTCCCTTCCCTGCCCAGACCTGACACACAACATCACCCCGTGCAGGGACCAGCCCGCTCTCCTGTGCTGGGGGCTAGCCCAGGGCTGGAACAACCTTTAGTGGTTAATGGAGTTACTCCTCCTCTGTCCACATCAGTCTCAGCAGCTCTCAGCTGAGGTATTCAATTCAGGCTATTCAAGTTTTGAGCTGGCTGTCCTGGGGGAAAAAAAGTCCCAAATATTCAATATCAGTCAATCTTACTGAGTGCCTGTAGTTATAGTGGTTCCTAGACAGAGAGTGATAGGAGCATAATCACACAAGAGAAGAGCTTTCCTAAAGCAGAAATGCATATATATATATAAAAATACACTGCTATATAGTAGATATATGTATAGATGCAGAGCTGAGAGCTGCAGCGTGCAGAAAGCAACGTGATGTGCTGTCTTTTCGACCTTCTCACCAACTCGCTTCTTGGTAATCCCTCTCCCCTGAGGTTTATTCCCAAACCTCAATCCTTTGAACAATTTCCAGCAGACCCTATTGGGGATGGAGGGGGGAAACAACCCCAACATAAAATGTTCCTCTCTCTCAGGAAAAGATACATCCATAACCACAACTACATTGGCTTGAGGGTCTCACAGGCAATTTTCAGGCCAGGTCTTTTTTCATCTTAATTGAGCATTTGCTTTTGATTTTGGAAGGCTCCGAGTTAATGCACTTTGCATTATTTGCATTTGTCTATAATTACATGCTGTTACAGTGATTTAGGCCAGATCCACATCCCGGTGAAATTACTGTGAATATTTCCAGCAACTTCAGGCAGAAAACAGAATCCCAACCCTCGCAGAGCTGATTAAATAGTTAAAACGCAATATTTAGTGAATGAAAGTGCCTGGCTGTGACTCGCAAGCATGTGGAAAACCACAGGGCATTTGGGAAGTGCTTCCCATTCCCAAAAGCTTCATGCAAGTCAGCACGAATTAGCGTTCACCCCAACTTTCATTGTCACTTATTAATTGCTCCCTAATTTAACACCACGTGGCACTAAGACTCATAGTGTATGACTTTGAACACCAGTCACAGACCGTGTAAAACCAAGCAGCAAACTCTAAGCATCTAAAGAATAAGTACAACTAAAAACCCTGAGTCAGAAATGGTTCCTGAACAACTCATGGAGGCAAAGGCTGCACACGAGCTCACTGCTCCAGCAATACGCAAACCCCCAAGCTCCATAAGTTGCTGTCGTATTTCTAAGGCTCAGGGTCACCCCACACCGGAGCCATAAGGATGCCCTTCACACCATCCTGTTTCTCTCAAAAAGTTTCCAAAGAAGCACAAATGCCCCCTCACAAACTGCCTCACCTTGGAGAGCAGGAAGAAGCTCAACGTAGTGTGTGCACAGGAACAGGGAATAAGTAGATACAGGACACAGGAGTGGCTCCCAGCCAGTCAAAAAAAAAAAAAGATCAGTATTTACATGAGCCATGATTTAATTTCATCTCAAGACCTGCAGAACAAAGGAGCCTTTCAAAGGGAAGACACCCAGACTGTGAAAAATGCCAGATCAAATTTTTTCCACCAGAGAAATCTGATTTTTGATTGCATTTGGTATGACTGGTCCTTTAGATGACCCCATAACATGGGCTATAGGTTCGTATTGTTTTATCCTCTGAGAGTCCTGCCACGCTAGCTCAGCTGTGCTTCAGGACTCGTGGTCACAGGGCCTGAAGTATGCTCTAGCTTTTGACACCAATCCTTAGAAGACACATGATTAATTTTTCTGCAACACTTTCATTCCCGAGAGTCCTTACTGAGCTCCAAGAGATATTACAGCTTATTAATGAAAAATCTGGAAAACAGCATCACATTATTTCCATAAAGCTCTCTGTGCCTCAGTTTCCCTGGCTGTGATATACGATAGCTACCCTGTAACACAAACAACCAATATTTGTGATAACCTCCTCCCCTGGAGGGGTTTTTCACCTGTTAGACTCAGAGACAGACTATAACCATTGGACACACTGTGTTCACCAGGGACACAATTCACTATTTGATATTCAAACACAAGTTCCTAGAAGCTTGTCACAGTTGGAGCAGGTCACTGCTCCCCTACAAGGCCACGACACACCTCAAAGAGCCGAGGGGACACCTCCTAAGTCATCTAACAATTTGAAACCCCTCATAAAATGCCCCGTAACAGCACAAAGGGAAGGGAAACCCATCTTCCCCAGGGGCATGGCTGAAGCGAGAGACAAGCTTTGGCAACCCTGATGTGACAACTCCCCCCCCCAGGAGTTACCTTGGCTTGTTTGTGCTATTTTTTGAGATCATACCAGACTTCTGCAGGGTCCAGCAGCTGCTGTGTCTCTCCTCACAACCCAGCTAGTTCTGAACTCCTCACAGCACCGAGCCAGGCTGCTACAGCCCCTATTTAAGGGATCTGCCCCACATCCAGCTGTGCTGCGTGAGGCTGTGAGTACAGCACAGCTGGCCCCAGGCACTGCTAGTGCTGCTCGATGGGAATCTCTGCTTTGACACTCATCAGTTAATCAGAGAAAGAAAAAAGGGGGAACGAGGCACTGGAAACTTAAGTTACACCAAGACAAACAAGTGTTGGACAAGTGTCAGGACAAGTTGGATTAATCCTGACCCAGCCTGGCAGTAGTTCCTGCTGGGCTTCATGGGGCAGCTGGCTGAAGTGACTTGGCTTGGGTTATACAGGGAGTCAGGACTTTTAGTAAACGTATTAATAAGGATATAATCTTAATTAAATCAAAACAAGCTATTTCAAAGAGGAATAAGGGCATGGTTTGCTCTGTAAATGGAAATAATTAGTTTAAATATCACACCCTCAGTTAAACAGGTGCAGCGTCGTTTAGAAAATGCCACAATTTCCATTAGAAAGGTGAGCTCTTTTTTTTTATTATTATACCTGTTAGAGCTGGAGGAAGCAGAAAAGCTTTTGGGGACAAAAATTCCTCTGCTGTACCCCAAATCTTAAAACAGAAGCAGTTTTCATATTCTTTGCTCCCAGGTCTGTGCTGACAGCACTAAAAAGGGCTGCAGGAAAATTATGCAAGATAATAAAAAATTTGCATGCCACATGTCTCTAGAAAGTGGACAGGGTTTCATTTGGACTGAAATGATTTTTTTTTTGAACAAATGAATTTATCAATATAACACACATGATTTCCTGGACTTTTAAAATATTTTCCCCAAGCTTCATGAAAACAAAAAATAACAACAACAAAAAAAAAAGAGATCTTTTCTGGATTCTTCCAGAAAAAATTGAATCTTTGCTCTTAGAAAACCTAATTACTACATTTTGCTGTTGTGTTGATGGTATTTTTGAACAATGAAGACTTTCAGCTTTGGGCTGAAGACACTGAATCTCAAGGAGCACTTTCCCACCATGGCTTTGGACGAGCTCTGAACAAAACCTGAAACAGTAAACACATTTTTGACCATTTGGACCTCTGTTACTGATCCCTTCCTACCGCAGGGTTTGGTGGTAGGAGCTGATAGGTGTGAATATCCTCTCCTGTTAGGTGATATTTATTTCAGCACCATTAGTTACTGTGCTTGCTTTGAAATAGCTGCAATGAGTGACTGTTCTCGCAAGCCCAGTGCTCCCTGGTACTCACAGAGATCTCTTTGAACTGTTGCTTTTGCCTCCTAACGCTTCCTTTTCTGTAAACAGTGTAAAGCCCCCAAGAATAGGGCAAATATTTATTATTTATCTATGAGAGAAACCAGCATTTCATGCATCTTACTGTATTTGTGAGGAAAAACCCATCTTTTGGATTTTCCTGGTCTATTAAAAAAAACTCCAACTCTGTAACTTGCAGACTTATCTAAGAAGGGTTTGGGTGCATCAAACCCTTTGGGTGGCTGGTGGGTTTTGCAGTCATTGGAAGAGCCTGCAGGAGAGCTCATCCTTGCCGTCCCACTAGCAACTGCTGGCGCTAGATTTGGTCCTTAATTACTTGACACTAATTAGCCTTTTGGGGTGTTTTATTTTTTATAAGGCACCCAGAGAGCTCATGTGCTTGCCCACAGCAACCTCTCACAGGCAGGGGGGTTGTTGGTGCAGGGAGATGCTGAGACCCCAGAGCCAGGGAGGGAGGAAGGGCAACCAGCAGCATCAGCAGGATGAGGGGCTCAGGTCTGGCCTGAGAGATCAAACCCTTCTGGTCTCCAGGGCAGGGGATGCTGCAGGCTCCAAGATCTGCCTTCAAGCCTGAACCCATCGTCAGCCTGAGAACCAGCTTGGAGCCTTTCTCCCTCTCCACATCACCCAATCAAAGCGAAACATTCAAAGCCATATTACGAACAACTACATTGAAACCAGAGTTTCAGAAACACTCAAGCCAGAAGTCACTCAGCATAAACTCCATCTGCTTCCACGATTTTCACTAGTGCCTCATTTAAATCTGCTGAGTGGATGTGAAAAAGAGCCATCAGCTTTCACAGCCTTGGCTACGGGAGGACTCCCAGGCACTCAGCAGCACCTTCCCCCGCGCCTGGAGTGGGTTTCCAGCCGGTGGAGGTTGGCATCGCTCCACTGATTTTAGCAGAGCTGCGCTGGTTTGCATCACCCCAGGGTCCGAGCTCAGGGAGCAGGCTGCTGCCTGCATTTACCAGGTGAGTGCATCTCATTTTGGCAAGCAAGGGCTGCACACCAGCTAACAGCCTTCTCTGGGCACAGCCAGGCGCTGACTGCGATCCTCAGAGGAGACAGTGGCATACGGTAGGGCCTGAACCTCCCCGTGACACCTTCCAGCAGCTGAAGAGCCTGCTCTATATATACACCCAGATAAAAAAGCAACGAGGGGGGCTAATCTCATTGCAACCTCTTCAGAATGCAGTGTGAGAACAATGAAATGAAAGAAAGAATAATTCTGTGGATGGGGATTTTCGTGCAGTGAAGGGGCACTATCAAGGAGCACATCACGGGCAGGACATCAGCTGAGCCACTCTTACCTCCTCCTTGCTGGGCTCTGCAGTTTGTGTCCATTTTCCCCACCACCTCTATGACACCGACTCCAGAGGACACCGTGGGGCAGGAGTTTGGAAAAGCAGAATGAGGCCGGGGGAGCCACGAAGTGAGGCAGGGAGGGTTTGCGAGAGGCTGATTTAGAGACATGGGAACCGTGGAAAACTGGGATGTTCTTGGATTCCATGGAAAAAGGATGGATGTGATTCTAAGACTCAAGAGCAGCCTAAGGACAGATATTTGTCTGCAGAAATGAGTCGAGGAGCATAAAGGAGCCACAAGAGTGGAGGTCCCTCAACACCTCTCAGGTAGCACATAAACCAGCTCAGTCCAAGTGCCACACACTCTGTCCATGCATGGGATGTGCTGCAAGAAGCAGCTTTCATTTTCCATGAGGTCAAACCCCTAAAACTACTATGAAGACTCATAACAAGGGCTGGTGTGTGACCACAAAAATTAAGGCTTTTTACTGCTGAAGTGCCCATGATTCTTCAAGAATTCACCATGTGGTCCGATGCTGCATGTTGATAAATGATCTGACCCCCACTGGCATCTACAGCCATTTGTTGGTGATCTCACAAGGCTTACAGGTTCTTCCTATGGCAAACTGAAATGTGGTTTGATCAACACCAGCTTCTCAGCAGTCACCAAGTCAAGGTGGGGTTTAGAAGCGACCAAAGCAAGTTAGCTCTCAAATAAAAAAAAAAAGACATACAAAGAAAGAGTTTTCAGGGCTGTGTTGACTTAATTTGGGTCACTGTGCCCATTATTTTAGTTCACAGTTCTGAGGCTGTATTAAAAATCCTGTGCATGGGGAGAAAGGTGGTGACACCCACTTCTGCTATGAACATGGTGCCATGAAGCCTTCTCCTGTGGGTTATAAACACAAAGATTCTTCGCAGAATTTGCCAACGACTTACACACCAGGCTGAAAGTCTTTATACATTAAACATTTCTTATTATGTCTTCTACCACCTGATTTTCATCTTCAACTAATATGTAAACATGAGCATAATCTATAATATCTGGGCTGAGGTTCAACTTGCTTCAAATCAACTCCAGGGAGGTGTGTGGTGCTGCCCTGCCATACAGAGGCTGTGAGACCAGCCCTTGGGGAGGACAAGTATAAAACTGGGCACCCAGATCCTGTTGGAAGTAGCCTGTGTACCCCACTCCTGCTAGCTCTCAGATTGCACTTAACTGCAGGGCTGTGATATGTAAGATGGGGCAGACACAGGGTCTGTACCTGACCCAGGGAAGCAAAGTGCTTGCGCTGGACTAGCCGTGTGCACTAACACCTTTGCTTGTCATTATGAAGTGCAGCAGAGCAGATAAAACCACTAGATATCTAAAATTTATTTAATGCTACAATGCAATGATTTGGGCATTTGTAATGCTGCTTTAAATGGGATCGATATTTTCCAGTTCATTATACTGTAGATTTTTAACCCTGCTGTTGCACTTGAGCTCCATACTCTGAGCAGCAGGTAAGCCAGCAGATGTAAGAAAGATTTCTGCTGGGATGTGACCAGTTGCACATCAGGAAGCGCATCAGCTCCTGGAGACGCACTAGGCACCGTCTCTTTTATTCAAGAGAGCTTAATTGTCATCCAGGACAACTGGGACGATCTCTCAGGGGCTCGTGTTGACAGAACATTAACTAACACACGAAAGCTCTGGGATCCCATGACATGATCCATCACCGAGTAGAGACAAGTTGCCTGTATCTCATAGGATGAATTCATTGAGGAGCCAGATCATTAGCATAGAAAGGTCATCTTCTTGTCTGTCATTATTGCGTGAGTCAGATAGCCTATAATATGTGCAGGAGTTCCCCACGGAGCGGCAATCAGCCCCTCACTATATTATTTCATTGTTCTTTTTAAAGCTGGTGAAGAGCTTCCTCCCTGAAAGCTGCAGCTGTAAACACCTGAAAGGATATGTATAAATCTTTGCTATTTCTGTACATGAGCGTGAACACCTTAGGATTAAAAATTTCCTTGCATGAGCTCCACTAGAAACAGTCAGACCTAAGGATTCGAAATGGATTCTCTACTGCTTGAAACAAAATAAGATTTCAGTTTTAAATAGCAGAAGTGATTTCAGTTTTGAATAGCAGAAGTCTGCATCTGAAATAAAACCTCTGTTGTACTTCCCTCCCTGATTACACCAAGTGGTTACACCAGTGCCACACAGTTTACCTACGTGGGGCTGTAGACGTCCACCAACAAACATCAATACTGCTGATTCTTCTGGCTGTATCTCCCCGAAGGTCAGGTAAACCTTGCCAAGCAAGCACTAGCTGGATGATTATTTTCACCTCATCAGCCAACCTGCTGAATCTGCAAATAACATCAAGAAAATGCCCCAAAAGCAACATATTTTGGAACCGGACAAAAAAATCAATCATTTTGCTCCATCAGTGGTGAGCGTATGGTTTATGTCGTTCCATTGCAAACTTGGATAAGGTCCCATTTGGCACTTGAAAAAATACAAAACCAGCCCAGCTACGAGTATTATCTTATTATGACTTGGGCTTTGCAGGTTCTCCACTCTTTTCCATAGCACTTGATTTCCAGTTCTGCTCGCGAACGCGAGGTGCTCTCTGCCATCTCCTTCACCCTGCGCTTCTCCCCCAGGGGGCACCTGGTTTCTGGGCCAGAACACCTCTGTCCTCTCCCTGCAGTGAGTTTATAGCTGCCTCTCTGCAGCTGAGAGAGGGGTAGGGGGGGAAGTGTTAAATTGTACACAGACTTCAGCGTGTCCTTGAAACGCCGCTTTGGGCAGCGCCTCGTCCCCCCGCACGCCCGTTCACTGTGCATGGGCTGCCTGGGCTTTCATGCATCGCTCACCCGAGCGATAGAGTGATCACCCGAGAAGAAAGCTGCATATTTCAGCTGGTCTGAGGGTCAGGCTGAAAACTTGACCCTAAGCATCAACGACGCATGTCTATAGCGGCCATATCTCACGGACTTTATGGGAAGACCTTGGAGGCTTTATAGTGCAGCCTCTCCGAGGCAAACTGTCCTGCCTGCCTTTGTGATAACCTTGCCGGCAAACAGATCTATAGCACCTCGTATTATTTCATTTCAGAGGTTCCCATTCAGAAAAGCAGCACTGAAAATCCATAACAATTGAAATATAGTAGAATTTGAACCAAGGTCACGCTAGCTTGAGGGATGACCTGCCGTGTTCAGCATTAACCTCACCCAGTGCGTGTGCTGCTCGGTTTGCAAGCGATCCTCTGAACCCCTGATATTCAGAGTAACAAAAAAAGAAAAATGTTTGCAAGGGTGGACTGGTGGATATAAAGGGCAGATGGAAGCCCCGTGATCAGTTCACCTATCCTCACACGTAAAACAGGACACCAAACATCATTCTGAAATCCCTCTGGTGAGATCATCCACACCTCTCCGAGCTCAGTTTACCTCTGAGAAGAATCAGAACAAAATCCAGAAAAAAAAAAGAAATAAAAATTCTACTGCCCTCAATAGGGGCCAAATTTCCAAGGTGCCTTGGGGCAGAACAAAACAAATCTATGTTTTCCTGTGTTACAAGCATGACTGCATCCCTGCCCCCTGACCATCGAGCTGGTTGGTTGTGCCAGCTCCATTAATATGCTATCGGCATTTCACACGCGGGAAAGGTGACCTATTGCATTGCCTGCTAATAGATCTTCCACCCAGGAACGTTTCTATAAGCCAGCTAAAAAGTTAGCCAGCTTTCTCTGTTTGGAGTTGCACCAGTTGACCTCAGAGTGTTATCTTTCAAAGGGTTTTGCAAACCCATTGCAGAACGGCTGCATGATGTACTTCTATCAGTTCTGTCCTAATTGACACCGACTACAAACAGGCTTAGCCTAAGCTGAAATAAGTACTCTTATGCTGGGGGAGGCTACGCACAGAGCTGGCTATGTGTAGGGAAACTGGTTCCAGTTTTGCCATGGTCTAGTTCCTGGTGAAAAGACAGAGGTTTTTGTAGCATCCACCAAAGCAGCACAGAGAGGCACGGGAGGGACTGCGAGTTACGGGCTGGAGATGGCCACGTTTAAAGGAAATGGAGGTGACTGGGTTTCTTGGTGTATTCGTGGTCTTCAAAAGCCAGAGCTGATGCTGCTTGAAAGTTTTCTAAAAATGCAAGTTCATCAAAATGGAATTTTTCTGCAGGAATGCAGACGCTTCAGGGTCTGAAAAGACCCTGAAATTAAAAGCTTGGTGGCAGCATACCCTTCCTTCCAGCTTGACATCACCGGACCAGAGCCATCAGAGTTGGTTTCCAGATTATTTTTTGGCTTCCCAGCCAGAGTGTACTTTTTTATCATTGCAGGCAACATGCAGCCATTCGCTCCCCTTGAGACAGAAGCTCTGCTAGACCTAATCCCCTTTCTAATTCACCCTGGCAGAAAAATTTGGAAATATTCTACCTCCAGCCCAAGCAGGCGTTAAGATTTTTAATTTCAAGTGTTTGGCTGCAACTCCCAATTCCAGCACTGTCTGGTCAACTCAGTCCCCTGAACACCACACTGACCATCCCGAGGGATGCTGCCAGTGCCAGGCTTGGCTGAATCCACAGCCTATCCAGCCTCCTGCAGGGGCTCTGTGCCCCATGGGTCCCCACGGACAATGTTGACAGCCCCGTGACACTGACAGCAACAGCCAAGAAGTGGCCTGAACTGTCTCAAGTACTTCATGTCTTGAGCAGGGCCAACAAATACACTGACACACCCACCTGCATTTTTTTCCCCTGATTATTCTCTATTAACAAAAAAGAGAGGGGGGGTGGTGGGGGGGAAGAAACATAAGTAATGGAGGTTTTTTTTCTGCTTCATTTTACTCCCACCTTCTCTGCCCCCTGTAATCTGATTTTTTACACCTCATTTATGTGTTTTTATTCAGCTCATCTTTGTGTTTTCTTTTTTTCACACCTTTGGATCAGCTCTCTCCCCATGTCTGGCACCTGTGATTATATCCTTCAGCTTCACAATGCAGACTTGCAGAGCAGCATTTAATAACAGGGAGGATTTGACTGACTGGAGCTTTGATAATGGTGGTGGGAAAGGCACAATCGCTGCCTTTTCAACAGTATACTTTGCACAGAAAGCATTCGACAGTGTCACAATCTGATAAAAAAAAAAAGTCCCAGATTCCACCCATAATTATACCTTCTCTCCTTTACCTAACCACCTTCTTTTCAAAACTAAGCTATTGTGGGTGACACCAGGCTCCAGGGAGGTGGGGGTGGTGGGACACAAACCTGGAGAGAGACAGGAGAGGAAAAAAAAAAAGTTCAATACACCACAAATTTGCCTCAGCCTCTCTGCCTGCTCACACTCCTGTGTCTTTTTCCAGCTGACACCTTGTGCTTGGCCATGGGCAGACCAGCTCTGTCTGTGAGCTGGTGAGGTTTTAGGACAAAAAAAAATCATCTGACTGGTGTCATTGCTGGTAAGCCACTGGAAAAGGAAAGCCTGAAGGGTTTCCAGGAAATTAAAATGCCAGTTGAACTGAGAGGTTGCACAGTGTCGGATCATAGCCCCACTCCGTGCCTTGGCTGGGAGGAGAAGGAGGGACTGGGGATGTCCAGCTTTTGTTAAAAATAAGGTACATGTGTGTCCTGCTGCCTTTGGGCTTGTCAGGATGAAGGACCCTGCAGCAGCTCTGAAAAATGCACCCCAACCCTTTCCAAAATGCCTATGGCCATAATGGGTAAGGGTCATGGCTCTAAAGGAGCACACAGTGCTTCCCTGCTTGGTCTGGGCTTTCGGTTAGTTCTAGACCTCCACACAGGTTTCAACTCCCCAAGACAGTTTATGTGCACAGGATGGACTGTCCAAAGCGCTCCAGAGATGTCTGTGCCCACTCCTGGCAGCCGGACATCAAAGCACACACGATGCCTCCAACACCACTGAGACCTCAGGGCATCCAACTGCTTTTAGAAGGATCTTCAGGATCAAGAAGACGACAGGAGTGTGACCCCCAGCCCTCCCTCCTCAGGTACTCATCCAAACGGTGCAACACCAGAAGCTGAGACCCCTCCACCTCTGGCTCTGATTTAGACATTTGGGGGGGCTGGTGAAGATGATGAAGGCTTGAGGGGCTCTCAGCTCTGCCGTGGGCAGTGGAGTTTTGCTGCTCAGGCTTCACTCTTTGACTCACTAAGTTTCCAGTAAGCGGGGACGTAGCATCCATCAGCGCTGGCACAGAACCAGCATTGTGAAACAGTTTTTAAGAAACATCCTTGGGAAGGGATTCAAGGAAGAGCTGTCCTGGGCTGTGCAGACAGAGCATACCTGATTTTAAATGGCTGGGGAAGCAAGGAAGGTTTTAGTGGTGGGGTTACGGGCATTAACTTCAGGCTCAATACAGGAAGGGGGAGAGAACAACAACAAAAAAGAAAAAAAAAGGGGAAAAAAAAACCATCCTCTGTTTCAATGGTCTGAGGGTGGCCTTTTGGCAGGAGGACCTGCCCTCCGGGGCGTGATCGATCTGGCGCTAACAAGCCCGGACAGATTGATCTTGGTGGCTGTCGATCAGGGAGCTGCTGGAGGCTCGGGGGCTGCAGTGCCTTCCCCAGAGCAGCACGGCCTTGGCAGGCGGAACGCTGACCCTGGCATCACCCTGGTGTCACCCATGCCTGCTCAAGGATGGGGCACTCACCCCAGCACCACTGCACTCAGCATCAGGGCCACAGCAAATATTACCCTGCTCTTACAAGAGGATGTTATAAGTAAGGCATTCTTTGGTAACTCCAACTACTTTTTTCCCCATCTTTATCTAAGGGGGGGAGTTTGTTTCACAAGCCATTCTGTTTTGTTTAGCCAGTAAATCCAACAGAAATCTGTATTTCACCCAATTTTAAGAGGGGCCCTTAAGTTTTTAAATAACAGAATAAAAAAGGAAATACCTGCTCTCAAATTGTGAATAGTCTAAGTAGTAGAGTATCAGCCTAATGAGACAAAAAAATAAATGACCTTATTTTCTCTCTGTATGGGGATCAGCCCACCTTCTGGTATGGTTGCTTTGGTTATAGCCCTGAATTAGCATCGCAGCCTTGAAAAAGGACAGCGATGTCAAGAAGCCAGCCAGACACTCATTGTACAAAGACAAGACTATGAAACAACTCCATGATAATCACCAGCTCTGTTACACCATCGTGCTATTCGTTTTGGGGGAATCATCTTTTTACACTTTATTACACAGCGCTCTGTCTTTCTCCATTAAAATCAATGGCAGACATAGGAGGCAGCCTGGTTTGTTATGGTCTTCCAGGCAGCTCAGACACTTCTGGGAATCAGGAACAGAAGAATAATGCGTTTCAATAAGCAGCTTATCGACCAAGCAGGAGTTAAGTGAACCTGTGGTGTACTTCTCTAGTTTCTCTCCTCTCACATGATTATTGCACTTTACTTGTGCTTTGCTTTTGTTCCTTTGGCAATCGATACCTTGAACGACTTGCCTGAGCCACAGCCCAGTGCCAGGGGTGCGTAGCAGTAACGGGACAGCAGGTTTGCTCCCACGGGTCCCACCAGCTCCCTCCTCTCTAAAATCTCAGAGCGCTGATGGATGCTCAAGTAACCAGCCCATCAGAGGGGTATCATTTGCCTGCTGAATTTCCTGCTTTCTGACCAAAGCTGGGCTCACAACCCTGCTCTTCAGAGAGGCACAGGGAAGCAGGAGAGGCTGAATGAGCTTCAGGTCAAAGATTTCCCTGGAGAAACGCAGAAGCCATTGTCCATGTTTCCTTCTAATCCCTTTAGTCAATTAAAGTAGAGGAACTGCAAAGAAACGCACAGAGTGGATTGTACACCCCACTCTGTGGAGTACAAAAGCAAAGGCAGACACGTTTCTTTTTCCAGGGTTGAAATGGAGAAACTCAGCAAGAATCAGTCTGGTGAGTCACAGTAAAGCCAGAACTGGGACATGGCAGATCTTGTGTTTTCTATTCGGGGGGTGAACTGGTCACCTTTCATATCCCAGTTGGCCAGGATACCCCATACCTGTTACAAATGGTGCCACATGGACCCTCTCAGGTGATGGACCCAAGAGCAGATCTTTGCTCCAGCATGCAGAGCTCTGACCTCGATCACAGGGCTTCCCACAGACATCCTGAAGCACAGAGGAAGGAAATCTGAATGCCGTTTATACTTCACTGTTACAGGAGAGAGCCAGCTTTGGCACTGAGACTGAAAGTCTGTGGGACCTGTCATCTCTCAAACATCTCCTGCAGGCAACTGAGACTACACCTGCAGGACAGGCAGCTGCCTGACCTCTGCTTGCTACCAGACAAGGCACACAGCCTTCCTCAGAGGGCTGGGTTTTTTTTCTTTAATGCAATTATCAGATGCATTTTACAACAGCTATGAACAATATATGGCATTCTCAAAGACAGTGAGAGTCAACAGCTTACAACCTGTACCCCGCAGCTCCTCCCTGGGTGAAAACCAGCATCGAAAGCGTTATTTAAACTCGAGCCAGGGATCATTCTCATTGACCGAGACAGCTAGAGGTGAAACCGTGTCGTGGGCTCTGCCTGTGCACAAAAGCTGCTCCCATGCATGTGGTGCACAGAACATCTGCTGTGCAGGGCACCTGCTGAGGCGCGAGAACGGGACGTGTGGGAAGATTTTAATTACTCACCATGGCAACCTACATTAATAGCTATAATCCCCCATAATAAGTTGGATCGGTCCTTCTCCCACATCCACAGAAATACCTTCAGGAAGGACATTCATACTGTAGCTATCCTTTCAGGCACCTGATGCCAAGCTGTAGAGCCTCAATAGGAGGCCTCAGCAAAACAAGCCCGTCCCACCCGTGACAGCTCTTTGGTCTGACTCCCCTGGCCAGCTCCAGGGGGATCCCACCAGGTCCATCCCCAAAGTCACAGTGCTTCCCTTACTCTTGCACCTCCCGCAGCCAAAACAAGCTCATCTTGTTCTGTGGTGAACCAGCTTGAAGTTGTCTCAGAATGGTTTATCCTGAACTCATTGATCTTACCCCATTGATCTGAAGTTCAGATTCATTTGAAGCTAAACCTCTCCCCATCAGTATCAAGGAGATGGCCCTCCAGGAATCGATGGAGATGAAATATTGTGCCCCTCCTCCAAGCAGACACCCCCGAGCTACACATCTGCATCTCACCTCCCTGCTGCACCCAGCTGCTCTGCACAGGAGCACCCATGAGACCCTGTGTGCTGCGCTGGCAAGGCACCCATCGCCTGACCTTCCTGCAATCATCAGGCTCCTGGGGAGGAGGTTGCAGAGCCCTGAACACCGGAGCACCTCCTGCCAGCTCACTGTGACATGGCATCATGACTTGGTCAAGGTCAAGTGCAGTACTGGCTCAAGTTTCTCATGTCTCTAGTACCAGCATTTCCTACCTGTGTACTGAGCCCATCCTGTTTTCTTTTACACGAAGTTACAGAGGATTGCAGAGCTGGAAGCACTCTGGCAGTGACTGGAGCTCCAGCAGTCAGTGGAAGATGATGCAAGGTCCTCGTCACCCCTGCTGAGATGGGCTTTCCCAGCTTTTCCCTTGGAGCAGGGACTGCACTTCATCTCCCACTCTGAAATGTCATTCACCTTGGGAACTCCCATGAGAAGACAATGACAGTAACACGTAAAGGGGACAACGCTGCCCACAGAGCTCAGCATCTCCCATGGACCCCACCACAGAACAACCCACTTATCTCACTATTAACTCCTGTGTGCCAAGACTTTCAACTTACTGCTTCCCTAACACGCGACCGAACCCCTTCCTCTGCAGAGGTGCTGGCAGAGGGTGACATTAATTACATCAGAGGCAGATGCCTGATAAATAAACAACCTTGGAAAAATGATGTGGCACTTCAAATGCAGCGTCCTCTGCCTCACCTTGCGGGCTCCTGGGAAAGCACATGGCTCACAGCAGGGCACACAGCTCTGGTGCCTTGGGAAGGACTGAGGAGGGGAGCAGCGCCGGCTGCCGCTGTGCTTTCCCCTGCTCATGCCAAGGAGTTTCTCATGCTTACCTGAGGCTCAGCTTTTTTTTTATTATTTCATCGTGTGTATGGGTTTTTTTTTTGTTTCAGTTTGATTTTTTCAAGTGACAAATCCACTGACTCCAACAAAGCAAAAAAGCCTTTAGCCAGGTTCTTACTGCCTTCACAGAAACACTTTGTGCAAGTCTAGTACTTTTTATGAGAAGATTTTAATCAATCTTCCACAGTACAATCCTGCAAGATGGCCTAATATACTACTTTTATGACAGAGAAAATAGAAACACAGAGACTCAAGTAAACTATTTAACAGCACTCATTTAGAGATGCGAGGTGTGCTACAGATCCAGAGCTTGGGAACTGGCAGTGCTGGGAGAAAGCACAATTCACCTAGTCCAGATACATAAACCCAAGTTGATATAATACCTCTCTGGCATTTTTTTTAACCAGACCACGAGCTAATTTTGCAGGAGTCTGACCTCCTGAAACCTGGATGTTAGAACAACCCCCCAGCCCTCCCAGCAATGTCAGGGTGATGATGGCAGCGCTAACCTCTTCCCAAAGAAGGTCTCTTCAGCAGCACGTGGGAGCTGAGTATTTAAAAAGGTTGCCTAGACTTTGGGTATTGCCCATAAGAGCCAATCAGGAGGTAGAGGCAGGACCAACAACAGCATGGAGGGGGTCAGTCCTGCCATGAGAAAAAGGCTTTGCTCAACAGAAACCTTCAAAGCTTTCACTTTCCCTACATAATGCTCCTTTCCTGCTGGCCTTCCATGGAGATACGCATGACTCGAGTCTCAGAGGCATCACCCCCCTGGTCGGGATGCACGTGTGTCCAGCTCAGCCCTCCCTCGCCTGCGCTGATGTCCTGTGAGACGTGGGTCAACTGAAGCTGGAGGAGGTGGCCAAATGCCATATAAAACCAAGTAAGAACAGTCCTGAACAGCTGCCAGGCCATATCAGAGACAGATACCAGGCTCAGGTGGCTCTCTTGCAGGAAGGAGGGGAGAAGAGAAAAGAAAAAAAAAAAAATGAAGAGAGAAAGAAGGAAGAGAAGAGAGAGAACAACGTTATGTTGTTTATAGATTCCTTTTTTAATTAAAAGTTGAAGTCGAGCCCTGAAACCCAATAGTGGGCACTTCAGCAGAGGGTAGCCACATGGAAACAAACCTTAGAAATCAGGGCTTTCATGGTATTTAAGTGAGAGCAATAAAACATGAGTGGAAAACCCAGCAGTATCTGTCAGGAGCAGACCGTCATCTCACCTTTGACCCTATTTATACTGGTGTGGTTTTGCTTTTTTCCATGTGGAATTACTGGTATAATTGGGAAAAAACCTCAGGGCTTCACTTGCAGGAAGGGGTTCATGCTTGGCCACTGCTGAGCACCAACTCCAGCAGATAAACTTGGGTTTTTTTGTAGGCTAAGGACTTTTCACCCCTGTCCACTGGCATTTGAGCCAATTTCCATCAGGTACCGAGCCTGGAGTTGCCTAGGTAAGGACTGAACACCAGGGATATTTACAGGGTGTAAAAAACCACAAACAACCCACTCCAGCAAACAAGTTTTGCTGATTTTTAGACTGGGTCATGACACTTTGAGCTTCAGGCAACTGCAAATTAGAAGACTCGGGTTATAAACCCCTGAAAACCATGGAATTTATGAGGGAAATGGCAACTGCTCATTAACTCCAGTTGGGCAATGGGGCTGCTCTAACTCTCAAGGCAGCTTCTTTACAACTCAGCAGATCGCTTTAGGGGTGAGCAGGGGGGTGTGTGTATGTTTTAGCACAAACGAGATGCAATCTTAATTATTTGGGTTTTAACTCACACGTACAATTGTAATGCTCAAAAGGTATCTGGCCATTGAAATAAATAGCCCAGAGAAGAGTTACAGATATTTTTCCAGACCTGTAAACCAAGCCTGAGAAAGATCCAGCTCCTGTTTCTGCTCTCAGACACCCAACAGGTCTGCCTCAGGTCCACAGTCTATAAAATTCAGCTCAGATCCCAAGGTGGCAACAAGCTGAGCTCTTCTGCTGTTTAAGGGACAGTCACCCAGAGAGTTGTCATTTAAAGCCAAAGAAACTCAAACTCCAGGCATGGCAAGCAGCAGCAAGGCATTTGCTTCATTTCAACGGACAATTTTTAGTTCTCCTCCTTTTTCCTGCTTACTTCTTTAAGCAGGAGCCATGCAGCAGCTAAGAGCAGAAAGAGTAAGAGCAGTTTCTCTTTAAGGCAACTGCCTGGTTCAATGTAGGTTGATTTAATGATAAGACACTGTTTGAAGTTAATTGTAACTGCAGGGAACAACAAGAAAGCTGGAAACTCACTGGCAGGCGAGGCAAGGAGCCGAAAAAGACACAGGGTCAAACTGTGATACAACTCCAGGGAATACATATCCTGATAGAGCTCCTGGAAAGTCTCCAGAGTTCAAGTCAAAATTAGTCTATGTCCTCTTAAATGTGGGGCTGAGAACAGCTGGGGGAATTTGGGCATTTTGAGCCTCAAAAACCAGAAAGGGGATGAGTCCTGCTGAGCCCCTGATGATGGTCAATAGGCTCGGCACAGACTGGTCCTGAACCCCTCGCCTTCCTCCTGGTTCTGCTGTGGTGATGCCGAGTGTTTGTGAGCACTCGGGACCCTACTGAAGGGAGAAGAAAGGGAGCCTGTATGTGCTTTTGAAATGATAGGATAATTAATTTTGAAAGCCAAAGAAACTCTTCGCAAGAGATACTGTCTCCTGGTTCTTTCTCAAGATGATGTCACTTTGCAGAGTAATGAGAATCGAACAGTTTCAGGGGTACAGGTAAAAAAGGCTTCTACCTTTAGAAATATTTTATATTAGGAAGGGAGAGCTGAGTACCATGCTGGAGACCCCAAAGAGGATACGCCAAGATTAAATTTAATGGAAGACATTTTTCACTGAAGCACAGAATAAAAGGCAGACTGCTGTTGCTAGCACCCAGCCTTGCAGGAGGGCACGAGGGGGGAACCAGAACATGGCACAAGAAGGGGTTTTCTCCACAGGTTTCCAAGGGACAGCAGAGCCCTGGGCTCCTGCACTCAGGGGCAGTTCAGCATTTGGGTCCTCGTTGGGAAGGGCTGTACTGAGCCTGGCTGCCCCACATCCATCCCCACAGCTCTCAGCAGTGCACCCCAAAGGAACTTATCAGGATGCCCAGCCCTGCCCAAAGGTCACATACAGACTCATTCCTTGGAAAAAAAAAGAACATTAAAAGCTCTCTGAAGGAAAGGTAGAAATGAAAATTTGGAAAGCCTGGCATGCTTTTCCTTACTCCAACATTAGCATTTAAAGCATGAAGTTGACAGGCACCTTGAGCAGCATCAGACAACAGTAACTGCAACAAGCGTATCTAGCAAACACCAAATCATTGCAACAGGGCAGGTCCCTGACCTGGGTCTCCCAAGGGCTCTTGCACTGCTGGGGGTACCCACTGGGCAACCCCCCCCCCAGAAGACTGGAAGGACTCACAGACATTAACAGGATCAGGTCCTCTAAGCCTTTAACAAGGCAATAGCCTGTAAATCAAGTGATGGGGTTTCTTTTGAAGTGTTCCTAATAGCAGTACATTTTAAAAGCCTTTTTTTCCACACCTTCCCCCCCCTGCCCCATGCCACTAGGCATCCCCTAAATAAGAGTGTCTGAAACTAAGGGACCTGGCAGCCCCAGCCAGTACAGCCACTGCTCACCACAGGATGCTCCAAATTATAACAATATTCCAAGCAATAAATCACAGTGTTTTCTCTACTGGAAAGTGGAAGGTGTAGGGAGGGGGAGAGAAGGGGAAGGAAAAAAAAAAAAAAAGGGAAAAAGAAAAGAGAAGCTTATCTAAATCTATTTACACGGAATGATTATTCAATTAATTTTTTCATTACACTTGCCAAAAAGAATTGTCCGTGTCTTTAATGCTGTGTGTGAGATTTCATTAATAATTAATAGCAGCAGCTCTTTCTCCTCTGTTTAGCAAGCAGGAGCTTTTGTCTTTGGAGGTCACAGTCTGACACGTGCCGCAGGGATACAGCCCTGCTCAGCCCATGGCGCAGGGACTCTGCGGCCACCAAGGTGTGTGTGGGGGCAAACTCGTTCCCTGAGCTACTGTCAGTGGGGGTTCACTGGTTCCACCTTCAATGGAGCTGTGTTTGCCACTGCAAATGCCGTGTGAGGTGAAGAGGCACCGGGCTGTCCTCGTCCCCACCAGCCCCACCTGGCAGCACCAGTCCCACCAGTCATCACGCCCAGCTTAGAGAGTCCAACCCTGTCCCCTGTGTCCCTTCCACCAAGCCTGCACCTTCCTTCCACCAAGCCTGCACCTTCTTTGCTCCTTTCTTCCAAACCCACCCATTCCCACCACACTGCTCAGTCCCAGGTGCCACCAGCTCCATCTCCTTGGCTGCCTGCACCTACATACTCAGGGTCCTGCTCTGTTTCAGCAACTGGGATGAAGAACCTCCTTGGGTCTAAGTGATCTGGCTGGCAGAAACAAACTGTTGTAAGCTAAATTGTAACCCTCGGGCCACGACCATCCTAGGCTTTAGCAGGACTCTCAAGAGGAGGGTGGTTTGGGTAGGGTGGAGGCACCCCCCAACCTCCACCGACAGCCACACAAGTTTTCCAGACTCCAAGTGGCTGTTCCAGCAGCACGGAGCTAGAACTGCTCTTAGCAAACACAACCAAGGCTCCCGGTAAAGCACAGCACAAACCTGTCCTGGCCCCAACACGGGCACAGCCCTGTGATGCTGGATACACAGCAGAAGCTGGAAGAGCTGAGAGGGTTGACAGGACAGCACCTTGCCACCACGCAAGGTTTACGTGACATTGAAGTTGCACCTCGTCTGTGGGACAACCAGGTTAACTCCGACCACGGAGCGACCAAAGCGGAGCAAGAAGCGCAGGCAGCGGCTATAAATCACTACCTCCTTCCCAAACATAACATTTGTAAGAGAGCCCTGGGTTCTTATAAATATTTAAGTCAATTTTCAGCTGTTTATGTCTTACATCTGTCTTTATCAGCCTGTAATCATTTCTCTGCTCACATCCCACGCCGCTGCCTGCTAATCTAAGCTGGCTGCTCTCAGTGCAAATGTGTTTCCTCAGCTCCATTTGGACAACGATCATCTGAATTCTTCTGCCTGGAGATGCTCTCCAAAGAGGCCCCCACTGGAGTGGCTTTTCATGGAGAAGGTAAAAAGGAAAAGAAAAGGCCTCTCGAAAGTGAACGAGAACCAAAGCAATTAGGAGCTTGTTGCAAGAGAAGAGCATCACGTCGGATCGCAACGTGGCCAGCTGTGCCAGCCTGCACATTTTATTGCTCCTCCTTTGCTTTTAGTGCTGCACAAGCTATGGTTTATAGCATCCTGGTTTCTTGTAAGAGTATTGTGCAGTTCTGATCAACACAGGAGAAAGGTGGCAGGGCAAACTTTATCCAAAGAACGTCAGTTGGTGGGGATTATAGCTCACGACTGCCAGTTTTTCTGACTTTCTAGCATTTTTTTAGTAGGAAAGAAAACAAAGGGGACCTAATTTTTAAGAACCTCTTGGGGAAAAAAAAAAACACCCAATCAACATAAAAAAAAAAAAAAAGAGAAGGAAAAAAACCAAAAAAACCCCAAAACAAAACACACCCCCCTCATGTTTTCCAAGCAGCTGTAGGGCTGGTGAAAACTGCCAGAATTTGGCATTTCTGAGTATCCTCTTTCACACAGGGGAGACAAATGAAAGACAGGGATATTGTGCAAAAGAGAAGCGACCCCCTGATCCAAGGTTTCGCAGAGTCTCATCCCTCCCTCTGCTCGTTGTGTCCCTATAATAGAGGTCCTCCAGGATGGTCAAGAAAGGTCCCCGTGTCCCCTCCAGCTAGGCAGAGATACCTTGCAGCTGAAGGTACCACTGAGCTGCCTGCTGCAAGCAAAGCGCAGGGAGATGCTGAGGCTCAGTAGGGAAAAAAGAAACCTCATTCAGTGCTATTCCCCTCCTGCTAAGACTCTCCTGATTGCTTGTGATCTCCCAGAGCCCTGGGAAGAAGAGAAGTGGAGAAAGCATGAGTTTTTCCCCCATGAGCTTGGAAATCTGCCAGAGCTCAGCTGCCACAGACTCCTCAGGATCTTACAGGCTGCCCAGGGCAGTGGTGGAGTCCCCATCCCTGGAGGGATTTAAAAGACTTGTAGATGCGGTGCTGAGGGACACGGTTTACTGGTGGGATCAGCAGTGTTAGGTTAATAGTTGGACTTGATGATCTTAAAGGTCTTTCTGAACCAAAATGATTCTATGATCACTGCTCATGCTGGAGCACCCCACGAGGCCATGCCATCACCCAGCATGGCTGGACCACTGAGGCACAGCAGGTGGAGGGTCACCCACAACAGCCAGCTCAGTCCAGGGAGCTTCAACTCCCCAGCTCTCCCCTCCCAACAGTGGGATAAGGTTGGCTTCTGTGGAGGGCAACTCAGAGCATGAACCATGGCAGACACCTCCAAATCACCCTCCAGACACATCTCCCCCTCCCCAGCAGGGATATACGCTCCACCGCTTTACCATGAACCCTCACAAATACCTCCTGGGTAGAGCCAGGACTTACAGTCCCTCCTCCATGCCAAGGAGCAACAACACATCCTTGCCAGGACCGTGAAGCTGCTGGAGAACAGCACCAGCTCTGACAGGTCCCGTGAGCTGCCGAGCACAGGTATCGAGACGCTGAGCTGCCCGCAAGGGCTGCCGCTTCGCCCCGAGCTCTGGCAGCCCAGCAGCCACGGGCACCACGGCATCGGTGCCAGCAAACGATCAGCTCCGCATCCTCAGGCGGTCCTGGCACTTCCAGCACTCTCTGGGGCTGGAATTTAGAAAATCTGGGTTCTGTTCCCAGCTCAGCAACACAGATATTTTTTTTTTGTCCCTGTGGGCAAGCGACTAAACCTCGCTGTGCTTTAGTTTGCCTTTTACAAGCTGGAGTAAGGTTACAGCCTTTTTTCTCACCACTATTTTGACTTGTCTACTTACATTACAATCTTCTGGGAGAGGAGGCTGTACGTGCATATCTACCAAATCTAATATAAGTGATCTAATCCTGGCAGATTTCTCTAGGTATTACTGTCATACAGATTCTGAGGGCTGTGTCTATATAGACAGCTTAACCCACTCTCAGGCGCCAGTAAGTGACTTATCTCAGTGCTGTGCCCATGCTCCGAGGTCTCCAGCTTGCTTTGAATTTACATTTCAGAACCTGAGCTCCAGTTCTCTGTGATTACTGAGCCCAGAGACCTGATCCTGACAGCCCACCCTGTTCCTGTGGGTGTAAGACATTGCCAGCATTTGACTCTGGAGCATGACCTTCCCATGGCATTTTGCATCCATGAGGAGAAAAAAAAAAAAACAGCGTCAAATTAATTTATATAAACAAGTTGGGTCAATCACCATTTCCCACCAATTTTATTCACTGTAGTAAGTCAAAAAGGATTATTTCTTTCCTGTGCTTCGCTGGTTCTCTTCCAATCTTTTGAGACATGATCTCCTCACTTTCCTACTTAAGTCAGAGCAGAACCTAAACACTTGATAATCTCTAGGGGTCCCTTTCAACCCCTAACATTCTAGGAGTTAAAAGTCTTCAAATTCCATACCCTCCTCTCCAAGGAGGATACTGTCCCACCCACACCGGCAGCATCCGCCACCTGCAGCACTCACACGTCCCCCCTGCACGACGAGGGACCCAAGATCCTGGCAGCCAAGGGTTTTCTCAGGGGGAACAGGATCCTCTGGTATATTTATAGATATTTACTGCTCTGTTTTTCAGCAGAGGTAGCACTGTCTGTCAGGACACAGGAGGACTCTGCTCAGGGTTCTGCGGTCCATCCTTCCAGGAGCAGCCTGGAGGATCTTGCCCAGGGTAAACCCTGCAAAGCCCCAGAAGCCAAATGCTGCTGCTACCACGTGTCTGTCCAAGGCTGAACACTTGCTTGTGCAGGAAAGATGGGTGCTCAAAGGGCTTCACAACAGCATCACAGCTCAGAGCACTATATATTCACAACGTGCAGCTGGGGAGAAGCCACTCTCACCTCCACATCCATTAAAAAAGCTGTGGTTGTCCACATAGACACACACCCCACCACCCACTCTCTCCCTTGGGATGGCACAACCTGTTCTCTGCTTTTAATCGAGGGAAATGAAGAAGAATGAAAGAAAGAGAGGAGAAGCAGCAGCCTGTGAAGTAACCAGGACCTTCGCTGCCTCCTGCTCAGCTCCAGCACCACGCCACGTTAGTTCGAAGGTAAAGATGAAGCATTGGCGATCACGGACATGGCTTTGATTTTATGTTAAAGGCTTTAATATTTGGAGCAGTATTGATTTATCTCGGCATGCCAGCGTACCACTGGTAACTAAGCAACACAAGTCCTCTTTGTATTCTGGGAAGCTCCTGGGATTTTGCCTATGAACGATATTACTTCGTGTATATGAAACTAAATGGACCATAGGCACCATTTGTAAGTGGAGGATATCTGAGTTTCCTTTTGTGTTTTTTTTAATTGCTTCTTGCTGAGGGATGGACACACACCCTGGCACAGTGCTGTACCCACAGCCCAGACTGCAGACTGGCAGGATGCAGATGCACAATCCCCCTGGAGATGCCAGAGAGAAGAACTCAACCCAAAGTCACACAGATGAACTGGAAAAATGGGAAGTAAAGCAGACGGTGTGGTGCTGCCGTGGCCTCCTTTTCAGCCTATGCCAAACAAAAAGACCCAAAACAAACGAAAAACCAAGTTCTAAAGCAGGGTCAACCTCTGTGGGACTCAAGCACAGAAGAAAGCTCAGCACTCAGAGAGAATGGAATAGAAAGTTTCAGTTGGAAGGGACCTACAATGATCACCCAGCCAACTGCCTGACCACTTCAGGGCTGACCAAAGTTAAAACATGTTGTTACGGGCACTGTCCAAATGTCACTTAAACACTGACAAGCTGGGGGCATCAAGCATCTCTCTCTGAAGCCTGATTAGAGTTTGGGGCACCAGCCATCTCTCTCTGAAGCCTGTTGAGAGTTTGACCACCCTCTGGATACAGAAATGCTTCCCAATGTCCAGCCAAAACCTCCAATGCAGCTTTGAACCATTCCCATGCTTGCTATGACTGGATATCAAGAAGAGACCAGCACCTCCCACTCCACATCCCCTCCTCTGGAAGCTGTAGAGAAGAACAAGGTCACCCCTTAGCCTCCTTTTCTCCAAGCTAGAGCAACACTGCCTGTGCTGAACTCCCTTGCTGAGGGTTTCCTACCCCTCAGCCCTCCATCCCGCAGAGCGAGGACCTCCTCCTTTGCCCTGTCTGGTGGCATCTCCCCGTTCCCTCGTGCAGGCAGCCCTGGCTGTTTCTTTAAGATGACGATGCCTGTGTGGTCAAAGTGAGCAGGCAAGAGAGGCACTGTCAGCTCGCACTGCATGGTTCAGTGGTTTGGCGTTAAGGATGTTTGTTTTGGAGCCCGCCCGCTGCTCTGACCCATTTCGGGTCCTCGCTGCGCTACAAGCTCGCCTTTCAATCGCAAGGGGAGGCAGGAGGGGTCTTTTCCTTGCAGCCAGAGCCCACCAAGCCTGGAGCTGCCAAGTGCGATGGCAGAAAGTCCGGCTGCCGTCGCGGGGCTCCCCTTCCTCCGAGCTGACCTGGGGAGGCAGCAGCAGCAATTCCACAAGATGGGAAGGAGGAAAGGAACTGGTTCTGCAGACACACGGTGCTCCCTTCGCCACCGTGAGAGCCAGGGCTGCTCCACAGCACAGAGAAACCACCTTTTTTCTTCAAAAGGCTCCTTCTGGAGATGGGAAGGACTTGGGATGGGAGGGACACAGAAGCCATCTGACCCTCGATCTGTATCAGCAGAGGTGAAAGCCCAGCACTGCTGCCTTCAGCAAGCCCAGTGCTGCTGGGGAAGGGCCTCTCCAGAGCCAGAGGAGACCAAGGAATCAGAGATAGTGCAGAAAACTGGGACTGGGAACCCCCACCAGCTCCTGGGGGACTCTCACATAACCTGCTCTGGGTCAGCCCTGCTCATCCCACACAGGAATGGGAAACTTGCAGCTGCCAGAGCATCTTGCCCTACATGCCCCGTGGTTGAGGAGTTTGTCACAGACCTCAGAGCCACAAACAGAGCATTGCTAAGCCCACTGTTCACAACCTTCCTGCAAGCCCATGCTCTGGTTGTCCTGATCCTCTGCTACCAGAGGAGCTCACTCTGAACATCACCACAGACCTCCACTAAATCCACATTTACCAAGACCACGACAGCAATTACAGAGCCCACTGGAGATGTCTTCACGCCTTATGTGTCACCATGAGCATTTTTATTACTAAGCAGGTCCTCCCATGGGGAGAAGGGGATGAGGTGGGCATCAGTTTGTCCTTTCATGGATAAAAAGTTTATTACTCTTTATCTTTTTATCTGCCAAAGACAAGTCACACGGCTGAGGATGCTCCCATGATGGCCTCGTGCACGATGCTTTGCACTGAAATACTTCCAACTAAGAAGCACAATTATATGCTTGTCAAATGGACAAACCGTGCTAACAAAAGTGCTGTGGAGTAACCCTGTGGTTCTGGCCCAAACAAAGTGGTCACTATTTTAACTTGGCTGAAACAAGAACCCCGTAGATTAGGGGGCTGGGTGTTTTTGCACGAGAAATCTGAAACCAGGCAAAACGCACAGCGGCTTTGCCAAAGAGCTTCCCTGAGGTTCGCAGATTTCTCAGCAAGTCTGAACTCAGAGAAAGTCAAAATGATGGGGGAAAACAGCCTCAGATGGAGACACAGAGCAAGAGGTTTCTCCAACTTCAAATCTAAACACCTCATCACGACCTCTTCAGCTCAGCTCTTCCCTGAGAAGCTGAAAATGTCATCCTTCCCCTGGACAAGAACTGAGCTTCTGCAAACACCTTTCAGTGGCCTTAAAGTAAATGCACAACCTACAACAGGATTGCCCAGGACCAACACCTGGGCTTGCTCTGCACTTGGGCAGAGATTCTTTTGGTGGGGTCCTTGCACATCTCATGACCCCTTCCCAGCAGTACTAGTAGCAATCAGCATGCTTCTCTTCATTCCCGTTAGCCACAGGAAAGGTGTGGAAAGTCCTCAGCCCTTCCTGTACCCCCAGAAATACCAACAGGCTGCTGGGGGAAGTGCATCTGGTTGTCTCAGCCAGGAATACACAGTCTCAGGGTATCCCATATGAAAACACACACCCAGTATATAACCTGTACGTAAGCACATCACCACCAACACAGAAAACTCCACAACAGCTCTCATCCCTTGTGCTCCTTCACCTTGGTTTAATGCATCCAAAGCAATCCATTCCAAAATTCAACTAATTAAAAACTACAGAAAAATAAAAGGTAAGTACTTTGGGAAAAGCATTGTCCACATTTCACCAAGTCTCACTGTTGCTCAGAGCTCTCCAGAATCAAACATGCTTAATTTTAAGAACATAAAAAAACAGCTCACACCAAAATAATACTTTCCTTCCTCAATTCCAACCACAAAATGACATTACTGGTTGCTTACACGCCATCTGGCAGCGTAACACAGGACACAACCTCATCAAGATGCTGAGATGCAGGGACAGATAAACCAGTCCAAGGCATTAGGGACTACAGGTTCCCAATCACAGCACTGGGAAGCAGCAGCATAAGCTCATCCCCTCCACCAAGCCACTGCAGCTCCAAGGTAAAATCCAGTAAAATCCCACCTCGCTTCCTAGGGCAGCCAATTGCTCGGCTCTGCTGCAGCCACCTCCAGACACACAGCTCCCAGGCAGGGCAGAGGCTGGTTTAGGGGAGGCAGACACCCACCTGATGTTGATACCAAAATGACCTTCACATGAGCAAGAGAGTTCTGATTAACTGATAATACTTTTCAGCAGTGTGAGTTGGATTTGCACCAGCCAGCTACCAGCAAAAGCCTTTGACTCTCAGCGAGACTCAGTATTAAAAGACATTAGGAAGGAGTTGAGGCTCGGAGAAGAATGACCCCGGATTAGGGAAAAGGGAGCTCAAACCCATCAAGCATTTCAAAGTGAAACAAAATCTTCGGATGTCGTTTGGCTGCTTTTATCTGCAAATTGAGTTTTATCGAGGGGGGGGTTAGGGGAGAGAAAAATAAACCCTACAGAAACGCTTAGCACAGTGGAAAAAAATAATGTTAAATTAAGCTTACAAAAATGTTTCTCTTTCTAAAAATCTTGGCTAGCGACAAATCGCTTGTGCCAAGTTATAAATCAAGCGTTGGGTTTCTTTTAACGCTCAGCATCCCCTGATTTATGATGCCATCACAACCTCTCGATTGATTTCTGACTCGGTGATCCATCTTCCTCCAAAGGGAGCTGCCCATTATAACGCCTTTTCCTGAGCGGGCGGCACGTTTCACTTCCCAGAAGGGCCTTATAAAGGAGAGGCTTGTGTGGAAACCTGCTCCCTGCCAGAGCACAGACCTGAGAGGCCAAGGTGGCCACCAAGGGAGGGGAGATGAATGGTGTTTGTAGGAGGGAGCAGCTCTACTCACTCCAGTGGATGCACCGAGGGGTCCAGCTTGCTGGCCATTGAACCGACGTGGCCACTGGCAGCACAAACGTGCCCCTGGGGCCCCCAGGCAAGGCCATCCCTGTTTGTTTTGGCTGACTAGAGCCTCCACACTTCAGCACCATTTCGTTCCCAACAGCAGCCACCCATCACGGGAGAAATAAAATCAGTTTTGCAAGCTAGAAGGAGGAGATGACTTCACCAAAACCTCTCACCAAACAGGAAAGCCTCTAGGAGCATCCCACTCCTCAGCATGGCCCACTCCCACCAGCTCAATGATCCAAGGACATCAGGGCTTACCTGGGACTTAGAGGACCAACGCCATAACAAACTCCTGTGTGATGCAGGGGCCACTGCACCTCTCCATCAGGTACCAGCCAGGTGGGAAGCTGTACAAGAAGTTGTTCCTGCATCCTCACTTGGCTGCAGAAGTCACCAGCCTCATCTTTCCATGGGCACCGACCTCCTGGATATCCCACCCCAGAGAGTGCTCCCTAACTCACTCTTGTCAAAACAAATCAGCTGACCCAAGTGCAGCTACTTATAGTGATGAGGGTGGGGTTTGGGGAGCACTCCCCTCCACAGCCAGCACAGCCCCAGCCTGTTCAGGAGACTTAAGTGCCTTGGAAATGAGAGACAAGGAAGAGGGGGAGGAGAAAGGCAGCAAATATCAACCACTCAAAGCCATTTGAGGCATCCAGACTGCACAGGCCCACGTGTTAGATCTGTTTCCCAGGCAATGCATCAGCCCTTGGGGTAAAGTGCAGGGATCAGGAATATGGGGTGGAAATCCCTGGAGCGCTGCCGTTCCCTGGCTGCAGAGCCATGCCTGTATCCGCCAGGTTATATATCTTTATCTAAAGCACAGTCTCCTATGTAAACATTTTGTTGGGGAGTCCAGAAGCCGGCTGTCCACTCAGATGGTGCCTTTTTTAACTTTCAAGATAAATAGGGCTTTTTTGTGTCACTATAAAGCATTATTTATAGCGGAAAGGGCCCGTGAATGGCGCATGCTGTCAGTTCAGTATGTAAATGATGCCAGCTCCATTCGCTACATCCCATCAATTATTTTCATACACTTTTCTTTGCCTTCATCTGTCAGAGGAAAAGTCACCTTGATGACTTGAAGTGGTTTTCTTCTCCCATTTCCTTTGGTGTGTGACTCTACTTTGAGGCTTGGCAGGGAGGAGAACGTGGGATTTTCAGAAGCAATTAAGTGAGCCGGGAGAAGCAGCCCTGATGGCCTTTGCAGCTCCACCAATAAGCAAGACCTTGATTAAAACCTTGCCTCTTGATTAAAAACCATGAGCTATAGAGCTTCTTCATAGGAGCTTCAAGGATGAGGTGGTCTAAAGAGCCAACCCTGATCCCACAGAAAGGGTAGAACAGCAATGCTCACGTGAGCAGGATTAGGCCTTAGCATCACCCACGGTGGATCTTTTCAAATAGCCTTTGCTCATCTTGTTCTTGGAAGCTGAGTGCTGGTGGTTCCACCCTCTTGTGTATTTTTTTTTTTCTCCAGGCTCTTTTCTACCTCTCTACTTTCTCTACTTCCATTATTCACCTTTGGGTTAGACTACTCCCTTCCCACGCTGATTTTGGGTGTTTCTCTCCCATTCCCACTCAGCACCACTGGATCATCACCCAGTTAGACCCTTAGCTGGTATAAACCAACTTTCTTGGACTGGGATGAGCAGTTATGGATCTGACCCAGGTACCTGTTCCTTAAAGAGCACTTCACAGGCGTTCAACAAAAGAGTCGCAGAGCTTTTGGAAGCAGGGACATCCCATCACTTTCCCTCATTCTTACGAGCAGGGTACATCTCCTTGGATCATCCAACTCCAGCCACCCCTTCCCTCCTGCAGACAGGTGGGTGGCAGTGCTCAAGCTCAAGGTGCACTCTCGCTCGCTCTTCTGATGCGGAGAGAGGGGAAAAAAACCCCAACAAAAACACAACAAAAAAACCAAACCCATAAATCACAAAGCTAGCAAATGAAAATAAATACACTTAACAATATTTCCATGCCGCTTTTTATTATTATTATTTATAATGGTATTACAGAATTTTGTAAAATTAAAGTAAATGTCAAGCAGAATGTAATAATTTTCCTTGGGGTTTGGCACATTTGTGTGCCTGACAGTTTCACATTTTTCTTTATATCCGTGAAGACAGGAGCCTGACAGGGCTATATTTTGTTACCCACTTTGTTCAATTTTGTCATAAATTGGAGCGAACAAACCAGTGAAAATACAGACACCAAATTAATCAAAGAAATTACATTTTAAAGCACCTCATACAAACATGTATGAAGTTATCATACCGTGGCCAGGAAAGCACATGAAAACCCCCAGCACTGCCCCCTCCCAAACAGATGTGCTTTGCCCGGAGAAGGGCACAGACCTCACCACCAAGATGCTGCTCCTCGGCTCCACGCTGTGACCTTTCAAGGGGCTGTGTTCAAGCTTACTCCTTCCTCCTCTGACCTCTGCCAACACCTCCACCCACAGAGCCAAGCCGGGAGGGCCATGGGGGACCCTCTGATAGAAGTGTGGTGGCTGTTGCTGTTGTTTAAAGGGACACGTTTGTGGCAGCACAAGGAAGAAGCACCATGCATAAAGAATTGCAATTTCCATGAGAATGACAAGGAGAACCGCCAAGCGAGTGGTAGGGCTATCCTCGGGCCAATCCTTTCTGCCTGAGTAAATTCGATTTGAATTCCTCTTGAAACACCAGCTCTGCAGCACTTGGACTATATTGAAAAGGTCACTGGAGGCAATGGCAGGCATAGTCTCCAGCTGCACTACAAGTGCACTGATAGAGATTCATAACAACGTATTACTGCAGCTGGAGATCCAAAGTGACTCTCCCAGGAATCCTCTCCACTTATCTGGCAGCAGCAGACTATTTCATTACTCCCCTTTAATGCCTGGGTGGAGGCATTAGTGCCTCCTCTCCCCAACCCCCAAATGCTGGCTTGGAAGCGCTTCTTGGAGGTTTATTAGAGTTGGTGAGGACGGTCAGTGGGGCTTTGAAAACCTGAAGTGAATTTCAGCCATCTGAAAGGGCCATGATGGTATCTTACTTACCTTCTCCCTACCTGTCTGGGCTTCAGGGGATGGTTTGGGTAGAAATGAGACCAGGAAAGCCACAGTGGTTGGATCAGCTGTCCCCTGGGGTTTTGCGTAACACCAACAGCATCCAAACCCCACTTCTGGCATGAGTAGAAGTTTCATTATCTCCTGCTAGAATGAGGCTTAAAATCTGAAACATAAGATGTTTCCTTTCTTCTCAAATTTAGTATTTTGCCCCGTTAACCGTCTGCTACGACAACATGAATCTCCCCCTTGTCCAGCTTCGGTTGCGCTGCGATGAGGTGCAGGTGCTCCCCCATCCCAAGGAGCTGGAGAGCAGCATCGTCGTCGTGATGGGAGAGCTGAGCAGCAGAGACCTGGAAAGCTGCCACATTCCTGTGCAAATGTGGAAGCAGTTCAGTGGTAGATTAAGGGATTTTTTCCTACCCAAACTACATACACCCAGCAATAGACGGCAAAAATACGTTTTAAGCTTATTTGTGTATTCGTTGCTAAATACCATAATGGTCTCCAGCTGTAAAGCAGGAGGGATCACTCACTGAAATTTTACCGTTGATTTTATTTTCATTTTTTGATTTTTTTTTTCTTTTCGTTATTGTACTATAAACCTATTTCCTCCCATTTTGCTCCGTGCCTGTACAATGCCTCTCTCCTACCACACCTGCTTTCTATTATTTGTCCTCCGTTATTTTAATTGCCCATCTATTGTGCAGAATCTGAAAATCGTCTGATAAATCCCATTCTTTACGTTAAAAAAAGCCCGTGTGAAGGTTTTAAGAAGTGAAACTTGTATTTTTGCATGCAATGAAAGCGTCCTGTGAATAACCCCTGACTGTCAGGTGTTCCCATCCCCATCATCTGAGCGGCGGGATAATTGGCAGACAAACGAAGGTTTACGATTCTGCAAATATCTCAGAAAGACCATTTGGCTGCTTGATCGGTAGAAGGATATTTTTAAAACTGCCATTTGGGACTCGGCTGTATTGCTAATTAAATGAGAATTTCATAAAAATTATCTGAAAAAAAAAGTCTCTGTTAATTGCGAGGACGATAACGAACAGACTCGCTAAACAGAGGCATAAACGTCCAACAATCGCAGAGGGGTAACAAAGTGCCACGTTATCGTGTAACACCAGGCAGCTTTCCTACTTCTGTTTGAAGTTTTAACTTTTAGCCCTTTTTTTTCCTTTTTATTTTTAAAAGGAATGGCATCCAAAAATGTGCTTTGCCACTCACCATCTCCAGAGCTTCGCCGGGGCATTAGTGACATACAGGTAATAGCGACCGCTGCGTTAACGGTGTCCTTGCCTTGAGACTTCCTCTGTTCCATCAACAGCCTTTGTGCTCTGCAATGAATATGAGGGGGGAAATGCATTAATATTGTAGGGATGTTTATTCATGCCGGATGGCAGTGTTATTGAATTAGTGATTCTTTGTAATAATTATGACTTCCAGTGTCTTGTACAGTAAAATACAGAGTCAGGTAGGAACTCGTGAGCCAGACGGGAGACTCAAAGACAGTTTTGTTGGTGCTGTGTGGTTCTCCTGTGCTGCAAGGGTGCAGGGAGCAGCGTGCACCTCCCCTCAGGGTATCAGATGAAGAGTAATTGTATATTGACAGGGGCAGACTTGACCCACACTGGTGCCCCAGAGCAGAGAGGGCTGCCGGGACAGTGATCCTTGGACCCCCGTGCTGGGATGACGGTGCCATCCTCATTCCACAGCTGGCAGGGGCTCCTGATCTTGCATTAGCAAAAGGCTGGTGCCTGGTAACCTCCACTCTGCCTTGCTCCTTCCTCAGCCCTTGGCACAGTATCGCAGGCACACGGCAGATGGCACGGAGATGCATGGAAAAATTTGCAGGAAAACTTTCATTCATTTTGCACCGGCAGAGAGTTCTGCATCCGCGGCCACCTCCCGCAATGTGAAACTGGCCGTGCTGCCTTCACACTCTCGCAGCCCAAAGCCAGCAAGAGTGTTGAAGCAGAGACCTCAGCCTGAGCCTGAAGTGTCTCTTGGATATTCCACTTCTGTGAAAAAAACAACCCTGCTTAGTGGAAGCTCAGTGTAATGAGAATTGACTGCCCTCCATGAGAAGTATCGATTAATTACTCTGCAGTGGGGAAAAAAGGCAACTGTGATGATGTACATTTTCCAACTGCAGCACAAACAATTGCTTCTGAAGCACAGAGAGCCTGGGCTGAGAAACCTGGTGAAATGAAGTCATCTCCAGGATGGAGACAGCAGCCAGGTTTACTGGAGTGCAGAAAAACAGCTAGAGAAATTTTGGCCAAAGAGACCATCTTCTAACTGTGTTTGATGCAAGACCATCTCCTGGGCTTTTGGCTCAAGCTCAATTCTGGATTTTATAGAGGAGATTCTTTACGGGCACGTGTACTTGAGCCACTTGAGTGTACTTGAGCTTTGGTTCACAGATCCTGAAGTACTCTCTGGGGAACACAGAATGTTGGAAGGGACCATTGATGATCATCAAGTCCAAGCCCCTAAAGTTTGTGGCTGTTGCTGTGGTGGTGGCAGCGCTCCGGCCGTGCCCCTCTGCCACAGTCCTCGGCCACCTCCCCAATTCACTGACAGACCATACTGGAGCTACTGACCATGACAGTCTGACCAGCTCTGGAAAGGGAAAAATCATTGGGAAATGGTATTTCTGAGAATAGCAAAGAGAAAACTCAATTGTGCAGGGCTGGACTGATAATGTACCAACATGAGAGTGGGAATCAAAAAGGCAAATGAAGGATCTGCACATCTGGTCCAGCTGTGGCCGTGCTGTGCCTTTCCTAGTAAGCTGCACAGATGCCCTGGGAAGGGAAAATATTAGAAGATGTCTTCTGCTGACTTGCTGTTCTCTTCAGCTTCAGAGGCAGGGTAGGACTACTACAGTGGGCCCTTTTTCAACCATGAAATCCTTTTCCTTGAATTACATCCAGAGCCTACCTCATAATGCTCAGTCCCTGCTGGGAGAGCCCCAAGTTCAGCTCCTTTCTCTGACGCAGAACTTGGGTGACCTTAGTCATGTCACTTCATCCATCTCCACAGCAATTCCCTCTTGGGCAATTGGGTGTAGTGCTTCTTCTGGGCATGCTGGGAAGAAAAACACATTATAGGTGGTAAAAAGTCAGATAATTGGATAAAAGCCGTAACAGTACAGAAGATAGATAGAAATAAGATTCCCTCATGCGTTCAGATGCCCGGTTCATTCTCTCCAGGGATGTATTGTGTGGGATTGTGTAGGTGAGTTATTGGACTAGCAGATCCTCAGCTGCATTTTGGGTCCCCAGTGCCACAGGTAGTGTCTGTTCTCTGGGAAGAAAAAATTGCAAGGAATAGACTAAATTTAATGTGTGTAGTTAGGTACTATACACTCTCGAGGCAGAGAAGAAACCTGCATTACTAATAATCTGCAAAAAGGTCTAAATTTATGTTATCACCACATACTTCTAAGCACATTATCACACAGGCTTTTGGCTGTTAGCACATGAAGCGTGCAGGGCTTCACACTAGCCCTGGCTGGTGAGGTGCTGGCCAGTTGACAAGGGCAGCCAGCCAGCCAGCCTTGCTCGTGTCCACGTGGCTCAGTTACACCCAGACAGACAGTGGTACAGAAAAGGAGAGTTTCTGCTGTTAGATTTGGACCTGGATTAGAAAATACAAGGAGGCAATTGGTTAAGCCCTTCTCTGGAACCATGCAGAATACTCCTTCAGGAACATGGGTCTTGGTCACCATCTCCTGCAAGTAACTCATTCCCAGACTATGGCCAGGTCAGAGCAAAGTGATTTAGGATCTGAATTTTTATGATGTTTCTATCCCAGTAAGAGCTTTACTGTAACAGAATTAAAAGGGAGGTGTTAGCAGAAACACAAAAGCAGTGACTGTGCCCTACCACTCTCCTCTTTCACAAACGATGGGACTTCTGAAGCCTGGTTTCTGGAAACTCTGACACTGGTTGGTTCCTCTGACGCCTCAGGGAAAGCTTCATAAGTGGCACTTCTGAGTTCAGCCCAGCTCCATACACTGGTTTCAGAGCCACTCTACTGTACCCCCACCCGTGAACAACGTGATGCTGACAAAGGCATCTTCAGTACCAGTATCACTATCATAGTATTCCGAGTAGAATTCTGTTCCAGGCTATACACACGTAGGCAGAGCTGTACTGGTAAAGCAGGTCTTCCCTCCTCCCCCTCGATGATCTGTAGCTGTATGAACTTGATGTAGTTGTACTTATACCAGTATCACTATGTAGTTGTAGAAAACATTGCAAAACTGAATTCCTGATGCATCTTCTTTCTACACTTAGAAAAATGTCAAGCTGTCCACACTCCAGTGATGAAGGTCATGAAAGGTGAAAGGTCTGCTTTGTAGGTAGATAAAATGGAAGGTGCAGCCTCAAACGGCTCGCCCAAGAAGCATCCTGCTAGGAAGACACTTTGCTGAATCCCAATTGCACCTCGATTAGGCCAAGGAGCTAACTGCGGCCTTAACTCTGGCTTTCCTCCCTGGATGCAATCCTGATGGCCAACTTGGGGTCGGATAGGAAGAAAGAACAGAGGACATGTGCCATCACCTCCCCAGCACTCGGTCCGGGAAGGATGACCTCTATAAGCAGCTAGTGTATCTTGCCTGCCTGAGACCAAGGAGCTGTGACCCCAGGATGCAAGTGGGCTCTTTCTCCCACCTACCCTCCATCAACCAAGTAACTCCAGTAAAAAGGAAGATCCCGAGTGAACTGGTTCAGAAGGGCAGAGATAGTCTTATGTCATGAACTGAACAATGAAAGCAAAGGTGCTGAACTAGTTATCAAAGATTTTCCTAGCCCAGGGCAAGAACAACAGGCTGGGATGGATGAGAGGATTATTTACAGCACTGTATGCCCAATATTTTCCTTTTTATAGTCTGCTGCACTCAGGCAGTTTTTTTTTAAGTGGTGCACGGTGATTCTAGGCACAAACCACATCAGCAATTAATTGGATTTGTGGGCCTCACTTCCACGCACCCCTTTGAAACGTTCCCTCAGGAGATAATAAAAGACAGGGACTGAGCAAAGTAGTAAGGGGAAAGTATAATGTGGTGAGGACCCTTTTGTTAATCCCGTTCAGCCTATCTTTCAATAGCACACCTTATTATGACATCCTATAGATCTGCTGCTTCGGCTCTGCTGGTGAGAGGCAAATGATGTCTTAATGAATGATGGTGCCTCGAGCTGATAACGGACTGCCCCTCTCTCCCACTGAAAAGAGATTGTGTTCGGCGCGGTATGTCCAACTGCACTTCATATAATTGGATGAAACTTGTAATAGTTTGTTCACTCCAGGTGGGTACAAAAGTCACTGAGAAAAAAAAAAAAATCCCAATGATAAAATATCAGTTGCTGTCTCTTGCTTCAAGGTGTAATTGTGGGTAGCGGGACTTGCAGAGTGGAGCATCGTGGATGGCAGATGATGCGAGGAAGGACTCACCCTGGCATGTACAGCTCAGCACAGAAGTATCTTCAGCATAATGCTGCTGTAGTGGGAGGCACGTGTCTGCTTTGCAGACTGCCTTGGCTGAGCAGTTTACCATCCTGTGCTCAGAGGGTGCTCAGCAAAGCCCCGCGGGGCTCAGCCCCGGTGCCCTCGGGCAGGGCAGCAGTGCAGGAGTGAGAGCCATGCCGGTGCCCGCTCCAGCTGGGTGCTGCTTCAGCCCCACGTGCCTCAGCCACCGTGTTTTAGAACATTTTCCCAAAGCCATTACTTTTACGCCCTGAATGATTACTTCATTTAGCACATACATCAGAACTAAAATACCCAATATTAGCTCATTTAAGTTCATGTTCAGTGATGGATTAATCGTTCCTGTTTTCTGGAGCAAAGCCCAGTCCATTTCATCTACGGACCAGGGAGAAATGTTCCCTTGTCTCTTGAAGTCTGAGACATCTGCTGTGCTTTGCGTATCTGCTTGCCCACAAAAAAAAACCCCTCCAGTGAATGCTTAAATTTAAAACCAAAAAGGTGCTAAAGCTATAGATCACACCCTTTTTTTCCTGCTTTCAGAGCCAGTGCAAAGGCAGCGTATCAACAGTAGAGTCAGCATAAGCCTGTGTCTCCTCTGAGGTTTCAGATGTCACATTGTGTTGCAGTGGATATTGCTTTGCGATGTGTTGTGCTGCATCATGGGCCACACAGGAGAATGCAGAACAAATCCTTAACGCACAAACCCAGCGACAGCAGACACCTACGTTAGCTCCGACCACGCCGAGACAAAAGAATCCTGCATGCCAAAGATTCTGGTCAAAATGAAATAAAATAAAAGCAATGGGTGAGGGACCCGACTGAAAGGCTTGAGGTCTCCTGTTCCCCAGAATGACAAGATGTTGGTGAGTCAGTGCAATGAGTAAATGATGGGAGGAAACTTCGCTATGTGTCATCCTCGTGGGCTTGTAGCAGGAACTGAGGCTGTGTCTATCCATGTGTGCAGGTGGCCAAAAACTGGAAGGCATCACTCAGCCAAAACTACCCGGCTCCAGCAACAGCTTCTTGGCTCAATGACCTGTTCTCTGTGGAAGCTGTGCTTGATAAAGCCCATTTTCTTCTGAAGCATGGGTAGCAGCCTTTGCTTTTTAAATGTTTTGGGTTTTTTCTTCCTTTAGAGAGTCTGTGTGTTCTGGTGGCAATGAGATTTGGATTTCAGTGCCTCAGTTGCTCTGGGGCTTCAGTCACATCATTCATCCCAGTCTCAATGTCTGGGCCTTTCAACCAGGGGCTGCACCCTGCCCCAACATGCCTGGATGTGGTGCAAGGACAATGTAGCCCTGGTGTCTGCAGGACTCTGGGATCCTACTGCCTTGTGCCAACACTGAAACACAGCCATAATTGTGATCAATTGGTTTTCTTCATCTGTCTTTTGGTGATCCCTAAAACATCAGAGGACAGTGAATAGCTGGTGAGAAAAGGGGCAAAAAGAACTGGGGATGGGAGCTGAGATGTTCTCAAACTGAAAGAGTCACTTTGATCTCTACATCTTGCCTGTCTCGTGACATGAGAAAAAAAAAAACCTCTCCCTTTGTTTGGTCACAGACCAGAAATGCCACTGTCTTTTTGCATTCTGAAAAAAACACGGCACGAGAAAATAGTGCTGAAACATTTCAGACAATCTCCTTTATCCTGCGCTCAGCAATTACTCTTATTGTCAGCAGGAGTAAAGAAGCATGTACCATTTGAAAGTATTTAGAAGTGACTGTGTGTTTTCAAAACACATGATCTTTCAAGGGACTACTCTCTTCTCATTTGGTGACACAGGCAATTAAGTTTTTAAGAGGTTCCCTGTAGCATTAGCAGACTATATGATACTCTTGAAGGGGCCTTTATAGCATCCTAAAGACAAATTGCTTGCATCTTCCTTGAAAATAAAAGGCTAAATTCCCATACTGGAAGCTGACCAAGTTTCATTTTATGTGCAATCCAAGCTGGCTGGCTGCGCATCGCCGCTGCTCCCCCATCCACCCTGCAACCGGGGCTCTAATTCACCATGGGCAACCACTCCCCCAGACCAGCAGCCTTTACTGGGGAGTGAAGGCTCAGCCCTGCCCCTTTTGCTTTGCCCTGTGTCCAGCTGTGGGGAGCATCAGGCTGCAGAAAGAGGGAGTCAAGATGCCAGGGAGCACAGGGGTCTGGAGATGCCCCCTCGTTCAGCTCTAAGAGGAAGGTAGAAATCAGAGTAAAAAGAAGCAGTGAATAACCCATCCTTAGGATTGTCCCTCAGCTGCTCTAGAAGTAGATTTCTATTAGATGCTGCCATCCTTTTGGGCTGTAATGTATTTCCTCATTATGGTCCAACATTCACATGGCATTTGTGAGCATTTCTGGAATGACACTGCACAAAGTTAGGTAATAAAATTGCCTCCGATCACGCAAAGCGCGAGGCTCAAGACAAATAAAGTCTGTAAAGAGCTCTGCTCTTCAGGATGTTTTACGAGCTGGACCAGCGTTTACTTAGGGCTGAACCTGAAGAAGTTCATTTCATCTCCTGGAAAAGGAACCATTGCCTGCAGGAGGCTTTGCTCCTGGGGGGGTATTGGCACAGTTACCACAATCAAATTCTCAACTCCCTTTTCCCCTTTGGCGCTCGCAAGTCCATGTCATTCATTCCACACTTCCCTCTCCCAGCAATCCTTCCGTGATATTTAGGAATGTATATAAATGTCAGCCAGCCAGCAAAAGCCCACAGGACTCTGCAGGCAGCAGGTAGGGGTGGAGTTCACTGGGATTGCGTTACACTGAAACCTGAGTGCTGGGGAAGGGGCCAAGCGCTTCCCTCCCAGGGTTTCTTGGCCACATTGCAGGTTGCTGGAGGGGACTCCTCAGGGTAGCCTGATGCTGGGCAGGGGCAGGAGATGGACCCTGAGTGATGGCATCTCTCACTGTTATCTCCCACACTGCCAGTCTGATGTGTGCAGGTGATGGGCAAAGCCAAACCTGTGCAGGGACAGAGACAGACCCTTGTTTGCAGCCTCTGCATTGCAGTGGAAACTGGAGCAGGGACATACATGTGAAGTGATGAGAACAGCACAGGGATGATGCCTTTCCTTTGAGGATCTGAGACACTACAGACCAGGCTGTGCTCCAGCTGAGGCCAAAAAGCCCTGTGCTGACTCCATGAAGGCACACAGCTTTTTGAATTTCAAAATGCAGCTGCCAGTTGGAGCACCTTCCAGAAAGAAAAGGGTGAGACTAGCATGGCACTGAAGTGAACCACCCAGCCTGGCTGCCCAACACCTATTCCCTTTCTTCTAGCTTTGGGCATGGCTTTTTGGTAGTGTCATCCCTACTGTCCCACTCCCAGTTCCTGTTTCAAAGTGTTGCACTTGTAACTGCCAGTGAAAGCAAGGATGGTGCCAGCAAGTTGCATCCTGCAATGTGGAATCAGATCTCTGTCATTTAGAAGTGGACTGACCTGACAGATTTAGCTAGGGCTGGACTGGGCTTCTGCTTGGAGAGATTGAACGTACTGCATCCCTACAGACTGAGATCAGCAGTGTCATCCCCAGTGCCACACACAGGTTACACCAGCCACCATTTAAAACCATGACCTCCAGACCAAGCAGGGCCAACTTACCTGGCTGCCTTGTCCAGCTGAGTTTTGAACATCTTCAAGACTGGAGATCCTCCAGCCTCTCTGGGCTCCTCATCTGGCATTTCACCGTCCCCAGGGTGGACACTTTCTACATCATATCTGATCACACGCTGCAATTTGTGCCTGCTGCCTCTTGTCCTTTCATTGTACGTCTCCGAGGACAACCCACCTGTCTTCCGCACACCCTCCTATTAAGAGTCACAGACAGCAATAAGATATCCCTTCCTCCCCCTCAAACCCCCAGTTTTTCTCAGTCTTGCCCCAGTACCTTGATATCTTTTTGCAGGGAAAGCCCAAAAGTGGTCACGCTACCTCTAGTCCTCCAGTATGTATCGGAACAGCTCTGGGATTCGTATCCGCAGCTCCTGAGCAGCTCCAGCTGTGCTGCACTAATTCATCACCCGCCGGCGGGCGTCAGTAGCTCCTGGAATAAAGCAGAAGTCGGAGAACTTTCTCGGCTGGTTCCCCTTTGACAGATTTCAAGCATCCACTCTTCTCTCATCTGGCTATTTGTAAGGGGTTCGCACGTCTATAGCCGCTCCGTTAGAGCTTGTCTTCACTGCTGGAAAGCTTCATTAGTTCAGGACAGCTAGTGCATATCTACTGTTCAGAGGTAAAACCAGAGTGTAAGACAAGCCACGTTAGTTATAGCACGGGGGAAACTCATTAGAGTCAAGCTCAGCTGCAGACTTAGGCTGACTTTATCTTCCTAGTGTCTTTACCTCAGGATAGCACAAGCCTTTGTTACACAGGATACAAAAAAAGGTGGTGATTTTTTTTTTTTTTGCAAGAGGCTAAAGGTATCCTCTTACAGATTGTTTTGGGATAGATCAGACAACTTGAGGGGTTTGGGAGGAAGGAAAAGAAAAAAAGAGGAAGAGAGGAAGGAAGAGAGGAAGGAAGAGAGGAAG
>JANVCC010000094.1:2544687-2594693 GCA_025345505.1 Todiramphus chloris collaris | reverse complement strand
AAGGAAGAGAGGAAGGAAGAGAGGAAGGAAGAGAGGAAGGAAGAGAGAAAAACCTGGAGGAAGAGGGAAGTGGAAGATGCCCCCTGGCAGCACCAACGGAGTCAAATGCTATTAATACCCTAACTCCCTTGTCTCACCCTGAACCCTTTCCTTGGGAAACTCCAGGAGGGCCCAAATCCAGCACGTGAGATGAAAAAAGTATTTATAACAAGGCTGGGACAGGTCTTTCTCGGGTTTACAGTTGGTTCACTCTTGCAGCTTGTACATAACGGGGATTATGTACGTTACATGACCACAGCAGCCGTGGTCTGGGATTTTCCTAAGCTGTTAGTGATTTCCTTTGCCTTTTTGAACACTGATCTAGAGAAGGTGGAAAGAGAAGAGGTATTACTGCAAATGGCAACCATTCCTCTAGAAGGGGAAAAAAAAAAACCCAGCCTCTTGCAGGCCTGAGTAAAAAATGGAAAGTCCCCAAGTCAGCCATCCTTCTGGAAACCTCTGGCCTCAAAATACACTTTGCCATGGATCTGTTCTAATTCCAGGAACAACACACTGAGCTGAGGCTTAGACCTTGGGCAAATTCGCCTTTTGGCTCAAACAGCAAAGATCTTTAGCTGAAAATGCCTTCTGCTGACAGCCTGTGCGATGGCAGCGTCCCAAGCACTGCTGGCATAGCTGTGGTGGAAAAAATAAAATACATTTCATTCCCCAATGGTCATGCTGTAATGGCATGAAATTAGAAACTCTAATCAATAGCGCTTTACACAGCATGACTCTCATGTCAAAAGAGCCCGTGGTTTAAAAAAGAAGAGTCACAAATAAATATGAAAATCAAGGCTGTGAAGCGTCAGTAATGAAGTAGAATTCTGTCAAGCAATCCCAGCCGGTGATTCTCTTCACAAAACCTTCACTCACCAAATCCTTCCTTCTCCACACCTCTCTGAACTTCCATCTTCAAATAATTTTCCTGTACTTATTTGCCCTTCGCACATGAAATGTCACCAACGTGAGCGTGAGCGATGGAACTGGGAAGGGAAGGGCTGTGCTGCAGCCCGTGCTGCTGGTTGGTTTTCAGTGTTTGAGCTCTCCCCCGCTGCTTCATCGTGGGGCTTGGGCAAAGGCACCAACCTGCACCTCTTCACCTTGCTGGGGTATGTGTTGAGACCGACAATACAACTTTCTTCTAAGACACAACTCTCATATTCCTACAAAATGTAAATCAAACGCAGATTATTATCAGTATAACAACAAAAGAATGCATAGTTATCCTATTTATATCAAGAATTGAAGGCAGCCGTGATAAGACCCTTATTTTTTGCTCGTACAAGCAACATTTTGCCAGAAGAACCACCGGAGAGGTAAAGTATTCAAAAATAATAAGCAGACCCCCAAAGGGAACGAAGAATTGACAGCTACAGGGCACTCAGTCTGTCATGCAAGTCTTTCAGGAGCTGGCGGCGTTTTGTTCAGGGACAGGGTTTGGGTTTTTTCCAGCACTTGTTTCAAAACTCTCCTCGCCATGCACTGCTAACGTTAGCACAGCTTGGCAGGTGGAGAAGAAGTGCCCTGCAAATAGCAAATTCCTGGAGTGTAGATTTTGTTAATGAGACCTTCTTCCTGCACGCAGCCCCGGCTCTCCGTGCAGCTCCTGTGGCAGGGGCACAGGGATTGACTGAGTGCTGGATGGTTTCAGGAGGACAGCAGATAACAGCTGCTTGGCTTCAAGACACATAAATGAAAGTCCTCCAGAAAGACCTGCCTGATTCAAAGGCACAGAAGTCAGTAGGAAAAAAAAAACTTGTACGGCCTCAAGTAAAGGTCTCAACTTTTCTGACAGTGTCCCGGGCAGTTCCTGGGTCTTTTTCTTAATTTTGCCACTGAACCACATTATTTTGGTAAATTGAGTTACCCGTAGCTTTGTTTTTTTGTGTAGAAACATATGTTTTACACTTGAGCCACTACTACTTGAAATCTCACTGAGGACAAAGCGACTGAGGTTTCCACAATGCCCCGACTGGGGACAACATCTGGTGGGTGGGCAACAGAGGCTTGGCTGCAGCTGGCTTAGCAACACAGCCCTGCACTGGAGCTGCTTGGTTAGACTGCTTCTGAAACGCAGAGACACCTCTCGGAGGGCCTCACCTCAAAGGTGATGCCCTTCTTGCCTTGCCTGACTCGAGGCTGCAGAGGAGGCAGGGTTTTGTGGCAGCTCCTCCATAGCTCTATGCAGAAGTTGAAGCCTGGGTGGAATCAGTTAAAACAACCCCCCAAGCAACAACTTACCCCTTCCAGACACACTGAATAGCTACGAATAATGGGTGTTTTGGAAAGTGCTTCAAGATGCTGAGGTGAGCCCCCAAAACACCTCCTGGGGAAGGAGCCCATGGCCCCCATCAGAGTCAGGATACCACCAGTCAGGCTCTGCAGAGCAGTTCCCAGAAGGCTGCTTTAGCTCTCTCTCCAAAGAACAGTTGCCTTCACTTCAGAGCAGTCACTTACACCATGCCACATCTGAAAAGTGGGATAAAAGCCAAAAAATATGTCTCTCCCAAGCCCTCAATAAAACCAGTGACTTGTGCAATACATGCAAAGCTTTAACTTCGGAAACTTCAAGTCACCGAGCATCTGTTAATCAGCAACGCGCCAGTCCCCGGGGATTGTGGGGATGTTAAAAGGTTATCCTTCTCTCCCGCACATTACGCTGCCGAGCTCCATTACACACAACTGGAGGATGATTTTATGTGTGGCAAAGAATTCCTGATTCTCTGGATATTATTTTAGATGTGGAAACCCAGCTGCTGAATGCTGCTTTTCAGGTTAAACAAAACTTGCAGCCAACACTCATTCTCACACTATTAATGACGATAATCTTGCCCTGCCATTGACTTCTTTCCAGAAATAGCAGAAGAGGGATTTTCAAATCCTTTTAGGTTTGCAAAATGTTATCTCACTCTATTCCTTTAATCTCCCGATGCTGAAAGATGGATCTTTTTCTCTTATGGCTGGATGTGCTTCTATACTTCAGCAGCAAACCATGAAAGGGAATCAGGCTTACAGAAAGAAAAAAAAAAAAAAAGAAATAAATTTGCAGTGTTAACATTTACATGGGCTTGTGTGGACTTCCTCAGCCTTGAATTCCAAAATGATTGACCAGACTGAAGAAACAAACAGAATAACAAGCTTTGCATAACAAGAAGGGCTGCTGGGCAGGCGAAGAGACTGTGCTCTTCTTTGTGGCAGGAGTGGAGAGGACAAGAAGTTGGAGAGCTCGAGAGCTCTTAGGGAGAGAGGTAGGTTGGATGGGGGTAAAGATTCTTGCAGTTCTTCAGCACCAGTACTGAGCTTTGGGATACACTGAGGGGTCTCAAGTGTTAAGAGCTTTTAAGAACATACTGAGCAAATATGACAGGACTGAAGCTGACCCTTCCCTGGAGGAAGAAGCGGGCCTGGAAAATCTCCTGGGGTCCCATTTATGTCCTGGTTTCTAGAAAAACACCCAGATAAAGTGCACAGCTATAGTAAAAGGCAGCGCATTCCCCGAGCAATTCCTCCTCTTGAATTGCAGTGAAGGCACAATTCATAGCCTGCTTTTTCATTTCCATGAATCTTAATTGTTCACATAATAATTGCAGAAGTATTTAATAATACAAAGCATATGGGCCAGATGTTCAACTGGTGTAAATCAATAGCACTCAGAGCTTCAGTGGTGCTGTGCTGGCGTAATCATGTGATGATCTGGCACTGCGTTTTTAAGGTGGCTCTCAGGATTTTAGTACCTTCTTATTGCTTCCACTAAAACCAAGTCACAGAGTTAATTGCCCACATACAAATAGCCACCCCCCACCAAATGCTCAGAACCTATGATCAGAAACTCAAAGCTCAAACCAGATGGACTTAAGGTCACTTGAAAAACACCGATTTGGCCTCCTCTGGCCATCATCACAACATTTTCACATGGCCACCTATCTTCCCAACTGACCTTACCCCTTCATGCAGTGACAGACAGCACTCACCTGACCAGATGCCCATCCAGTGCCTTGTTTTAGTCTCACCAGCTAGTATGTTAGGTCTTCTTTATTTGCTTCCCACTATAAAAAAAAAAAAAGAAAAAGAAAAAGCTTTTAATTCACTTCCTCCTGGGAGTGTCTGTGGTGCTCATTGATCCACTCCACCAGTACTTCACAAACGCTAATGGATCGAGTGAAACTCGCAACTAATCTCCTTCTGAAACTTGGCACCAAACTGCTCACTTCTGACAGCTTCTCCTTTTACAGTTGTTTTTCTTTGCTACCTGTTTCAGAGTCACTCCAGGGCTCATTAATTGTTCATCCTTTGTCCCTTGAAATTTTTCCTTTTAATCTTTCCAGTAAGGTGTTGGATACTGATGTGGAACAGACCTCAATTTGCAGTCTTTCACACCCGCAAAGATACCATTTGAACTGATTGTGGCGTTACCACTTGCACGCGGATATATACGTAATTGAACTGAAAAGCTTTGTGAGACATGTATTCATTGGATTTCTGATCTCATTTGTTAGAGAGCCTTAGGGAACGGGCAATTTCAACTCCTCAATTTATGACAACTGGTCAGAGTTGCTTAAATGCAATAGAATAAATCCTGTGGCATGTGTCCCTTCTGCAAACCAGGTTGACAACTGTGCCCAGAAGAGAATTAAATTGCACGGTGACAGGACTGATGTAGGTGAAAATTACATACAAGCAGTATCTATATGCAGAAAGTCAAGGTAAAGATTTTTGTGGAGATTCCCAAATTAATATTCATTCTGTTAATGCGACTCCCTGGTTGAGATTCTTGCAGATTTCAATACATTGTATAGGGACTATGCAAATAAGATGGCCTGCTGTAGTTGAAAATAGCCTGCCCTCGTGCTAATTATATCTAGGGCTAAGCTTTGACCTACTCCACTTCCATAAATAGGGCTAGGTTTTCAGCTGTTAACAGCTGGATTTTCAAAAGACCTGCAGACCAGCACAGTTGGGCTCTTTTAGCAGCACAGAGAAGGAATTTCACTGACCACCCAACCCTGACCATCAGCCCTCAAAATGCCTCAAATCCTAAAGCCTGATGAGTAAATCTCCTTTCTTTTATTCCACATAACAAGCAACTTAACGATTTTTTTTCCCCCTTGGGTAGAAATTGCAATATCTGGAAATTAAAGTAACTCCTTCTAGGCTCAAACAATCAGTTTTGAAGTTGATTCCTGTGGCTTTCTGCAGACCACAAGCTCAACCTGGTGCCCTGCCGTAACACCCAACATGGGAAGGCCTGAGGCACTTGGGACTTGGCATCCATGTCGGTACTGCAGCAAGAGCTCAAACTGAGAAGCCCTTTGGACTGTCTTGGTCCACTCTACAGACTGAACTGGCCTTTGATTAAGGTCCTGAGAGGAGTATGAACCTCCACCAAGGACAGTGTCTGATGTGCTGCAAGAGTACATCTCCTTACACTTCTTTCCTAATGCCTCTCTTTCAGGATTTTTAAGCCAGATACCCTCTGAGGTCAAGAAGCTATGGTGGTACCTTTGATTTTTTCCAAACACTGCTATTAAAAACAAGCAGACTGAGGTTCTCAAACTATTCATGGGTATAAAGGTAGCTGCCAGTTCACACCAAGCCCTTGCAGCCACCCAAAGAGATTATCAACAGGGAAGCATTTTTCACTTAGTGACATCGTCCATGTGGGGTGAGACCTCCCCCTCTGGAGTAGATTGTGCATCACTTGAACGAGTTGAAGATGGCCTAAAATACTGTTGAGTTCTCTGTCTCTCACCCCCAAGATACAGACACCTTTATTGCCTAGCTCAAACCTCCCAGAAAATAGTGTGGGTTATCTCTGTAAGTCTGAGTTGTAGCTAAAAATGTCCTGGTCTCTAAAGGCTGTGATCTTTTGTGACCTTTAAGGAGTCTACCTGCAAAAAAAAGGTTTGTTTGCCATTCCTGGCAGTCAGTCCTTGTCTCCTTAAAGACAACAAAGGGACATCTCTGCTCTGAGCCAGCACACTACCAAAGATATGTAATCTCCTCCTTCCCTTCCCCTAGACAGGGCTGTTTAACTCCACCTGCAGAACCTGGCCTGAAAGGTGGCCAGGTCCTTAATGCTTTGTAGTCCTGCCCTCTTCTTCTGCTGACTTGTTCCTTTCTGTGCAATCACCCAATTCCCATGTGACACGTTCAGTAAGAAATGTGCAAAGTGACCTTCTGGAAGGCTGAGAACTTGGTCCTGGGTATCAGACAGCAGTTGCCACAGCTATTACTGTGCTGCTGTGTGAGAACTCTCGTGTGGATTTATGAGATTATCTTAAATCCGAGCTGCACATTTCTTAATTATCAGTATTCTTTCCCTGCACAAGAAGAATTTGCATAATTTCCCAGCAGCAGAAAACAGAAAATCAAAACAATAAATGAAAAGATGCACCAATTCATCACGGAACTGCATACAAAGTTGTTGGCACTGTTCTTTTTCCTTGCATATCTAATGCAGACACCAAGGAAGAGCAGATCCTCAATTTAGCTTCCACAGAACCACGCCAACTTGTGCTAGTTGAAGAGCTGGCCCCACGTTAGCATGTCTAGTAAATGAGTTCTTCATGAAACCCAGATAGTTTTGGCAAAGAATGTCAGTTCAGACAGTGATCCTGCAAATATTTAAGCATTGAAAACTGCTGCTGCTACAGGCAGTGTTACTGGCACCAGTGAGACCGCTCGCAGCAGTGGAGAGAGCCAGGGGATGCAGCTAAGGCCTTACAGAGCAAATACATTCACCATTTGGGTTTTAGTAATAAGGGAAAGCGTAGCCCAGGCAGCACATTCCCCACGCACGGGCAGGGGAGAGGGGCCAGTGGTCAGCTCCCGAGTGTCATGGTAGAAAAACCAGGCAATGGGATTTGCACAGGGACCCAATTGCCTTCATCGTGGGTTTAATCCTCCAGCAGACTCGTGCTCCAGCATCCTGGGGTGTGTGCACCCATCCTGCCCTGCCCGGGAGCTCCCAGGGCAGCCTGGCTGTCCTCAGCCACTCTATACCTGACTGCAACTTCAGCCAGTGGGAACTGGGAACCCAAACCTCTCAAGCGCTTTAGTCCACCATCAATTCATTGCTGCCCATTAAATGGCAATCAGTTTAAACCCATTTTTATCACTTCAGCCAGTCCAGCTGCCACTGTGAAATCTAAATATGTGCTTTGACCCTCTCTTGTCTAGGTTTGCCATCCTGGCACCACATAACTCAAAATGCCACTGCCCCAGTGATGTATTCTGAAGGGAGACCATTCTCACGCTGTACTGTGTCAGGGGAATGACAGGTCCTTGTGGTGTACATCAGCAGGAAGATGACACTGCTTTTGTGTTTTAACAGCTCTGAGATATATCACGGAAAGCGCTGTCTGGTTCCTGGAGGCAGGCACAAGGTGTTATTGCAAAACTAAGCCAGAAAAAAACACAGATTTTGAATTTGACTATCCCATGATGATAGCAACAGGCAGGGGGTCATGGAAGCATCTTCTTATGGTAGATGGGGATGTTTCCTCATCACTTCAGCCCAAAATTGTGTTCCTTTAGGATTAAGCTTTTTGCTTATTTTTTACCATGTGCTTCAATCCCATGGATTTCCAATGGATTTGTATGTATTTAATTTTAAGCACATGTTTTGCTACCACACTACATAGGGACGGTAATCTGGATTTTATACACTGAGCTTAGTTCTATATACTCAGAAGGAGAAAAAGAGAACAGGGAAATAATTCAGCAAAGAGCAGCAAAGGTTTGTGAAGAAAGGACACCATTGCCCACTCACTGATGTGTTGTACATCCCACTGGCATCAGAGGAGCTAACTCCAGCACATGTTAAACAAGAGGTATGAAGCTGCAGAGGAGGTTCCACCAGTCCTGAACACCAGATCAGAGCACAACCAGTGACAAAGTACAAAGAGAGAGCTCCATGAAGGCACATGCCTATACAAGGTCCAAAAGTGCTTGTGAAGCAGATGACCCCAATGCAAATTCCTGTGTTTAAACAAGGAAAAAAAAAAAGAAAAAGAAAGAAAGAAAAATAAACTAAGATTTCTAAGAGGGCTGTATTGGGTCTGACTGAGCTGGAGTTAATTTTCCCCACAGCAGCCCTCCCAGTGCTGTGCTTTGCACTGGGAGCTGGAAAGGTGCTGGTAACATCCCCATGTTGGGGCTGCTGCTGGGCAGGGCTCGCTCAGCACCAAGGCCGTTTGGCAACGTTCCCCTGTGGTGGGAGGGGATGGACAAGATCTTGGGAGGGGACACGGCTGGGAGAGCTGACCCAGACTGACCAAAGGGATACTCCAGACCATATGACATCAGCTGAATTACAAAAGCTGGGAAAAGGAGGAGTGGGGGACATTGGATTGTCCTCTGAGCAACTGCTGCACATTTGGAGCCCTGCTTCCCAGAAAGGGCCAGACAGCACCTGCTGATGGGAAGTGGAGAATAAATCTTTGTTTTCTTTCGCTTCTGTGCACGGCATTGCTTTGCTTCTTCATTAACCTGCTTTTGTCTTAGCCCACGAGTTTCATCTTCTTTTCTTCCCCCTGGTCCAGCTGAGGGGGAGGAAGTGGGGAGTAATAGAGGAGCTTGGTGGGTACCTGACATCCAGCCAAGGTCAAACCACCACAAGGGCTCAAGTGTAAGGTAATCCTAAATCCTCAAAGGCAGATTTCTCATTTCAGGGAACCATGATGACTGGAGTAAGCATGGCAGGTTTATAATCCACCCCAGTGAAACAGAGGCATGGGCAGAGCTGGAAGTCCCCATTCCTAACTCCATCATTTAAATCCTGGCTCGGGCTCCATCCCCATAGATTTAAAGCCTGACACAGGCTCCTCGGCGATGCTATATAAAATCTGATTGTTACATTCAATGGGTTGTAATAAATTAAATTAACTATCAGCAATAAGTTCACAGGAAACACTATCTTTTTTCAGTAAAGTATACTTCCTTAAAATATAAAAGCAGCATCAAATGTAACTAGATTTAATTTCATGCTGAAGAGTCTGTGAATATTCATTTTTAAATAGTCACCAAGAGCCCAATTTTAATTTGTGTGATGTTTCTGCTAATACCAATGCCTACTTAAAATATCCATTAAAAAGCCTTAAGAATATTAACAGGGAATTCTTACAGAAATGCACTAGAGTTTTATGTTTTGAATTACCATTACAGGCTTTTTGGTTTAACTCTCGTTAAACAGATTTCATTATTAACAAGAATATGTGCAAATTAAAACAAGCCCATTAAAATCTAAAATTCCATGCTAAAAAGATTAGGGACATTTGAGTTATTTTCCTTCTGAAGGAATAAATGTAATAAGAAATGATAGGATGTAAGAAACAATGCTTAGAAACACACACAAGGATCAACAGTTAGAGAGTGGTGAGAAGTTCTTGATGTACTTCAGAACAACCAGTTTTACCCAGTAAGTCATCTTCCTTCATCAGACTGGAAGAGGGTAGATTTAGATTAGAAATTAGGAAATTCTTCACCATGAGGGTAGTGATACACTGGTTGTCCACAGAGGTGGCAGATGCCCCATCCCTGGAAGTGTTCGAGGCCAGGTTGGACAGGACTTTGAGCCCATGGCAGGGGGGTTGGAACTGGATGATCTTTAAGGTCCCCTTCAACACGAACCATTCTATGACCTCTAACAGGACATCCATAGGGCTTGATCCTGTTCCAGGTCTGGATTTCACCCTGTGCAGCAGAAATTAGAACTTATCAGAAGTCAGGCTCACTGCACAGCCCTGGGCTGGGCCTCTAGAAGGATGCCTATTGCTCCAGCACTAAAACATTGATACATATATATATATATTTTTACATGGTGAAGTTCCCACCAAGGTTTAAGGGGCAGTTAAAGGCCTTCACATAGAAGTGAGGCAATGCAAAATACACTTTTCCTTCAGTTGCTTTGGCTCCCAGCTCCCATATTGATCCCCTCAGCTTCTAAATAACCCTCAATTCAATACAGTCATCAATGAAAAGTCTGGTACTCTAATAAATCACACGAATATTTACACTGCCTCGTGTAAAATATATGTTTTTGACTTATCAGGTGCTTTATATCCCTGTTCCTTCTCTAGTTACTTCTGTCCTGCTCTTTACCTGTTGCTGGGGGGGGGGGGTTGAGGAAACCACTGACCCTCCCCTCAGCTCCAGGGAGCCTCAGTGACTTATCTGTGTTAAAACTCTCCTCTGTCAAGCTGCCAAATCTTTTGCATTAATCCTGAAATTTACAATTAATGAGTGCTAAGATCTTTCCACCCCTTGTGTACAACTCTGTTCAGTTGTAATGATCTCTGCTGCTCCACCAGCATCTGAAGCCTCTTATGGTCATGGCTTTTGGCTCTGGAGCAGGGCAATGCTGCATGGCTGGTGGCAGTGGGGCTTCCTTTGTTCCGCTCGATATCCTGGTCTCAAGGATGGTCTACAGTGAGGATGGGAGAGATCTGACTTAATGAGAGCCCATGGTCACCAGAGCATGGGATGTTCCCCCTATGCAAAAGGTCCTATCAACATTTCAGGAGTTTGAAGTCATTATTTAGATTTTCTGCGACCTGCTGTGAGGTGAAGGATGGGGCTGGGAATCAGGTTGCCAGCTACAGGTTTACAGCCCCACTTTGACTGGTGAATACGATGACTTGAAACAACTTCACTGAGGCTCTGAGATTCAATTTCCTAAGCTGTTAAAGCAGCTACAGAGACTTAACTCCCTGAGGACTACCAAAAACTTTAAAAATACAGTATTTTCCGTTATTAAAAACCAAAATTGGCAATCTCATTGACATACAAATACATTACCTTGAAGTGTGGATTAGGGATCTATAAATCAGGTCTGGATCAATTAGACCCCTGACTGCACACAGGGAAATACCTACAGTAATCTTGTAAGATCTGAAGAGAGATCTGTTCGTATTTGTAAGCATGGACTGGCTGCCATTCTCTCACAACAACCCCACCTTCACTTGAGCTGCTGAACTAGGAAAGCTTGCTGTTCTTGATTTTTCTTTTTCCCCCTTTGGTGTGATCAGCAAAATAACCTGATGTGTATTTAGCCTTCAGTAAGCAGTAACTAACTTTTCTAACCATTGGCAGTGCCTGTCTCTGGTTGATTCACAGCTCAGCCAGAAACTAAAGTATCTCCTACAACTCAATGGGTTGCTGAGTCTCGTGCTCCTACTTTCACAAACCTCTTCATTGACATTTCCTCTTCAGAACAATTTATCTGACGCGCAATTCTCTTTTTTTTTTTTGCCTCTGCATGTTCACTTGACTCTAGGCTGAGTCTATACAATCCACTTCACCATGAATGGAGCATTTGTGCATTTGCCTATTTCCAGTCCCTGAAATAGCCCTGCAGAAATCACTAGAATTACACTGGGGAAAAAAGCAACAGATGTCACGGGAGAAGCGAGGTTTATTTCTTTATTTCCTTAGAGGGGAAATGTTAGATAACAAACTGCTTCCCTGAGTTTATTTCCACTGTCTTTAGTGGAATTATTTCCCCTTTGAACTAATAATGAACTTAACTTGTAATCTCTACATTTAATCTGTAACTTCAACTAGTAATAGCTGGCTAAGCATGAGGTAAAGCACTTCTCTTTTCCTCTCACTTTTAAATGCTCTTTAAAATCAGAGGGTGCAAACACAATCCAAAGATTAGACTAGCCCAAATATCTACCACCCTGAGCAGGTAGCCTGCTGGAGATCTCTGTCTGTACAGGTGGGTACCTCTAGCTGGGTAGACATCTGAGTGGGACAGGGTTAACTGGATTAGCTGGGCAACCAGCAATATGGAGCTGGTCAGGAGGGCACGTCCTCATACTATGCATTTGCACAATTTCGAGCACTTAATGGACATCTAATCTCAGCTGGGGCCTAAAGCTGCTGCTGTCATATAAAACTGTAATGATTTCAAGGCAAAGGGAGACATTTCACAGCAGTTATTGCTGACATTAGAAATGTCAGCTACGTCCACACGCCACAGCCAGTGCTGCACACAGAGGTGTGCTGTGTGACTCAGAAGTGGTCCAGCATTCTGGCAGAGCATGAGAGCTCCCAGCTGGGTCTGCTCTGGTTCATCCCACATCAGCTTGGTTATGTCCACACTGCTACGTGTTGTGTGACACTCACAGACCTACCGAGTCCTATTAAATCTCAAATCTTGCACAGGTAATGGAGGTTTTGGTGGGGAGAGATAAAAACAGGAGACATTCAGTGTCAGGCCAATGAACTGTGTTGGTCTGGAGCTTATGAATAACACCCTCAGAACTCCCAGCTTATCTGAAGCAGAATTTTTTGGTGGCATCTGGCATCAGTGTGTTCCCATTAGTGGAGTCATCTGTTGGGGTCACAAATGCATGCTAGGAGAGCTGAATGATTATAGAGAAAAGGCCAGCTCTGGAACTAGCCATATTCTAAGAAGTGTAATTTGCAGAGACTTAAATACTAGATCTATATGGGATGGTGTGCACCTAAAACATGTTTGATTTGGGAAGGAGTAGGCCAGAAAGCAACAGTATCTGACATATACAAAGATAGTGGGGCTCATCTCAAAGAAACCCTGTCATTATAAAATGAGTTTTGAGCAACTTACTATGAAAGAGTGATTCAGGCTTGCTTGGGTAGGGATCAAAGATTCACAGTGGCTTTCCTGAGCACTGAAGACCAGATGAGAGCAGGAGGTGGAGGAAAACACAACGTCCATCTGAAACTGCTGGGTCCTGGGGAAGTGAGACAGAATTTGGCCAGCAGCTCCTCAGTACCACCATGGTGATGGGATCCAGCATGACCACCAGTTGGGTGATGGTTTTAACACATCCTTTCGTGCAACAGGCCCTCTCTACATAGAATGTCATCGTGCCCACCGTTTCCCAAAGGCAAATGATGCTGTCTATAAAATCACCAGCCACCTTTACCTCCTGGTACTAGTTGTTGGGTTGTGGGTAATCATTCCTCTGAGATGGCAAAATTGACTCCTTCCTGTCATGATGATGCTGGGACTGTGGTGCAAATAAAATCAGCAGAGAAACACCATTTAGCAGCTGGGAGGAGAAAGAAGCATTTTTTTCAGGAACGTACAGCCGCCTGCTTTGATGTTGCATTCAAGCCAAAGCAAGGGCATGTTTTAAATTCCCAATAATTTGAGTTTCTTTTTAAGATCCCAAGGCTGGCTGAGCTCTTAAAGAAAAGAGATCTTGCTCCTGGGGTTGGCTTTCCTAGGCAATCGCAGCTCAGCTCGGAATACTATTTAAATACCAATTATTGTAATTCTCGGCAGAAATATTACAGGCATTCAGATTTTTTCTTAACAGCCAAAGGGAGACATTTCCAGCATCTATCAAACCTCTTTTATTTTAATCCACATTAAAATCTCTTTCCAGAAGGACTGGGCAATGGAGCATAATTTATTATTATAGCTTAAAGATTTGTCATGGCTGCCCCGTGCCAAGCCAGCCTGAGTCGAGTAACCTTTGAGGAGCAGGAGGGATGGCTGCAGAGCAGTAGAAGCATTATCCCATGCTTTCCTGCAAGGAGCAAATTCCCCATCTCCCACATTGTGAGGAACACCCCCAAATCTCCCTCTGATTTTATCGTGGAAGCGAGCAAGCAGGGCAGGGCTTGGGACTCAGCTGGCAACCAGTGGGCAGCCACATCAGTGAAGAACTCCTGTCGTGACGGTGGAGTCTCTCATGTCAGTAGTCACCCTTCCCAGGAGACCCTGGCAGACCTTCTGCCTTCCCTGATTGGGACTGAAACCAGAATTATTTGGTACCTTGTCCACTGGGGCCCCGTGTGTGAACAGCAGTCTTCAGGAGGGCGAATGGGTCTCCTGCTGCCCAGAGTCACCGTGCTGCATGCCGAGACTGCTCCGAAGCTGGCAGTTTTATTTCCTCCAACAGCTGCCATCAAGTCAAGCAATTGCAAGGAATGTCCTGGCACGAACGCTGAGTCGGGGGTTCTGCGATGAAAGTTTGAGCGGTTATTAAAGGCCAACACTATGAGGAATTGAAAAATAGCTGTTAGAGAAGATCTGCTGAGTTATACAAAAAGAGGTATGCTCTCGGCTTACTCCTCAACCCAGGTGACTTCATGCATGTTGGCTGTGGAGTGCAGTAAAGAAGCCTGTTCTGCTCCTCGTGGAGCTGCTGCTTCCCCACCCCAGCATGACTCTGGTGTCTGAAGGAAACAGGGCTTGTGAGTCTGAGCTTTCCATCCAGCCTCCTTCACTGCCTCTTCCCCCAAGCACTTTGATCCAGACAGCTAATCTCAACCCAGTTTGGCAGAGACAGGGGTTAAATATGACATTTCTACAGGTTTTGGGGGGGGATCATGGTACTGGCAAGATCCCCACAGCTCTGCCTTGCAGATGGAAGGTGGCACCGTGATCAACTCAAAGGGGTGGCTGCTGCACTGGGACCCCGCAGGGGCTGGCACTTCCCGCAGGGACCTACTGCCAGGCAGGGACTGGGATGCTCACGGGCCCAGGGGGGAGCTTCAACCTTCAATTGCAGGAACACAAACCCTGGGAAAACAACAACGTGACACAGCAGCCAAAACTGTTGAATGCTGGTCCTGCTCCTGCCCAAAACCCCATCAGCAACTGGTGCCTGTGCCCCCAGCCACTTCCCAAGCTAAGCAGAGCTAAGCTCAAGTTAATCTAAAAACTGTCTCTCTCCCTTCCTCTTCTTTCTTCAGCTGCACCCATTGTAAACCGAGCACAGCTGCGGTTCTGGCCCTCAGACTGTATAGGAGCTATAGCAAAGTGTTTAATGTATTCTTAGCTTTTAAAATACTATTCATCAGCTGCAATCAAAGAAGAGAGCCAGCATCATGTTGCCAGCCAAATTAATCACAGCTCCCCCGTTCCCCCCTCCACACACACAGAGTCACGTTGTGTACAGCAGTGGTGGTCTCGAGACCACAGTTTAGCAGACACTGGAAAAGGCCAAGGTGGTAAATGTAAATCCTGGCTGCTCTTAATCATGTTCGTAATGACCATGTCATCAATCACAGGCCTTCTCAAGTGCTCAGCAACCACAGCCCAAGGGTGTATTTTTCAAAGAATTCAATTCAGTGAGGTCTCTCAAAAGCTGGGTCACCATTATTCCCACTCACACGGGGAGGAGGGTTTCTTCTGACTGTCTGGAACTGACAGGGCACGTAAGCTCAGCATCTCCCTCAAAAGCCTGACTGCAATGAGTAAAGTCAATAAAATTTATGCAACTCAAAATTGCACTGACCTTTAGAAGAAAACAAGCTAAGGAAAAACAAAACATGTCAATAGAACAGATTGGAAAATGCAGCATTTCTGCCATTTCCCTACTCTTGGTATTTTTCACCGGGGACATGGTCGAAACACTTCAAATATTCAGGCTTTCAAGCTTCCTAAAAAAACATGGAACATTGAGAATAATGAGAATTTTAGGGGTTACAGATCTCAAAAGGACTCAAGACCTTCTGGCTACAGACACACAACACAGAGATCTTCGTGTGAAACAAGGCACACGCAAGCGGTAGACATAGAGACAAAGATGATGAAGGGAGAGGAACATCTCCCTGATGAGGAAAGGCTGAGGGAGCTGGGTCTCTTTAGTGTGGAGAGGAGGAGACTGAGGGGTGACCTCATTAATGGTTATAAATACATAAAGGGTGAGTGTCAGGAGGATGGAGCCAGGCTCTTCTCTGTTATGTTCAATGATAGGACAAGTGGCAATGGGTGTAAGCTGGAGCATAAGAGTATCCACAGAAACAGAAGGAAAAACTTGCTCACTGTGAGGGTGATGGAGCCTGGAACAGGCTGCCCAGAGGGGTTGTGAAGTCTCCTTCTCTGGAGACATAAATGGAGACATAAAGCCCACCTGGATCTGTTCCTGTCTGACCTGCTCTAGGTGGTCCTGCTCTGGCAGGGGGTTGGACTAGATGATCTTTCAGGGTCCCTTCCAACCCTTAACATTCTGTGCTTCTGCGCGATTCTGTGGTCCTGAATTCCCAGAAATGGTACAAAAGGGAGCCACAGACACCTCATCGAACCCCATCATCTCCCTCCTGAGCAGCAAGAGGGGTGTTGACATCACACCCTATCGCAAAGCCCAGCCATGGAAATAGCAGAGACGTTCAGTGCTTCTTCCGAATGCCAGTTGCGCAGAGCTCTAACAATGATTACATTTCACACCCGAGACAGAACTGAATCAGACCTGTTTGATGCCACTGGAGGAGCTGATGGAAGCTTTAACACTTTGAGAAGAGTTCAAGACGATTTTACGGAAGCGCGCCTTGGGGAAATTGAAATGTCAAGCATAATTTGGCACTTGAAACATGAAGGAGAGAGGCTTTGCATTTGTTTTCATCTGCATCTGCCCCTCCTCTGAAATGTACATGCTCCATTTCCTGCTCTTCCCCAAGCTTTCATTAGGCAATGCTGAAATCTGCTGGATTTGAGGAATCTCCAAGGATAAACAAGTATCCGGCATTAACCTGCTCTGTAAAAGTCAATTTGACATGTCTCACTGTTCTTCCACTCTTGTTAGGGAAACTAGTCCAAAACAAGCTTTTTCCCCTGTTATCTATCTTTTCCTATCCAGTCATTTTGATCTTTCATGTAAGACTAGAGGATTACAGCTCACTAGTCCAATTCTTAACAGATATGGGTTCACTTGAATAAAAAATAAATAGGCTTTTGATCTAGGTTTCAATCTCAGACCTGGTCTCTGGGGTGGCAGATTCTCAATCCTGGGTCTTAGCAGGCAGCAGGCAGGCACGGGGCAGTTGGAAAGGCTGGGAAACGGGTGAATTTGCTCTCCCCCTAAAATAGAAGCACTCTCACAGCTGTCAGCAGGAGAAGTAGCACCAGGAGCTGGCAAACAGGGCTCTGCTAGGTGCAGCTCCTGGGAACGCCGATAACGTGTTCATGGGAGATAAATTTTTAATTCTCCCCATCATCTGAGTGATTTCTGGCAAGACAGGGCACAGAGCCCCTCAACATCCCAAATCTTTCCCACGAGGATTTTCCACAAGGCAACGCTGGCTTGCTGCACGGGGAATTTCTTGCATCAGCTTCGCAATTTTAACCCAGGTTAATTTTTAGGGAAAAGTCCAAAGATGTTTCAATATTATAGAAACATGTTGATTTCTGATATTGCAGTTACTTCGTTAAAGATATTCTCATTGCCTAGCCATTGTAAGATAGATCTTAGCAGATAAAACACAGAGTCGCACCGATGTGAAACATTCGAGCTTTGTAAATAAAAGAGTTTCAATCCCCTGGAAACGTGGTTTTAGTTTAGAAGGTTTGGGACTCTCATTTTCAGGAATTTTTTGTTCAAGTGTTCATAGTTTTCTGCGTGAGGTTAAAAGAGGCTTTTAAGGATTCTCTATAAAGCAAAAAAATCCATTTACTACAAGCTTTGGAAGTAACCTCGATTGACCAGTACCATTTCCATCTCTGACAAGGAGCTGCAAGGTACAGCACGTTTCGTGTGAAATCCTGGTTGAGTTTTACTTAAAAATAGAGGCAATAAATATCAGTAAAATTTTCCTTTTATCTCTACAGGGCAATTTTAGGAAGTGGCACTTAATAGCCTCCTTGGAAATCCCCTTCAGCAGCACCTGAACAGCATTTCTCATCTGGGAGTGCTTGCTCTATCAAATGACCAGTGGTTTTTTCATGGGTCCAGCTGTGGCAGTGAATTATTTCAGGGCTACCCTGTGCCACTGGATGAAGAAGCTTTACAATGATGAGTAATTTATGTCAGTGAAAGTGGACTGGATTTGAAACAAACCCCATTTATTTTACATCACCACTTCACACTAGCCCTGCCACCAGAATTAACACACAGCAACCAAAACGATGGCTCCTCGGTCCTCTCTTGGCCAAGGAAAGCGGTGGAGCCATCACTCCCCATGCACGGGGGCTCTCCTTCATCCTTGCTGGCAGCTGCCAGAGAAATAACAATTTTAGGGTGGTGCACGCCAGGCTGAAAGCCCAGACCTGGGCTTCAGGCATCATCCTGCCACAGATGGCAACCCACTTTGTCAGCAGCTCAGAGAAGCACCGTGCGTTTGCCTAAGTCCTAACAAAACCTGTATTTGAGGGTGTTTCAGGAAATCAGAAGCATGGAAACTCAGCAGCAGTCACTTAGAATCATACAATCATTAAGGTTGGAAACGACCTTCAAGATCATCAAGTCCAATCACCTACTAAATATTATCAGGACCACTAACCCAGGCCCCCAAGTGCCACATCTGGATGTTCTTTGAACCCCTCCAGGGATGGTGATTCCAGCCCCTCCCTGGGCAGCCTGTTCCAAGGTCTCACCACTCTCTCAGCAAAAAAAATGTTCCTAATATCCAACCTAAACCTCCTCTGATGCAGCTTAAGCCCATTTCCTCTTGTCCTATCACCAGTGACCTGGGAGAAGAGACCAACACCCACCTCACTACACCCGCCCTCCAGGGAGCTGTAGAGAGCAATAAGGTCTCCTCTCAGCCTCCTCTTCTCCAGACTAAACAGCCCCAGGTCCCTCAGCTGCTCCTCATCAGACATTTTCTCCAGACCCTCTCCCAGCTTCATTGCCCTTCTCTGGACTCGTTCCAACACCTCAATGTCTTGTTTATCCTACAGTGCACAAAACTGAACCCAGTGCTCAAGCTGTGGCCGAGTACAGGGACACCATCACTTGATACCCAGGGATTTATTAATGTTTACAAATTATCTGAAGGGTGGGTGTCAAGTAGAAGGGGCCAGTCCCTTTTCCATGGTTCCCTGTGATAGGACAATAGGTAATGATAGCAAGGGGAAACACAGAAGTTCCATCTCAACATGAGGAAAAACTTCTTCCCTGTGAGAGTGCCAGAGCCTGGCCCAGGCTGCCCAGAGAGGCTGTGGAGTCTCCTTCTCTGGAGACTTTCCAGCCCCCCCTGGCTCTGTTCCTGTGTGGGCTGCCCTGTGCTCTGGCAGGGGGGTTGGACTCGATGATCTCCAGAGGTCCCTTCCAACCCCCACCATTCTATGATACAGGCTGGGAGACTCATCACGGACCCCTGCACATAAAAGAAATGCCCGTCTACTGGACAGAGAAAACTGGAAAGGTCCGAGGTCCCTACAGTGCCCCAGCTGACAGCCACCATCACCCTGCCATGGTCTCCTGTGTGGTGGGCAGTAACTGGTGCTCTCTGTGAGGCAGCAGGTTGTTTTACACAAGTGGAAAAAAGTCTTCTGGGTATCGCTGGCAGGGATGGTCCTGGATGCAATACTTCATGGCTGTCTCAGGAAAGGGAAAAAATATAACCTGCTTCACTGGTTAAGGAGTGTATTCCTCCTTGTGGGTGGAAAAGATATCTCTCAAGCGAATGACTCCAGTATTTATTATGTCAGATTATACCACTCCAGTTACTGGTTCAGATTGTAACAAAACTGGAAAAACAACTACTTACTAGATATTAATTTTATCTAACAGATTCTATTGTAAATGGGATCCAGGCCCCTATGTATATACTACAATCCTTAAAATAGCTCCATCTAAATGCAAATGTGGACCTCTGCGTAACACACAGCCGAAAGCCTTCCCATTAAACACGCCAAGAGATAGGGGAATTAATTTAATACTTACAAATTCCCAGGGATAAGAGGAATTTCTTCTGTTCATATCTAGCATCATTTCCTCTTCATGACCAAAGCACCCATAATATGATAACTTTTACTTTTCTCCAGCTTATTGAGGGAAAAGGCAGTACAATTGCTCTCTAGAAATTACTTTGCAGGCTGCACTCTACTGACCAAAGCACAGGTATGTGCATACTCGGTAAGGGATGTCCAGGGAAAGACAAAAGATGATGGTGAGTGCAGTGCAGGAAGGTTGTTGGGGTTCAATTACTTGTCTTTGCAAACCAATCAAAAGCAGAGAGCGTGCTTGACAGTGTTCATCTCTCACCAGCATCAGCTTCTCTACCCGCTCCTCTAAGCCCATCAAACACAGGCAGCTCACCCTGCATCACACAGTGTGAGATGCTGATTTCTCTCTGGAGGATTTTAGTGATCCCTCAATGGCACGTGGAAGGTGCTGGCCTCCTACAGTTACTAAACATGCTGTATCTACAGGCACACCTGGCCTGGACAGCAGGACACAGCTCTGTCTCAAATCCCATGTGTAAGCACAGCTTTAGTGCCACAGGCTCATGGTGCCCAGCATGTCCCCATTGCCCTTCCAAGCCCGAGGGTATGGCAGGTCAGAGGGGAAGGATGCTGGTTTGGCTGTTCTCTGCAAACACCATCTCCATTTTGATTCCCAGGTGCCAGGCAGCAGCGGGCAGAAAACTGCCACACAGCTTTGCTGCCTTCTGCTCTGTTCTGGGAATTAAATTCTTAAAAGTTGCTATATCCATCTATATCAAAAAAGCACACAGTACATGGCAAATGTATCTCTTTTTTTTTTCAGTATTTATGATACCTCACTAACTGCTTTTTATAAACTCGGTGCCTTTCCACCAAAATATATGTAATCCAAATTTGCTCTGTGAGGGTATTTTCAGGAAAACAACAAAAACCAAGAGTCATGTACTTACTTGCACAGGCATCTCAGCAGGAACAAGCATCCACACCACGAGGGTCTGGAACAGCCATCTCAGAACCCACAAGACTGGAAACCATCGTGTCCAGACGTAGAAACATCATCATGCAAAAGCTGGACAAGCAAAAGAAATATTCAAACCAGTTCCAACAGACTGGTACTCTGATGTACGTGTCCCTCTCTAAAAAGTTCAGAAAACACACAAGCCAACGAGGATGTGTCGATGTGAATGATAAATTATTGTGGTAATGACACAGAAACAGCAGCAAGTTATAGAAGCAAACCTGCAGAGATGTACTGTCACAGGTTGAACTTACCTACAGCAGGGCACCTGGACAAAGACTGGATGTGTTTCTGCTCTCCGAGGTGGTTTATGTCACGCAGCACTTCCCATTCATTTCTTGGGGTTGTTCCCATCTTCTGTCAGTAGCAGTGTTTTTGTGCCCTGGCTGAACACGACTGGCTACTGAATTGCTCCGAAGGTTGCAGCTTTCACAGCTCAGAGCTCTGCAAGGGTGTCAGAGCTAGCTCCTCTCATAAATATGTACATATTTTCAGAGTAATGAAGAAATTTCTTAAGCTGTTTTCTCTCTGGACCTTGCCCTGCCAGTGCCACGCATTTTTGATGGCTGGGTCTTTTGTGACTAATCACTTGCAAGATAACGCCCTAAATGGCATAAAAAAAGATAACTGCTCATGGCAAACGGATGTCCCTCAATTTCAGGAGCTCTACAGCTCACTGAGTACAGTCAATGTTGCTGAGAGTGGAGTTTCTGGTGGAAAAGCTAACAGGCCTTTGATAACCAGCAACATATAACAGTGATTTAAGGAGACTTGGGAAATTTGGGAAACAAAAGCCTCATTGTAGCTTTCAACTGATGAGCCTAAAAAGGTGGTGTAAAACTCTACATGTAAGTCACTGCCATAAAAACACCATTTTCCCCAAACAGCTTTTCTTACTTCACGAAATACAACACTTTTCAATGTATTCCTGTAATCTATAAAAGCTTTATGAAATATCGACACTACTGGCATTACTAATATTCTCACACTAATTATCTTTCATAATAACTAAACAATATGGCACAAAACCTGGTGACAGTTGTTCCCAATAACTAACCTTTTAGCCTTAATTTACTTAATTTTCTTACAGAAACAAACATCTCCTTTTAGAGTCTAAAAATTGCTGTTCTTCAAAATGTTCACTGGCTATTATGTGAAAGCAAGATTCTAGTTTCTCCAAGACTTTCTTCCTTTTAACTATTAATTTAGCTCAAATTACATCGAATTATGAAATGAAATTGAAGATTGTACTCTATTTTATACCCACTGAGGATCTGCTTTCCTAAATGGGAAGCTATTGTGGAAATCTTCCTTGGCCCCTGCATTACAAACACTAGCTTTGCAACACACGAGAATCCAGCCTCTCTCCATTCTCCTCAGTTTTAGGCCTCATGGATTCCAGGTTTGGCTTCTCTGTAGAGACAAAAAAAAAATATATAAAGCCTTTCAAACAGTCACTGTAAAGCACTCCAGCTTTACTAACAAGAACTCTTATTTATACCCAGGATCTAAGCTTGAAGGGATCTTGAAACATCAGAAGTAGTTGGTGAGAGCTTGAGTCATTTTCAATGAGATGTGGGAGATAAAAAGAAGATACAGGAAAACCACAGGAAAAAAGCTAAAGGAGAAAAGTAATCCCAAAATAGCTCTGTTTGGAGTGTTCTTCTGGAAGAGTTATTATACTGTTCAGTATGGCAAAACATCAAAGAAGGAACATTTCAACCAAATTACTTGTGAGCTCTATTTCTCATCTTCTTCCAGATCATCACAACTTGCTGGTTTTCTTAACGTGGCCCCGTGGTCAAACATGGAAGCACAAGACTCAACAGGAAAGGGGTTTTTTTTGTGCACCCAGCCTAGGCAATAAGGGGAGAGAAGCATAACTGTTAATTCTGCAGCTATTCTTCCCCCCAGAATATTGCTACTCTGCTTGTATCCACCCGTCACTATTTCCTGTAGCATCCTGAACAGTGGCATTTTCCTCAGCAAGGGGCTTCCCTCTTCTTCCCATTTGCACAGAGATACAGACCTCAGTCAAGCAGTGAGTTGTGCAAAAATCTACCTCCAGTGTCCTCCAAGTCTCACCGATCCTCACTGGACCATCAATGGGACCTTCTGTCAAGGACCTTTGCTGGCTCCAGGCCTTGATGAGGAGCTGGCCAAACTGTCCTAAGTAGGATTTTCTTCTACTGCTAAAGATCAGTGCTGTTTTCTTTAAATAAAGAAGTTCTAGTTGTGGCTTTAAGCATGTGATATTATGGGTCTTGCTAAGAAAGCTATTTCAGATTATAGCCCAGGACATTTTCAGAAGTGGACTTCAACAGCTTTTCACCAGTGCAAATCCTGCCTCTCTGCATTCATGTTTCCTCCCTGTGCCCCCCACTGCCTCTCTCTCTCGCATACCCCTGCGCTCACAGAGCAAGTCCTTGAGATTAACCACAATATGATTACATTTTAATTGAGGCCAGCTTAGTGTGGGGACATCCTTTTAACTCAGGAGGCCTCAATTCCACAGAACCATAATGAACTAATAATGAATGTGCTAAAGTCATTAAATCAAAATTCATAAAAGGGTGAATATTGCTTTCTTTTATAATAAAGCAATTAAAATCCCATATACTATAATAGATACTACTAAGGTGCACTAATTGATCTTTAAGGAGGTTAGTGTCTAATGCCATCACACACAAACTTGGGGATCTTTTCAAAACAGGAATGCTACACTATTAATAGATGATCAGAACTCTTTTCATGTTTTCTTTGGTTCAGCATTATTGCCTGCTTTAAGAAATGCTGGCATGATTTCATTAGTAGGTTTTGTAGAATAGTTAGTTACAGTAAATCATGACTTGCAGTATAAGTAAGCAACTTGCTAGCAGGGAAGCACGGTACCATAAGAGATGTGCTACTTTTCAATATAGGTTCTTTCACTGTTCATCATACATCCCCTTCCCACCTCTCATGCTCTGATCCTCGGGGGGTAACAGCCCCAATTTACAGTAGCAGAGGAAGCATGTGACGGGTATGTCTGACTTTGCAAGTCACGCCGGGCTAGGGGAAGAGCACTCCAGAAAAATGCATATGCTGATTTATGACCACCTGTCTCTTCATGTGGTCTGTGCTCCACGGAAAACTCCAGTGAGAAGCCCTGAATTGCTTTAAGCACAGACCTCATTGCCACAGGTATTGGAAAGCCAATGATTACACGTGGACTCAGAGAGGGAAAAGGTCAGTAAACAGACAGGTTTTAAGTTCACGTTAACCTTGATGGTCTGGACACATCTTTTGGTTCACCTGGTCCCTAACGTGCTGCTCAGAGGTTGTTGATGGTGCCTGCTAGGAAAGGACTGCTACACAGAAACACGGGGCTGGAAGCGATGCCTGAGCCATCACAGCCAGGTCCTCACAGTGCCCAAACCAGGGCAGGCTCAGAGTGGTGTACAGCAAGCCTTGGTCCCTTTCCCTTTGGCCCTACCACAAAACACTCCCAAGCTTCCAGCTCTACTTATTTCTGCAAAGCCCTTGCAAAGTGGCCACTGTCAAAGACAAACCCTTGGGAGAGCTGGAGTCCTTGGTACCTGCACACCAAAATCCCCAGTGCTCACATTCCCACCTAGGAGAGCCCCTTCCCTGAAGGGCTACAATCCATCCATGCAATGGCTGAGAGAAGAGGCAAAATGAAACTGGGATCAGATAAACCAGTCAGCAGCAAAGAAGAAGTAGGGCAAACCCTGTGCTAGTGACGGCTGTGCCAGACCTTGTTGTCTCCTGGAGGCCTTTGGCCTCCGTTCAGGAAAAAATAAAAAAAAATCATTATTGTGTGCCAAATGGCTGGGATCTAGACACAAGACAGTTTACTGTTACTCACAAATTCACACAAGCAACACATGTTCTTCCTTTTAACGACACAGTCACGGAAACCCAACGCTTTGAAGGCTGCTCAAGAGGAGACCGATGCGGAGCGTGTCCCAGGGCAGGCGGGCACGTGTGCCAGTATGAAAGAGAAGAGCAGATTGGCAGAAAAAGAATTATTAAATAGTACATGGTGGAGTAGGGGATTATCTGGAGAACCTGATATAAGAACAGACAGATTAAAGGAACACTAAATATTTATTACAAAGTCCTTCATATCCTATGCAATAATACATGCCATAGCTGCTACTGAATAATACAGGCAACAGCCAGTTGCTGAGATTGCTCTCTGAGTTGGATAAAATAGAATTAGAGGCTTTTATCCACTGGAGACCATGCGCTGTTATACATAATAATCAAAATCACTCAGAAAAGAGAGCGAAATAGCTCAGCGATCACTGTAACTATGTGAGACGAAACATATTAGGTCCAGGTTACTTCAGGCCCCTGCTGTTCACAGCAGGCTGGGAAGGCACCAGACCATCCCAGCCCTGCTTCTCCCTAAACATTGGGGCTATGGAACGAACAAGCCCAAAGGAATACAAGGACTTCACCCCATAAAAGGCCAACACTGGGGGCTCCTGGTGAGCCCGTGGGCTGTGCGACAAGCCATGAGCCGGTTTGTTGTGCGCTGGCTGTAGGGTGAGGTGCAGTGTGCTTTAGGCACAGCCAAAACTATTCTGGTACTATATTTCTGCACGTGGGTCACTTACACGAGTGCATTAGTGCAGTTCAGACAGTCTGGCCCTGGAGTCAGCAAGGAAAACACCATGCTAGTGCAACCCAATGGTCTGTCTCACGAGCCCGTGTTTTGTACCACGCACACGAGGCTCTCTCACGAGGCAGAGCAGACGCACCCCTGGGAAGGTTAAAAATGAATTTACTTCGATGGAAAAATCTCCTCGCTGTGGAAAATTAGCCCTTGACATTGAGTCATGTCTAACACGTTGTACACAGGCAGGAAAAGAGAGGACTGTCGGAACAGAAGTAGCCTGTCACCGTGTGGCTGCTTTGCATCTCCTTCCCAGAGCTGAGCTCCTCATACTGGTTTCACAGCACTGTCAGAAACTCCCACCAAAGTGAGATTTCCATTTGGTTCCGTCACGGTCACCAAAACCAAAGTGTTGTGGGGAAGGGGAGGAAAGGGCTTGGGAAGAAAACGGTTCCAGGACTGGGACTTTCTAACAAGATATAGGGTTTTTTTTTCTCAGAACTACTGCACTTGAGTGGGTACTATCACAGAAGTAACTGGGATGGCAGCAAATGGAAAACACCACAACCCAGTACCACAGTACCACAGAACATCCTGCGAGCAGCTCCTAGGTCGCAGGGCAGCCTCGTGAAGTGCCAGAGCTGTCCCAGTCCACCCAGCCTGAGCCAGAGCCCGGGGCACAGTGCGTGCGGGCTGTGGGTACGCCCTGGGCTGTCCGTATCAGTCATAAGAGATAAAATTAAATGGTCAGGTTCTCTTCTGGCTCAATTCCAGGGGGAGAATCTGGTTTATTGGCATCTAGCAGAGTAAACCTTCCCCTGTCGGAGTGCTGTTCTCCTGTTTACTTTGGGAGGTGGCAGAGATCACCCAGAGCAATCCACCCCGAATGGAGAGCTGGCATCCCCGGGCGCAGTGTGTTTCCCATAGGCACTGAGGAGAGCGTAGCCGATTCACCCCAGGAAACCCAGGTGCCAAATTCATCTACACAAGCTGCTTAAAACTCTAAACAGCTGTTTCTGTGTCTTCCCTGCTCCTTGAGCAGACTGTGGAAGCACCAGCAGATTTACAATAGAGCAGATGCACGAACCATACATTCTTTAATATCACGACCCGAGTCATTGGAAAAAAGGTTTACGACTACTGTGTGTGCATATCATTTGAGTGATGGGCCAGAGAGATAGAAGATCAACCTTGTCCGTAATGGAAATGTAAATTGAGTGGGCTAGAGTCAGAGCAGAGGCAGTTTCACACTGCAGCTGAAAATTATACCTGTCTTGGTATGTTCCCTGCTCCTGCAATGACTCATGAAAAGGCAGATTGGGTATTTAGGCTGGATCTCACCCAGTGCCTGGAGAGGTGTACAAACCAACTCATTGATTTTGATGGATATTTTATCAGGGCCCTTAACTTTCCAAAGGTTATAGAAGACTTACAGATAGACCAGTAAACACACTGAGAGCTATCAGAGCCTGGAAAAGCCAATTCTCACACTACCTGTTTTTTTTTAATAGTCCCAGAGCAGTGAAAATGTGCCCTGGTGTCCACAGTTTCTGACTGCAGCATCACCAAGCCCCACAGTCCCTAACAGTCACAAAACTGGTGTGAAGAGCAGGCACTATTTAAATAAACACTCCCAGAATTACGGCATTTTCCTGAAGTTTCCTGACCCTTTAGGATTTACTACTTGCAACATTTTTTTTAATGGAAACTACTACTTTCACAATAAAAAGTGAAATCTGATCTTCTGATGTGCTCAGATAACTTCAGGAATTGAGCTTTAATGAGAAATATTAATATTGGACTTCTAAGTTAGAGAAGGTGAATCCTAGCTGAGATGACAATGGTCCCAAGAGTTGCACCATGGCATTGGGTGGGATAGGTGGTCTAGTGAATTGGCCTTAACATGCCTTTCTTGGCTTCCTTCTTCATAAAGCTGGACCTCCTGAACTGTTAGGGTTAATCAAATGCTTTAATAGTGGTTCTTAATGAGGTTAGGACACAATCACAGTAAGATCTATCAGCCAGCCACAAGCTCACAGCTCTAAGGAGAATGTGGAAAAGAATACATTTAAAAATTGAATTTCTGCCCCCTCCCAATCTGTCCACAATCAAGACACACAATGAGGAGAAAGGAGCCACTACAATTGGAGAAAAAAAACCCCCATGGTTTCAAGGAAATTGGAGGTGAAGGTTAAAGACCCAAAGAGTAAAAGCTTCTGAAGGTGTGGAGCACCTGATCATGTGGTCTTCTAGGTGGGTATGTTCCAGATTGCTGCCTCTGCTGGAAGAGACCATGTTGACCACAAGCACCAGAGAATCCTCAAGGAGAGTTTCATGAGCATCGAGCACAACGATGCCCAAGAACCACTTGTTTAATACACACAAGACAGACTTATTTTCTCAGGTAATGTGTGATAATAGCCAGTTATTAATCCTTTCAACTGCAAATTGGATTTCCTAGGTACCATAGACATTGGTGACAGGGAAATCACTGAAGCCTGGCAGGAGAAATCCTGCTCTCACAGACATGCAGGGGAACTCTGCCCCTGCCTCTCATGGGGACATGAGTTCACCTCTCCAGGTCAGCTGCAGAGATTTCTACCAACTGGTCATCTCAGAGTTACCATTTCAAAGACTTTAATTTATAAAGCTAGGAAGAGATTCGTAGCAAGCGCTGGGAAGTGCTTATTTAAACCCACTGCATTTCACATGTTGCATTTCCTGATGAAATGTGTTCTGTTATGTCTGAAATATTAAACATGAAAAGCAGAGCTATAATGTATGAATTATACAGTGTTGCAAAAGCTATCATCATGTCCAGGATTTTTTTGGCATTTCAATGTATAATTATTACACCAAGGAGCTTTTATTCTAATGGATAACTGCGCAGTGCACACTTAACCTTTGTGAGCTTCAGTTGACTTGGTAGTGCTACCTACGTACATCAAACATCAATTCATCCAAATTGGCAACACAAGAAAGGCAAGTGGCCAAATTCCTTCTTTCCTGCAAAGCTCAGCTCTACAGGTTTTGAATAGTGATGCAGTAGAGAACCCGGGCCACTTAGATTAATTGGGCTAGATCCTCAGTTAGCCCATTCTACTTATGCCAGGGGGAGGTATCTTGAATTTAGGTTAACAGTTAATCAGACACCGTAAAAAGCTGGTTATTGGACCCAGGAAGATTCCAATTAACCACCAGTGAACAATCTCACCTGATGTAACACACTTTTAGTCTACGAAACCTGAAGCTTCTTGGGGAAAAAAAACCCCAACCCACCACCAAACTGCATTTCATAGCGGCAGTGCACACCCTCCTACATGTAGAAAAGCCACACTGATCTCATTGTCCCAGGAAAAGAATATGTCCCTTTAACTTTCAGAGTCAGGAAAGATGGTAGGCTCCTAGAAATAGCCATTTACTCCACTCCAACTCTTACACCTGTGCTCCATGAGAAGTGGGACACTGGAGCTCATCTTTGGCTTGGCAGCATGCACATGTGAAACACAGCCAAGCAGAAGACCAGGTCATATGGAGATCAGGCCATGCTGACCCCTGCAAACACTTTGCAGGGAGGAGCAAGACCTTTCCTTGCCCTCTATTCTCTGTTTGACTTTCACCATGTCACATGGTCCCCGACTTCTTATAGGAAATTTGATTTCTGTGAGTATCAAGCACCTGAATTCCTTTGCTCACACTTTCACTGCTGATCTAGAGGCTAATCTCACCTCTTCACCTGGACAACAGACACGATGCCACCCCTTAACCTTGCTGCAGCATCACAAAAGTGGTTTTGTTGGAGGCTAATGCTCCAAAACTTGAGTATCTCAATAACAGGACCAAATGCTAAACAGAAAAAGTGATTTGTCTCAGAAAGGGAAACAAGTAAGTCTACATAACGCTTAAGAAGTGGTCCTGGGAGCAGCTCCTTAAAAGGTTAGCAGATTATTCACACTGGAGCTGGGAGGGCAGCTGCACTCTCTGGGTCACTAACATAGAGACAGTCCAAGCTCCATTGTTCAGCTTGGCATGCACCAGGATCGAATTCATCTCACTGCTCACAGTTACTGAAGTGCAGGTGAGCTGCTTTGGCTCCCTTCACGGTCAGCAGAGCTCAGGGAGGCCCCACAGGCAGTTCAACCCACCTTAACAGCCACTGGGTAAACTGAGTCCTGGAGGGACCTGCTTTTCTCCATCAATTATAAAGAGACACTGAATAGCTCCTTACAGTAGCTAAGCCACTACAGGCAACCTCTGGCTGTGCAGGCAGTGAGCCTTGCTCTGCAGCCAGCCTAGAGATCCCCCAAAGTGCTTTGCAGACACAATGGAGAAAACAGGAGCCGTGAGAAAACAAATACATCTGCCCAGTATCAGCACAGCAGCGTTCAGAAGCCCTTCTGCGGACAGAGGCTTTCAGTAATGAGAAGCAACTGCAGATAACTGACAGCCAAAAGAGCCCTCCTACTGCCTGAGCACTGTTTCAGGGTGGTAGCTGGCACCTGCAAGAAGGCAAAATGCTCCTGCTCTGCCTCTCTCCTCAAAGATCTCACGGCTTCCTACCAGCCCCAGGTTAGCTGAGGTCAGCTCACCTAGGGCAGCATTTGAGAGGCTGATGCAGGCGATGGCTAAGCCCAGAACCAGCCCCGTGCCGAGGGGTGCAGCGTGGTACACCAGGCAGCACACTCACCATTACGTCTGGAGATGTTCTGCCTATCCAAACCTTTCATGCAGAATCACTTATGTGTTTTCCCTGCTTTTGTACCCAGCAGGGAGCCGTTTTCTTCATTTCAAAGGCCGGGTAAGGCGCTGCTGCAAAAGTGCATTTGCAATGCAGCAGAGTTCACCTCTCTCCTGTGCTCTCTCTTGCAAGAGGAGCACAGTGTCTTCCCCAGCAAGTTCAGCAGGGCTGTGCTCACCAAGCACTTGGCTCCTCTGGGCCAGGCATCGTGGCGTGCTCCCAGGAGTGCACTTAGAGGCCAGGGGACACAAACCACGCACTTTCATCTCCACGCAGTGCTGGTTGCGATCTACATTCCCAGTGTTATCTTTGCACTCTCGTGAAGTGCAATTACCTCCTCATTTTGCAGCTCTTTGTGGCTGTTTAATCTCTCTCATTTTGTTTCTGACATCTCCAATAATCCAACCCTGACACTCCTTATAGATACTGCAATTACAATACAGAGCAGCTCTTGACAGGATGAGTAGTATTTTGCTTCCTTCCTGTAGTGCTCAAGCCACCAGGCATGGCTACATGAAATGGCAAAAGAAACCATCACCGACGATTTATATGGGTCCCCAGCAGATAGTGACAGTGCTATATATCTGTCTTAGCCCATTAAATGCCTGGAAGCTACCCAGAATAGGCCAGCCGAGGTAGAATTTACATGTGTTTCTGTTTTCAGTAATAACTCAGCTGTGATTTTCCATTGCTTTCCTTATATTTAGGTCAGAGACTCTGCCGTTGCCACCCCCCTGCCTCCCCACCCCATGGGCAACTACTCCTGATTTTGACGTGCCCGTGAAGGAGGGGTGCACAGTGCAAGACATTGGAAGCAGAATGGTTCCCAAAATAGCCCTGAGAAATGGGCTTTTTGCTTCAGCCATCATAGGAATGGGTCAAGGAATTAGCAATACCTTCTGACTGATCCTGAGGATAATTAATTGGCATGTCTACACAATGCAAGGCAAAAATCAGACATTATTCACTGATCTCCCAGCTCCCAGTATATGCTGGGAGGTGTCACATTACTCTTTTTTCTTGGCTAAGAAACTACAACTTCCAGTTGCTCCAGCAGCATCCAAAGGGACCACTGACTGGCTATAAGAACTGAATGGGTCTCATGGTAACCCTGACAGTTAATGTACTAAGGCCTTGCATCTTCCTTATACCATCTGCAGCAAAAACTAAGCCCAGCAAGTACACACACAAATATAATGGGTTTCCTGATGGCTGGTGTCAGTGAATCCCTAGCATAGGTGAGATCTCAGAAATAACTGAATCCTTCCAGAACAGGTTTGATTGGTAACAGGGCTAAAGGATTTAGGCATTCTACTGCCACCGAGTTTGTTTACACCTTGTTTCTATAACATTAATCCCACACTTTGGGATTTCTAGTTACCTGCAGGAATCAGGAGGGATTATTTTCCCCTGCTGATGCACGGCTTGTCTTTTCAGCTGCCTCCTCATTTTCTGACTCTCCTCCAAAGCGGTCAGTTTTAAACTCATCCTCAAACCTGGAGTAAGGCAAGACTCATTCCCACCTAGCACGCAGGATTTGTAGCGAGGCAAGTCTGAGTCTTCATCGCTACTGGTCCCTGCAGATCATCATGCTGGAGTTGGCCACAGCCTTTGGTACTCACTGAGAGCCAAAGGGACTCTTTAGGAGAAGACATCACACTCTGCCTCACCGGGAGCAGCAGAGGGGTTCAAGACTCCTTTTGGAGGGGTTCACGGAGGGGTTTTCTCCTGCAGCTCACAAGAGGTGTGGGGCCGTGTAGCTGATGAGAAGCTGGGAGAAGAGGCAGAGCCTAACATCTGTCTCTCAGCCACACAGTTGTGCTCTCTTCGGGTGACCTTGAACATGTACCATCAGCAGCACACTTGGAAAATCCACTCTGCAGAGAGGATAATTAAAGCCACCCCCCTCCCAGGTGTTGGGGAGGCTTCTCCTCCACAGCCATTTGTGACTGTCACAGCACAGCGTACGTGCAGCGAGGCAGGAGGATTTGTGGAAGAGCAGCTCAACTGAGATTAGCACCTCCAGGGCCCCATCCAAGTGCATGCCTGCCTTTGGGAATGTCTAATCCAAGACGACAGGGCTCCTAATGAACAGGAAAAAAAGAACCTGATTACCCTACCTGTAGATTAACAGAGGGTATCTTAAGAGATGCAGTGACATCAGGGCGATCAGTTTTTCTTTTGTAGTGGTAAATGTCACAGTGTACCTGTCTATGTTCCTTAAAATCAGGCTAAGTATTATTTTTAAGGAGCTAATGAGCAGATACTTGTGACACATACTGAAGATGCAAAGAATGTATAGAGCCAGGGGTCACAAGACCATCTTAATCTTCAGAGGGATGTATGTATACTAGATATATTTGTTTCCAGTATTATGACTGGACTAGTTATACCAGTGTGAAGTTTACTGTCTCCTCATCCTCATAGTTCAACAAACTAATCCCTTTATTGATGACATAATGTGCATCCCTGTGCTAACAAATTATGTGCTGTGTGCAATTGATTTCTGCTGCTGTAATCACTACAAATCACTACACACAAATATCTTCTGTATCATTGCTCTGTAGAAAAATATGCTTTCCAGCAAGATTATATAGAGTAATAGTGTGATTATTCGGCTTCTATAAAGTTATCTATCTGCTTAACCTCTGTGCAGCCTTTCCAGCAGGTTTATACAGATATGCTTCAGAAATTTATCCACCTACACTTTGTAAAACACTCTGTTAAACCACCTTCCAGCTCAGCCTGAGGATGAACTTCCACCTACTTCACAGAGAGGGCTGTGTCTAAGAGTAATTGCTTAATTTAGGAGAGCCAGACAGCTTCCCTTTTTAATGATATTACTTCTCCAAAGTGAATTTCACACAGGTAAAAGTCTCAGATCAGCAACTATGTGGTCTGGACTGCTCACCTGAGTACAACCCTTCTAAAAGGAGCAGCACAAGTTTCGTCTGAGATTGAAATCTGAGCTCAGTTGGAGGTAATTTGCCCCCTACACCAACTCAGATCTCAAGTTCTATACTGGGAGGAGGGACAAGGTGTTAAGGAGTCACTGTATCTACAGGATGTTGTCCACCAGGACCATGTCAGCGTTCCCAAGCTCACTCCACAGCGCCTTCAGAAGAGTGGGTACTCTCAGTGTGCTGGTCAATATTTGGTCCAAGAGGAGAATTAAAGGAAATGAGCCCTTGGGTTTGCAGTGATGGCAAACAACCATTGACGCAGCATCCCTCGCACAGTGCCCGAGCTCACCACCTTGCCAGCTCCACAAACATTCTAGATAAAGTAAGGTTTGCTGACAGGAAGCATTTCTAGAGGTGGATGATACCAGGTTCCAAACCACGCTGGAAGCCTGGCTCCCAGGCCCACTCTTAACAGCTTCAGTACAGCTACAGAGCAAAGAGGCAGCTGCTCCTGGCGTGACATTTCTATAGATCCCCGAGGACCGGCACCTCGCCTGGCAGCATCGGCACAGACAGGATGGTTTACTACAGCTGAGGATCCAGCCCCTGTTGTTCATCCTGCTCTATAAAACTGTCTTGTAAAGGTCGTTACGTGCCCTGCTTGTGTTTGTCATGAAGCCATTTTGCTCCGGTGTTTTCAGATGTGATAAGCACCCGTGCCTGAAATATTTCAGATTCGCAGCCCCTCTATATTCCCAGGTAGAACAGTTACACACTAATCAAAAGCAAATGCCTTTCAATCACAAGAAGAGAAACACTTCTGCTGCATTATGCACAATTACGTGCTCAACTGTTATGAATAACTCTGCTCTGAGACTATTGCCACCGTATGTGCTGCTCGCTCAGCCACTTTCTGCTCTCAGAAAGAGAAGTACAGGAGAACCAGTTCCACCCTTTAATGGCCATTTCTGCAATGGTACTTAAATCGACTACAGCCAGAAGGATGCTTTGAGCCCTGTATAAATGTAAAATATAAGCCATCAACCCTCCTCCAAGGTATCAAATTGAATCTGAGCCAGGCTCACACGGACCCAGCCAGTCCCAGCATTAGAATACACGTAGAGATCTCTAGAACACAAGCTGCCTACTCATCGTGAAGCTGTCACGGAAAAATCTCCCCCTTTCCAGAACCAAAGCTGTCTGCCACTGGCACCTCTACAGCTAACGGTGCCCAGGATGCCCTGCTGTGGTACCCACAACTGGCCTTTCAGAAAAGATGTCACCAGCAGATCAACACCTTCTCTGTGCAAGGCAGCCCAGTTGATAAAGATCTCATTTGTTTCTGCTTTGCCAGGGCTTGGTGTTGAGCTGTGAGCAATGCCTGCACATGTCAGCTGGCTGACCCCTCTCCTGTCTGCCAGTGTGACCACGTGTGGGATCGGTCCAGGATCAGGAAGCAAGGCAAAATTAGCAAAAGACTCCCTACACTATCTACCTGCAGGTTTTTAGGTTAACTTGGGTCAAAGAGAGTGCATTGAGCAGGGAAGGGATGGCACTGGGCAGGGAAGGGATGGCACTGGGCACTGCACAGTAGATCAGGGCAGGTGGTGACAGTGTCAATGGGAGTGATGAGCGTGAGGGAAGGCTGGGTCCAGCAGGCTCTTTACACTTCATGTTCTGGCACCAGCATCACCAGGTGAACGCAGCCACTCGGGTCGGACAGACCAAAGGCCTCAAGCATGTTTCAGCTCATCCTAGCTCACCACGGGCGCTCCAGCACACGATTACCTCCGAGCTCACCACTAAGCCCTCAGGACCATCACACAAGAACTGTTCCTGATCAGCCCTCTCAATGACAGGGATGAGATCAATCCACACCGGGAGGAAATAAAAAAAAGGGCCATTTTCCTTTCCTTTCCTTATACACATGGATGAGGAGTTGGTGCAATTAACTCTGCTTTGAAAAAAAAATGGGGTTTTCAGTGAGGAATGATGTTTTTGCTTCTAATTTTATGATGTTCAGTGATGCATTTAGGCCGGTGGTATGTACCTGGTGAGTGATACACACAAGCTCACGTACTCTGTCTGCCTGACAAAGGAAGCCATCAATAATTGCTGAGCTTGTGAGCAAGAATTGTCTCTTGAAAGGAACTAAAGAGACCTCAAGAGCGCTAAGGAAAATAAAACTCAACTGGGAAATACAGTAACCTGACAGATTTCCCATCCAAAGATGTGTCTCAAACTCTTAATTGAACAGATTGCTTCAGATTACGTCAGGTAGCACCAGGAAGTAGGTTACTCTGTAGAAAGAGGTGACAAAATAAGCAAAATTCCAGCTACGGTATCTTTGATCTATACTCTGGTTCACCAAGACTCATTTCTGACAAAAATAGAAAAATTTGCATCATCACACAGCAACACCACCATCAACGTGACTACTCCATCCACACTGGTCCCTGCCCCAGGCCCTGTCTGCTCCTCTTGGGCACTACAACGATGACTGAACTGGAAAGAGGTTTCAGCTAGTGTACAAAATGCAGCAAAAATATAATGCTTAAAACAGGCAGAGCTGCAGGGTTGGTCATTCCTCTTAGGGATGGGTGGAGAACACAAGAACGTGAGATAAAAGCAACATTATATACTAACCCCTGAGAAAGAACATGGCCTTTATACAAATTCAGATTCAAAGATCATCCCACAAGGCTGGGATATGTTTAGGAATAAAATAGGTGCTTACCAGGGAGAAGTGCAGCCAGCCAACCTACCACCTCCCTGCCAGCAGTAGAGTCAAGCACGTTGGTGTGATGGATGAAGGACAAGTTTGTGATACAGGCACAACTCTTTTTCCTATTTGTTCTGGCAAAGATCATTACTCATCAAGGCAATATTCCTCACGGTAAATATTCCTGGAAAGAAGTCACAAAGAAATACAGAGAAGGCATCTGGCTTTCCTGTTGCAGAGAAATTATATGCAGGATGGAAAACAGCACCATGAACTCAAGAGTGAAAGAGCACCTTGACTTGCATCACGGCTGTAAGAGGTGAGTCAGGTGCTGGGTTGTACCTGCTTCTTCAGGACATGAGCCTCATGAGCATCTCAGGGTCAGAAATGGGCACAAAAGTCTGAAAAGCCAGAAGCACCGGCAGCATGCACAGCCTGACTGGCATTACCATGGGCAACAGCCTATTTGAGTATTTTCTGAGCACAAACCATAAGGCTCAAGGGCTTCAGTAAGTGGGTGCCCTCCTTAAGGCACAATTGAGAAAGCTGATTTTCACACAGCATCTTGGGAAATGGAGAGCATTCAGTTAATGCTTCTCTTTTTTCCTTTTTCCTTTCTCTGTCTTTATCTTTTTTTTTTCCTCCAGGTTGCTGCAATTTCTTTTTTGTTGCATCAAACAGTCACCCTTTCAGGGCCAAGTGTGTCTCCTCAGCACTCCAGAGCAGCAGGCTGGGTATGGCATTTGTAGACACTTAGCTGATGTATCCTGCATGATTAACACTTAAGGAAGGTCTGTTTTCTAGTTCAAATAAAAGTTCAAGTATGTTGTCAACTCCTTTTTTTGTTTTAATGCCACATTAGCCCTACAGAACCACTCAAATCAAAAGCAACCTCACATGCTGCCTTCCTGGCACACAGACCTCACCCTGCACCTCTGCCAATGACTGCATCTCACAAAGAGATTTATTCCCCTGCCCAGAAACAAGGTAGGACACACACAGATGAGCAACCTCAACGTCAGAGACAAAAAGCAAGCGGAATGAAACAGCAAAAGCACCAAGAGGCCAGGAAGATTTAATAAATATCAGCCTTAGTTTTGACACTGCCGCATTTAAATCCCTTTTGGTGTTGAGATTTGAATGGGAGTTTCTGAGAAAGTACCACTGGAAAGTGGCTTATGAACAGCAGAAAGTCACAGGGTCAGATAGAAACCATCCACATGCCCATGAAGAAGGGAAGGGGGGCTGCCTGGGAGAAAGGAGGAAATTAAAACTGCGGAATATGAAATTATATCCAGTGCCCTGCATGATTCCAGGGTTGCTGAGTTAAAGGCAATGAATAAATAAGAGAAATTCAAACTCAAGCAAATCTCTAGGATGAGACAAAATTCATTCCAGGGTGTTAGAGCAGATTTGAGGAAGGAAATGTGTGTGCCAACAGCAATTACTATGGAGAACTCGCTGAGCACAAGTCTAGAAGACTGGAAAATTGGAAAATAACAAACCAAATGTGGTATCAATATGCAAAAAATGAGAGCAAGCCTGGCACAGGAAATTACAGGGCTATCAGCTTAATATTCATCACATATAGGAAAACGCAAGGTCCCCGTTGTATACAAGAGTGTAATTAAATCAAGGGGTTCTGCTGAAATCAACTGCTTGTGATGTTTATGAATTAGCAGCAGATTCAAAACGCAGCCGCAGCTTTAGCATTCAGCCCAAGGCACTGGTATTATTTGTTACAATCTAAAAACCAGCCCTAGTGAGGAGTTTTCTCCTAGATAGCTTAAGTTTAAAATCTGTTGCTCAGAGGTTTGGGGTTTTTTTTTTTCCGCTTTGCAGTGTGATTCAATGCTGAGGAGGATTAGCACGAAGAAGCCATCTGAGGACAGTGTCTGGGGGAAAATGTTACGGGGCTGATTTACTGATTAGTGCTTATTTGTTTGCTGCTTAGAGCATCAGCAGCGAAGCATAGCTCTTATTCCTCCTGCTTCTGCCCCCCTTTCTCCACGGCAGGAACATCTGCAGTTATCCACATACCTCCTCCCGGTGCTGGAAGCAGTGCCAGTCGTTCACCACCTTCCACAGCATTGTTGCTTGATGCCTATGGAGACATCCTCTTCCACTTCTCCTGCTGCGCTCCCACCGCCTGGCTCATACAAGCACGGGGGGTTAGGTTATTTTCAAAGACACTGCCAAGCTTTGCAAGAGGAGCAAGGGCAACATTCACCATCCCAGGCTGGTCTGCTGAACCAGCAACGCTCTGGTGGTTCTGTCCGAGGCCAGAGCCATGAGGATTTATATTGAGACCTCCCCTGCTGGGCAAGTGGCTTCAGTAAACTGTGACTCGGGATTCTAAATCCTGGGAAACACCAAGGATGCAGCTCAGCATTGAGATGAGCTAAACGTGTTGGGTCAGGCCAGATGCCCCGAGTGATGCACATGAATCCTCACCTCCTTCTCTGCAAGCAACATGTAGAAACGTTAATGAATATTTCAAAAGCTCCTACAGTGCACCTAGCTTTCAGAAACACATTCCACAATACTTCAGTACTCTTAATAACCACCAAGAAAAATTATGAATGAACACAAAGAGCCTATTTTAACTGTGCCGTGGCAAATACCAAAGAGGATTTTCAAGCACAGCAAGCAGTGCCAGAGACAAAATACGAGTCTCTTCACTTGTATTTTCATCTCAAAAGTTCCTTATATCAAGAAAACACACTGAGAAATTATGCAGAACCTTACTGTGCTTTTTAACTCAAAGTGAAATCTTTGAGGAAATACCCTCTTTGAATCTCTGTAATCACAGCATCAACACTGGGTAACAAAGCTTGCCTCTCGTTTAGAATGAGTTAAAATGAAAACTCCACAACAGCCCAAACCTGGGAAGGATTTAAAATCCTGATTCCAAGCTCCATATTGATATTTAATTCCATCATTGACTCTTCCCCCAGAATGTGAAAATATGGAGAAAAAAGGAGATCTAATGGATGCAACAGTCCACTCTATACTTGCTGTCTCTCTTCTGGTGAGAGAACTTGGGGGTTTTCTTAAACCTTTGAGTCATTTTTCTTTTTTGACTCCTCTTTCAAAGAACCAAGTCTCCTCCAACCCATCTCTGCCTTCGGAACAGATGGACATGTTCCCTTTTCCCCAGGTACATTTAGAACCCCACAGCTAGTTTCAGAGACACCTGACAGAAGAATGAAGGCCCCAAAGAACCACAGAATCACTACGGTTGGAAAAGACCTTTAAGATCACCAAGTCCAGCCACTATCTAACTCTCTAAGTGCCACTACTACACCATATCCTTAACTACCATATCTATACAGCTTTTAAATACATCCAGGGATGGTGATTTACCATTTCCCTGAGCAGCCTGCTCCAGTTTTGATAACCCTACAAAATGTGTGTCTGTGTATATATATATGTATTTATAAATTTTATGAAAGAAACCAGCTGGGTAGGCAAGTGGCCCAGACACAGGCAACAACCAAGTCCACGAGAGAAAGGCTGCTGCTGGTAGAGTACCAAAAGTCAAGTCTCTTCAGCTTGTGGCTTTAGGAATCGCACAGTATTCGTGCATGTTGGTATGCATCCCCTTTGCATTGGTCTGAATTCCTCTCCAAAGGCTGAGAGCCCTGGGGCTGTTCAGCCTGGAGAAGAGAAGACTGAGAGGAGATCTGATCAATGCTGATCAAGAGCTAAAGGGGAGAGGGCAAGAGGATGGGGCCAGACTCTTGTCAGTGGTGCCCAGAGACAGGACAAGGGGCAATGGGCACCAACTGAAACCCAGGAGGTTCCATCTGAACACAAGGAAAAGTTTTATTTACTGTGAGGGTGTGGGAGCCTGGCACAAGTTGCCCAGAGAGGCTGTGGATTCTCCTTCTCTGCAGAGATTCCCAACCTGGCTGGACCCTGCGCTGCTGGGCCCCTGCTCTGGGTGCCCCTGCTGGATGGAGCAGGGGGTGGCACCAGAGCATCTCCACAGGTCCCTTCCATGCTGGGATTTTGTGATTTACCCTCAGAGGGGCAGAGCTGGTCACACGACAGGCTCCAAAGAGGAAGGCAAGAGGGGAACACCATGCTCAGGTAAGAGTTCCAGATTAAACACGCTCAGGTGGGAGGCAGGGCACTGCTCTTTTCTAACTGAAAATCTCAGATTCAAGCTAAATCTGTTTGTCCCGCTCACCTTTATCCATATTAATAGGTCAGACATCTCCTGTGGAGAGCCAGCCAGTTCTTCAGGGCCTTATATGGATTTTCTGATTGCTAGGTATAACAAGTCTCTGGTGCAAGAGGCAGAACAAGAGCTGAGCCATGATCTCCTATGTGCATACACTGAGCAGGAGCCAAGAGAAAGCAACTGCAGCGTGTGCTGGCCACAGAGCTCAGCACAACAAGCTCCAAGGGCAGACAGGAAAGCCAACAAGTCAAGAAAGGACCATTGCTCATGGTCACTTCTTGGTAGCAAGGGGTGTCTGAGTGTCTCAGCCTTGTTCCAGCTGCCCTCTTCCCTGCAAAGACCAAGACTGAGGGACAGAGAACAGTTTGGGCAGCAGCTTGTACGGCGCTGATGGAACACGGTTCAGTTAAAATTCACCTGACAAGGAGGAAATGAAAATCCTCAAGGCCACAAATTAAAAATTGTGACTTGATAGAACAACAATTTATAAATAGAAAGACCTATTTCCTGCAAAAATCCTGTGGATTAAGTATTGGAAACTAATTAGTAGACTGAATCACCAGAAAAAATGCTGTTTTCCTGTTAATCACAAGAAGATATTACTTTTTTTAGCACATTCCCTTTGGCACTGGTGACCAGCATAATGCTGCAGGCACTCCACAGTCCCTCCTTGGTTGCATTTCCTTCCTATTCCAATAAAACACAGTAAGGCAAAGAACAAAATTCATCATTAGCCATTCCTGTTCCAGCACCAGTAGCTGTGCACTAGTCTGAATCTCCCCTCTTTTGATTTAAAACCACTGCCCCTTGTCCTGCCGCAACAAGCCCTGCTAAAAAGACTGGCCCCATCCTTCTGACAGGCCCCCTTTAATTGTCCCAATTCCCTGCAGAAACCAGTGCCATGAGATACAACAGTCCTGCATAGGGCTGTTCAGAGAAGGCACTGCTCTTTTATTACCACATTAACTTAAAAAAACCCCCTCCATCCACTTCACTTTCCACATCAAAGATCATAATCTTCATGTAACGGAGAGCTGATGAAAAAAAGAAAAGAGAAAACACCTTTTAAAATTTAGAACACTCCCAGCACTGATTCTTCTTGCTTGTAAAGAATGCTGGTTTTTTGTCTTATAAAGTACTCCAAGATCTCATTTGCAAACTACCACTGCTACCTACTCTGTTTTTTTTTGCTGGCTGCTCACTTCCTCTTTGGGGATTTCATACTCTTCTAAATTTTGTAAATGGCCACTAAAGTGGAGATGAACATTATAAAATACATTTCAATCACCCTCACAATTTAGACTAATTCATTGGCAACTGTACAAAATGCTATTTACAAGGTACTTCCATCAGCTGGTATCTGGCATTAAGTATTTTGAATCAATCTACCATCATTTTCATCTCTTATTTTTCATACAAGGGAAATTATTGATCGAAGCTTTTCAGCTTCATTTAATATACTGGAATAGGCTTTAAATTTTCCCATGTAAACCTCAGTGGGGATTAGCAACTCTTGCCTTGCTTAATGCAACACAGATCAGTCTCCCTGTTGAGACCACAATATTGTACATGACATCACGACCACTTTTCTAGCTGATGGGCGCTGAGACGGGTACCTGCTGGAAACTCCCCAGGGACTCAGCATTCCAGTGAAGTTTGAGCTACTGGGCAACTCTGGTGACTTAAAGGCAAAAAAAGTGGTGCCTTCACCTCTCTGAGGCCATCACAGTGCTGCAGAGGAATAGCTGGGAGGGGTTTGTGGGAAGGCAGCGTTGTTTCTTTGCTCCCATCAAGTTTGCATTCAGCTGCTGCTGCGATGGGTGTGTTCAAACCCCTAGATTGGATTTGTGTGTGTTGAGGACAGAGAGCTTGGCTGAATTTTGATGAACTCGTTCTTGAATAAATAAGCAAAATATCACTGAATAAGATAATCAGCCAGCTTCAATAAATACATATGGTAGCAAAACAGCCAGCTAGGCAAACAGAATATATCATACTGGAACGAGCACTGATGATTTTGTAACGACGCCGGCAGCTTTCAGCATATTAGATACAACTGTAAAACACAATATGTAAATGTCTGAGTCCAGCTTACACTAAAAAATAAGTTATGCTCATGTTACCAAAGCAGCAGCCAGTGAGTAATCCATCCCAGTATGCACTCATCAAATTCAGTCTCGAGGTAACCGGCGAGCACTGGCACAGGAGCGCTGCTGGGTGCGTGGTGCACGGGCAGTGCTTCCCCAGACTGCCCGACCTCCACCGGGAAGCTTTGCGCTGGAGATCCCATCAGATAAGGACGTCAGGATGGCTTGAGTGGGAATACAGAAGTGTTTCGTTGGGAGGAAAACACAAGACTTGCAAATGCTATTACAACCAAAGCCCAATACCAGACAGAAGTGCGCCGAGCTGCTGTGGCATCCATAATATTGCATTTGATGCAAAACAAGAGAGAATGAATGTGCTCAAGGGCTGAACTTCCAGTGGTCCATTTCATGGACTAATTTGTGTGCAGGCTGATACTTCCCGTACGCTTCTGTACTAACAGAGAATAATCATAGGATAAGTAGAGCAAGGTAAGTACATATGCTGCCATTGTTTTCTTGCAGCATAATAGCATCACCAATGAAGCCTGAATACAGCCCAATTAGCATACAGTAATTAGAATTGCTGCTGCTTTTTCATTTCCTTTTGCACACCAGGAGGAGGTGTCAGTCGCAGTCCGCAGGGCTGCGGTCCTACAGATAACGCTGATTGTGCAAAGCACGTATCCCCTCCTCTCAGCAAAAGAAACAAGGGAGACATTAAACTGCCTTAAGCTGCTAAAATTTCCATTTTGGCCTGACTCAGGGAAGTCTCCAGCTTACCCAGAGTATCCAAGCGCAGGCTGTGACCCAGGGGACAAGCACACCTGTTAGACATGTCGCCTTTAAAGGCAAAGGGAAGCTTTAATGGAAAAGATGAGTTTTTTTCTGGAACTCAGCATCTTCTAGTGTCTTTTAACACCTCATTGACTGCTGCTTAGAGCTTAGACGAGCCTTAGGAGTGAGCCTTAGGAACCTGAATGAAGAAACGCCGTGGAATTGTCCCGGTTTGTTCCATGGCTGCCCTCGGAAATACCAGATGGTGAATATTTGGAGAGGACTCTTTCAGAGCAGTCAGTAGCCAGGCATTTGTTCAAACATGGCTGGCTATGGACTATTTATAACCCATCCACCACTGAAGAGTCTCTTAATGCTTCTCCAGACTTAAATGGCTAACTTTTATGGCCCATTTATGGCCCATTTCTACAAAGCAGTTAAACATGTTCCAGGACTCGTATCTATATGCAAATAAAGGAAGTTGTACTTGGCTGGTACCCAGGCTCCCCATCCCCACCTGGCAGTGCTGGCAAAGCTGGCCTGCACAGCCCTGAACTCCACAGCTGCTCATGCTGGACGTGGGGTACCAGGGAGCAGCACCCTCGTAACTGAGCTCTTCATGAGGTTCACTTACCAGCACTCCCTTTTCCCTTCGAAATCCACCCTGCAGCACCCAAAACTTGCTGGCAGTACCACAGCCTCACTGGCCAGAGGAGATGCCCTAACCTGCTGCATCTCCCCCGCTGCTCCCAGGATTCACAGCACACGCTCTACCCCACACCAAGAGTCTTGTCAACCGAACACAGTTTAACTAGGATTTACACCAAGGCTCAAAAGTCAGAGGTTAGTGAGCTGGTCTGAAAAGGCTTAAAACCCAGCAGATTTTTAAGATGTTTTTTTCATCTAGCCCACATGAGAAGGTAGTCCCATATGCCACGGTGGAGGACATGGCACTTCCTATGACTGGTAACAATGAGACAGCAAGACAGGAGAAGTATTACATAAGATGTAGGTTTTACAAGCTTTACAAAGACTCTTTTAGCACTTGTTAGTGGCAGGAACCTCCCCATGTGCCAACCAGTCTGAAATGGGAAGGATAGAAAAGTGCCTTCCATTTAAAGAAATGGGCTGTGAACGTGCTGTCAATGTCTGTGATTCTTTTTATTGATTTACAGCGTGTAAGCCATAAATCATTCTACCTTTTACTGAGCCTATAACTATGCATCACTCTGTCAGGGAAACTCCTCAGATTTTAAGGAGGACGTACAGGAAAAGTCTTCTCTTTCATTGACTCAGCGAGATGAGCTGCAATGGCCACATTTAACACACACGGTGGGGTGGGTACATGAAGACAAAACACTTAATTTGAACAGCTGCCCGTATCTGCTGCTCTTTATCTCTTCCAGGATTAATCTTTGGTTACAAGGGGACAGATGGAAGCCATACATTCATTGGCACGAACTACACAGGGGTTTGCTGCTGTTGCAGGACACATCTCATACGCACACGGCCCCTGGAGCAGGGCACCCTGGCTGCAGAAGTACCTCTGATAGCACCAGATGAAGAGGGACCAGTGTAGGTAGAGAGCAGTGCTATTAGCTGGAGCAGAAGCAGCATTTCTCCTGAAGATGAATCTGCTCATTGCAGCAACACTATCCACTCCAATGGAATATGAAAATAACTAAAATGTATCAATCCTGGTTTACAAGAGATTTTGGGAGAAAAACCTATGTTTAATGAATATACAGACAAATTTCCAGCTGGCTTCAGTTTGAACAAGGATTCCACCTATCCCTTCCATCTCTCAAGAAGAAACCCTACAGAACTGGACACTTCAGCTTTGGTTCATTCACAGCATCCAGCAGTTATATTCTTGCTACAAAATCCTCACCTGAAGGCCAAGACTCTGCTAAAGACAGCTGTGAAATCCAACTGCCTTCTGCAGAACTCCCCATGGTTCACTCCTAGCAAGGTCATGAAGACCTCCTCTGCAATGGAAGCAGCACTAAGCCACGAGGATTTTAGGGTGCTGCATACACCTGGGGGTCAGCGTGGACCTCACCCATAAAGGGAGCTCATGGAGCACCATCTACTAGCACTAGGAAGTCCTCCTCCCTTGGTAGGTCCTGTCAAGCCTGGGTTGTTTCATGTTTTAAATAACCTTGCTGATCCGCCTCGTAAGGCATTTCATTCTTTGTATGCTAATTTAAGCCCAAAGGCTAAAACACATTCTTCTTCAGCAAAAGATGTACACATCACCTTCTGGAATCCAGGCCAGTACTGGGAGTCTTGCAGAGGTGTGAAATTCAGGGTGTGATTTAGTGCTCTGCTGAGGAAGGGCTGCTTGCTGGAGGAGCAGAGGACTGGCTGGGTTGGCACCTCACTGCTTTAAGGTTTTCTGATTAAACATCCCCACTGGATGACACCACAGGAGGCTCCGAGGAGCAGTTCCCTGCCAGAGTGAAGCGACTGGGATAATTCAGCTCTTTTGCTTGCTCAGGGCTGATCACTGAAGGGGCAGAAATTAATTTCCTATAAACACAGGCATGTTTTTTTCACTACCTTGGCAAATGCAGTTGTAAAGAAGCCATTACAGGAGCTGATCTTTATGATGCGTGACTTTGCCTTGTCCCAACGGGGGATATTTTATGAGGCATTTACATAAACATATACAAATCAAAACAGCCAGCTGTGCTCCTCCTGTACTGCAATGTATAGACACTGCAGCTAATTCCAGGTCTGCTCCACTGGCCACCCTGAAGTGGGATCAGGTCGAGTGTCTGGGATGGACAAGCTGAAGCGAGATCCAGTACGCATCCCCAAGCCCCAAACTGGGAGGCTTTGCGTAGCTGTCTCAGCACACAGCTAGGCACACTGAGGCACAAAGAAAGAAACCATCAGACTCCCTACGAGGCTGGTATGTGGGGATGATGCTGCTGCTCATCAGGCCTCCAATACACAGTCCCTCTACAGGCAGTTAAAACAGTTGGCCCTGGACTTCCCTTACCTTTTAGGGTCTTTCTTGTTGGAAGTATATTCAATAGTCAGGAAATTCAATAGTCAGGAAGTGTTAACACCATATCAGGATAGGAAATAGCGTAGGGATGATTCCAACACAACACAATTTCGCTTGAAAGACCTGGACGGCGCAGGACTTAATTTTCAGACCTCAGTATCTAGAATTCAGTGCCTAAAATCACTCCTTATACCTTAAACTTGAAAATATTTATTCAGCTTGATCACCTTGGCCAAAGACAGGGTAGGAGACAGAGGCAGAACCTCTGTCCCTGATTTCTGCCTTCCGTTCTCTCCATTCACCATCTCCCTCTGCATCCCTTCTCTTTATCCTAGCTGCCACTGGTCAACTCTTTTTTACTTGCCACTGCTATTTTCTTTCAAAACATCAGCAGCTGACATCAGTTCAAACACACACATGCCTTTGCCAGGATTCAGCCTTCAACTCAAACAGTTGCCTCCCCACCAGGCAGTTGCAAGTACCCAGATGGCTTTTATGCTGTACCCTCAAGCCAAGGTTGCTCCAGCACAGCAGCGTGTCCATCTTTTCTCTTCCTCTGCTGAGGCACGTGGGAAACCAGGCTTCTTGCAGGAGAAAGGGAAAACTGCTGACTCAGCTAAGCGCTGGAGCCAGCGGAAGCGTCTCTGAAGGCTGGTTGTCAGGCCAGGCTTAGCAGCTGATTGAGCTGAATTAAGTTCTCTGCCTCCTGTTTATTTCTTTAAATGACAGAGGGCCCCTTTGTACTTCCCAGCCAGGCTTGTTAAGCTTATGTCTGGCAATGATTCGTATTGATTTGACAGGCTTCCTCGTGCTCCCAGATCTCCTCTGACCACTGAGAGTTTTTTAATTACAACAAAGAGATAAAGCATTTCTGAGAACCTAAAAGACCCATCTCAAAGGATCCAAATAAGAATTAATGTATAATTCCAGAGCAGTGCTGCAAAGTTACACCACAACTTCTTAAGAGAGAAAACAGTTACTCTTTAGAGTAGTAGCTCCTACAGGAAACAGCTTTCCATTAGATGATCTTCTGGAGATGCTCTTTCCCACCATAAAGCAATCAAAACCGTGTTGCAGCTGGATGTCCTCCTTCCCAGGGGGAGGATCCTCTACAAGTGAATTAACATCCCCACCAACACACACATCTCTTGCACAGTACTCCTGGGGTATTCAGAAGGCCTGGTTTGAGAAGTCCCTGGACCGACTGAAGAGGCCAAGGAGGCTGGTGTCCTCTGTGCAGCACGGGGGATGCTCAAGCCCCTTGTCTCATACCCCAGCTTTACCATAGCTACACTCATCCTGTTTGATCCCTGTAAATACATATAAAACCTCAGACCAGCTGCTCCCTGAGCACTCAGGAAATGACAGCTGAAGCCTAGTCAAGAAACTACGTTCAATGGCCAGGGAGAGAAAAAACACATTGCTTTGAAAGCGCGGCCTGATTTCCTCTCCGTTGCCATCAAAGAGTTTTCCAAACTCTTCTACTATTTCACTAGCTTTTGAAATAAGGTCACCTCCTCAAATAAGCTGCGTTTGATTTCAGCAGCCTGATCAATACAACAGTCCCTCCTCTCCACCTCTCCTGCTCTGTTCTTATTTGTTTGAAACTGCATCGGAACTGCACCGGCTTCTTCAGCATCTGGAAGACCTGCAATCAAATCCTGAGGACCACTGTTCCCCTGGGGCTGCTGCTCCAGGGAAAGCTTAGGCCAGCTCAGATGGGTCCTGTTGTTTGTACTGAGATTGTTAACTGGTTATCTGGCCTTTTGATTACTGGTTTAAGAATGTGAATTGGCTCCCTGGAAGGTCTTAGTGTCCCAAAGGTGTAGAAAAGTGGGCTGAGGATGAAAAGAGTTTGCTGCACCATGGGCTGGAGCAGCTCTCGCCCACTTCCAGAGCCTTTCACACCCTCAGCGCCCAGGGTGAGGCAGGACCAGCCCAGTCTGCTTTGGGATCGGATCTGGACAGCAAAGAACACAAGATGGGATGGGATAACAGGTATCTGGGGGAAGATGGCCAATTCTGGCGTTTACAAGTCACAGTCCGTAACCACAGCGTGTTGCTCACGCAGCCCTAGAGCTGGATGCTTCCCCATGCAGAAACCACACAGAAAGCTCTCACCCCACTTGCCTTCCAGTCACGCTGTGTTGTAGGGGTGAACACGCCTCGTGCAAGTTCTGAGTGAGCTGCACGGTGATTTTAGAGACAGATTAGGGCAGATGCGTCTCTGGATTCCCAGGACTGAAGCACTCCAGCGCTTCCCTGCTGATGAAGTCTTTCCTCCTGCCCTCCAACCTGGCTCTGACTGATCCATGGAGACAGGCTCAGACACACACAAATGTCAGCCCACTAAGCTTGATTACACTTTATAAATGCCACAGTGGGAGAAAGGGAAGCCTCTCCCTCTTCACCAGCTATTGTCTTTAACTGGATACAAGAGTCAGACTGGAAAGAGCCGCTGGTTCAAAGTCATTCAGTAACACCTAACAACTGGGTTAATTTGAAGCTAGGAATCTGAAAGCTTTCACATCAGTTTGCTGCTACAAAACAAACCCAGCCCACCCTTTCAGCAGCTGAGTGATCTGAGCACAGCATCAATTCAAAAAGCACTCAATGGTATTCTCATCCATCATTTTCTGTGCCTTTATTTATTTATTTTTCCCCAAACTGGTGGATATTGATTACCCAGTCTACAGACTCACATAGATCAATACTTGTTTTCAGAAGAATATTGTGCAAAGCTAAAGAAATTAGTTTATTTCGTAATGGGGAAGAAACAGGGTGTCAATGCACTGCCCTGACTTTCCTGTCAAGGCAGTGCAGTGCTCCGTGCTAAAGCACAAAAAAAGGAGACAGTAGAAACAGGCCAGGCTGGGAGAAGGGACTTGTGCTTTATAAGAGAGGAGGCAGCAAGGGAAGAGGAATGGAAGCATCACAGTGGAGATGCTGCCCATCCCGAGGTCCACTGAAAGACCTGCCACATGCTTGTGCTTTCCCTACGCCACCTCTTCCTTTTCTGCAGCACAGCAAAGGTGGCCATTGGCTTCACAGTGAGGAGCTGCTTGTGGTTTCACCTGGAGCAGAGAGGAGAGTGATGCTTTTTTCCCTTCTATGCACAGCAGTTAATTAGACCCAACCTACATACTGCTGCAGGGCACGCAAAACCCAGCGGAACCCGAGGCTGAAATGTTCACATCTACCTAATTGCCAATAAAAATCAACAAGAAATGGAAGTTGACATCCCACAGATACCTTAAATTTCAACCTTAACACCCAAACCACAGGCTTGGCGCTTTTTTTTTCATTCAATAGCATTATGAGAAGCTTGAGATGTCACTGCCAAGCCCTGGCCCCAGTTGTGTCAGGTTGTTTACCAGCACATGAGAAGAGACAGGCCTTTCTCCCAAGAGTCTGACCATCCACACTGACAAAGCTGGTGGTGTTCTGATAATCTCCATAATAATCAAGCAGGGTTCATACAGAGAAACAATCTTTTATAACTAAGCAAGTCTCATAAGAAAAGCGATCTTCTCTCAAAGTTCAGTACACAAACCAGGGTGTTTTCCTCAAGAATTTACTTGCTCCCACCAGCCTCCTCCAGAATCAGGTTGCTTGTTGACTTTCTACCTTGGTATCACACAGCCTGGGAGCTGCTAGCCCCAGGAGACAGGAGCTTTGCTACCTTAAGAAGCTCTTTCAGAGGAAACCCTTGCCAACATCAGCATTTGCAGTTACAGCAGCAAAAGTCATTGGGCTGCCCATCTCTTTTCCTTGGAAATGGCAAAAATACCAAGGAAAAAGGACGACAAAACCCAGTACCTGGAATTTGATACTGTAAAATGAAAACCTTCACCTGGCACAGGTGCTCCCAGGAAATTATGCCTCTGCTGAGAAATTCTTTGGGCCCCCCTAGGTACAGCTATTTTCTTTAATCTGCATCTCCTGCCCAGACTTGACTTTATTTAGCCCCGGTGCCAGACTGGTACAGCAATTCTATTACTCTTAAACCGCATGCCCCCGTGCGTGGCACAGCCTGTGCAACCGCTCTGTACTGCTCTCCAATTAAACTGCATACCGAGAACATGTTGACATTGTTAAGGTTAATGACCTCATGATGAGCACCAGGAAACAGGTTTGCAATAAAATGGTCTGTACTGATTGCTTCCATGATGAATGCGAACAATATGTTGGACTGGGAACAATATGTTAAACAATATGTTGTGGTTTATCAATGTCACGGCGCGGCGCTGCCGCAGTGGCTGCTGCCTGGGGATCCTCGGGAGG
>JANVCC010000094.1:2296258-2544677 GCA_025345505.1 Todiramphus chloris collaris | reverse complement strand
GTTTTGTTACACCTGCCACTAGAAATGAACCACCTTCTGAAAGGCTGAGTTCAAATACTATGAGGACTAGAGTTTAATGTAAGACAGATTCGGTGCCCCTGAGAAACAGGCACAATAAGCAGATGTTAATACAGAGGAATGGCTCAGCTGTTACGTGAACAGATATAAAAAAATTTAAGAGCTGAAAACCAGACCTCCTAAAGAAGTATTTTCCTTCTTCCTGGAAAAGTTTAATTTCTTGGGGGAAAAATAACCCAAAAAATCCCCACTTTAATTCTAAAAGGTCTTGCTTGGAAATGTAACTGCAGGGCCTCGGTGCAGGCTGCTCTGTACATCTCCAGGGCACAGCCCCCAGGAGCCTGGAGACAGTCAGCCGCGTGTGATGCAATTCCCTGCCCAACACCAACAAAACCCCACAGGAGCAGCACCCACAACGCACGCTCCCCAAACTCATGCTAATTAGAACCACATTAGCATCAAGCAAGACAGAAACCAGGGCACAGGCTGAGCAGTGACTCTCCAGCATCTCCTTAAGCACTGCAAGCATGGTGCAGCCTCCAAAGTTCACCTTCTAGCAGATGTCAACAGTCAAAGGCAGCAACCAGCTTTCCTTGTTGCTGGAAGTAGGTGGGAATTTTAGCAGAAGGAAATAGCTAGATCTGGAAGTGTTCCGGAACCCCTTTGGCAAAAGCTGTCAACGAAATAGATTGCTCAGGCACAGATAATCTCACCAGAGAAGCGATGCAAGAGTTGTAGAGACTGTCCAGGTTGACTTGGGGGCTCTGAGGAGATGGACAAGGTTTTAGACACCTCAGGACTGGATTAGGAGAGGGAAGGGCTTCTCCAGGGGGGGAATTCAGAGCACATTTAAGGAATGTGTCCTTAAATCCCCATTGACTATAAATAGACACTAACTCCTTAGCTGAATTAAGCTTGTAATATTTGGCTGTGCAAACAACCCTCCTCCCCACACATGCTGTCTGTGTCAAGGGCTGTTGTGAATTTATTTGCAGCTCTTGTCTTCCTAACAAAGGAGAAATATTTAGAGCGATGGACTGGGAGTCAAGAGCCTGTGTTTCTGCCCCTAGGTCTGAGTGAAGAAAAATCATTTAGCTCAGTGATCCAGGAAAACGAATGCCCTACATTTTGGCAGTGAAGCTGGGTAACAGTTTCAAACCTTCAGCTAATAGATCTTGGGCTCCTCGGTCACTTAGGAGCTTTGAATATGTTATTCTGCATTTACCAGAGTGAGATGGATTTTACGTGTTGCTGTCTTCACTGCATTCGAGGCCTTCCTATGAAGAGTTCCCCATTACCACCTTTTATTAGGGTCTTCTCTGGAAGTCAAGCTTTCCCTGAAAGTCTGGCTTCAGTGTCAGGTACAGAGGGGTGGACCATAGCTCTGTGCTCTTTAAAAGACATGAGCTCACTAACATTAAGCACGCACTTTTTTTTTTTCACCTTAGCATCAGAGTGGTAATTTTTTCATATCTGACTCACTAAGTAAAGGAAAAATTGCATTCCATGTAGAGAAAATGGACTCTCTTGTCAATACCAATCAAGTTTTATAGCAAATAATTTAATTACAAATGAAAGAAAACAACAAAACTCAAGGAAAGCTAGTACTGCCCCAGATGCAAGAACATGTCAATTTGTTTCTAACTCATTTTGACTGGTGATATATCCTATATGATCTCCAAAAGTCATTCAAGTATTTATAATGATGTTAGCTGAAACAAAGGCTTGGAAAGACTCTGGCTTTATGGAATGAATTTCAAAACCATATGCAGGGATTTAGCTGTGTGACTCCCATTAAAAATCAGTAGGTTCCTGGAGGCTAAAATCCTTGAGAACTGACCTCTGCCAACTTGAAGCTCTCTGTGCCATCACATTAAAAAGCTGCAATGCTTATAGGTTAATGCTAAAACCCTCTGATGAGAACAAACAAGCTTAAAAAATACCATGCCAGAAATCACCTTGCTTCTATTGCTCTGAAAACACAAAGCCAGATAATCGAAGCTCAGGTTCTGCATAATTCTTGAAAAAAACCTGAGTTCTGTTTGAACTCCTGTCTGTCCTGAAGCTCACAGGCTTTCATCCTTTGGAGGTTTTTTATTTCCAGCAATCGCAGCAATTCTGAGGGTTCAAATGTGGTCTACACCTTGTCTTGGAAACCTGGTCGGGGAGAGCCTGGAGGCTGCTGGTACCTCTGACCTCGTGCCAACCTTCCACCTCCCCACAGCCTCTTTCAGAAAAGGTGATGTGTTGGAAAATAACTGCCAGTGACCCCCTGCCTTGCCTGTACCTAACCTCGGAGAGGAGGGTATGCTGGCAAACATGTTAACATGATGTAGCTTACAGAGTCTCAAACTGGCGGAGGCATTTTGTTTAAGTATGCTTAGGCATCTCAGGAAAGGAAAACAAATAGTTGACCAGCTCTGGCTCTCATGACTGCCAATATGAATTCTTCAGCCTACGGCAGGAACGAAAGCTTCACGTACATCTGCTTTTAAAACTAGAAAGGTTTTAGAAACCATCAGCCCTGGCTGTTAGTGACTGCTCTCGGTTGCAGCTCCTGTCCCACCAGCAGGTCCATCTCCCAGCACCAGCTGAGCCAAGCTGGCTTCGACTTGCTTTGAACTGGGTGATGGGCTGTGACTCCTGAGTGGGGACAGGATGGCCACAAGTCTCCTTCCTTGACAGCAGAGTCTGCCCAAAGGCTCTCTGACAGCTCCCAAAATACTGCAGTTTGCTGCTCCACGCACCAAATTAATCTGGCACCGATTTAGGAAAGGGAACACCAAAGATGTCCTGCAGAGAGCCCTGCTCACTAAGGGACAGGAACCAAAGGGCATTCACGGGAGTCACCTACCGCTGGCATCTCAGGGACAGGCAGCCTGCCGGAGTTACCTGCTCAGACCCCCCCCGCAGTCAGCGGGTGATTTATTGTCAGTCACGGATTTTGGGAGGGGATCAGTCACGCTCCGCGCCTGCCAAGCCTTTCAAAGGGAGCCTGGATGCCCGAGTTTGAGAGGAGTGGTATTACACAGGCTAGAGCTGAACCCCAGATACCACAGTTATTATGTCCTTTACAAATCAAAACTGTCATTGCTGGGTCTGTCATGGGGCCCTTCCCTGAGCACACAAAGAACCCCACCAAAATCAGCAAGCACCAGCAAAATTTGTAATTTCCACTTCACACACATCAGGTGGGATTGGGCTCTGTGCAGGAAGCTTCCAGTTCAAACTGGGATCCTTTCATACACATCACTAGCTACCCCTTTGATGTGTGCTTATCTACTGCTCAGCAATTCCGAAGGAAGGGGAATCACACCGGTTCCTGCGCGCCGAGGTATTTGCCTTGCTAATGAAGATGGTGCAGATTCACTTTTGATCTGCTGAGAAATGGGAAGTGAAAAATTAAAGCTGATTTCCACCACTAATATTGTCACTGAACATCCCCACACTGTCTCCTGGCTGTGATCCATAGGCATGCTGCTGCCAGTGGGAGCTGGTACCAGTCAAAAACAGGTCAGGCTAGTTGGTCCCAGTGGATGCCTCAAGTTACCAACTCCTTGGCACAGCACTGCCCTACCTGGGCTTGGTGCAATGCTTGCTGAGTCCCCGTAACAGAGAAACAAAACCAGCCTGTTTAAACCAACACCCTCGGTGCTTGGTTTAAAACTGGATCCCAGTCAAAGGTATGTGTTGGGAAAAACCTGGCACGTGCACAGCACCGTGTCCCTTCAGTCAGGAAATCCTTCCCTCTTGAGCGCTGTCAGTTTGGGTCTGCGAGGTGGAAGCACTGGGCACAAAGGGGTCTTGATCACTCCCACAGCACAAACTGGTAGAGGCTCCTGCAGCTTGTCCTGAGGATGAGGAGGGATGAAACATTTGCTCATATAAAGCTCAGACTGGATACAGGGGAGCTTCAAAATGAAACCCATCTCCCTTTAATGCAGCATCTCCCTGTTCTCTCCCAAATTTCAGAATGATGTCACTTAGAGCAGCAGAAATTGCCGCTGTTCCCTGGAACAAAAGAGATCAAAACCTTGTCCCGCTGAATTACTTGGCCAAAGCCATGAAAAGCAGGTTTTGACCCTGAACACCTTGGGGTCTGATGTAAAACAAGTTAGTAGAGGAGCTTCTGTGGCAGCATGAACAGACCACACATCAGGATCCTTGATCTATACAAACAAAAGAGAAAACGTGGATAAAAGGGGCTAAAGCCACAGAGGGACCCGGTGTTTAACAGCTGCCTCCTCTGTGTCGCTTCAATGGCACCGGAGGACAAACGTGAAGCAACACAGTCACTGGGAGATGAAAAAAGGTTTGCTTAAGTTTGGGCTTTCTGGCATTTGTCACCTCTTTTGTACAGATTGTTCCCTCAGCCCTGTCCCCTGGAAGACATGAAGTCATCCCACGCAGCCCTGATCCTGCCCAGCATCCTGCCGTGCGCGCAGCATCATCTCGCTCACGTCAAGCTCCTTTTTATTGACTGGATCCGTAATGTGTGAAGGTCACCACCTCACTTCACACATCTCTGCAGTGCTGTATTTCCACATTTAGCCACTTGAGTTTGTCAATATTAACATCTGTTACTGTTTAACACCTGCCGCTGCTCGCACGCACGCGGGTTTCAGCGCAGCCCCCGTGCCCCAGCCTGGCACGCTGCTCTGCACCGATTCATCGCCTCACCCGGGGAGCCCGAACGCCAGCTCACTTGCCCTCCCCAGGGAGAAAGGAGAATCATAGACTGGGAGGGGTTGGAAGGGACCTCTGGAGATGGAGTCCAACCCCCCTGCCCCAGCAGGGTCACCCAGGGCAGCCCACACAGGAAAAGATCCAGGGGGGGCTGGAAAGGCTCCAGAGAAGGAGACTCCACAGCCTCTCTGGGCAGCCTGGGCCAGGCTCTGGCACTCTCACAGGGAAGATTTTCCTCTTGTTGAGGTGGAACTTCCTGTGTTTGAGCTTGCTGCCATTTCCCCTTGTCCTATCACAGGGCACTACAGAAAAGAGACCGGCCCCTTCTCCTTGACCCTCGCCCTTCAGATATTTATAGATATTAATAAGATCTCCTCTCAGCCTCCTCTTCTCAAGACTAACAAGCCCCAGTTCCCTCAGCCTTTCTTCATAGGAGAGATGTTCCAGAGAGCATCCAGAGAAGCCAAGGAGCAGCTCACCTGCTGCAGGGCAGGCGAGGATCAGTGCTGTTGTTTGCTCTGTCAGAGAGAGCAGCAGTTCTAGCTGTGTTCCTGCCATTTATCCAGCAGATCAACTGTTTTCAATGCAGTAGTGGGGAAAAAACCACAACCAACCAACCCACAACTCCAAGCTGGGAACTTTCTGTCAAGATTTTCTATAGTCGGAGTTTGGCCTCCCTGGAGTCCTTGTTATTATGAACAAATAACAGCGCATGGATGTTTGCAGCTCCAAATATCTGTGCGGCTCACGACTCGTTTCTTATTCCCCTAACTCTAACGAACGTGTAACGAGGCCGTGGCAGCTGAGACATAATGAGAGATGGGCTGATGCTGTAAAATCCCTCTCCACATGAGAGCCTTCCCAGCGTATGGTACTGCTGAACTCAAGGGTTTTTATGGAGACACCCTCACTGGAGACCACTGCGGGCCCCAGTTTTGCATTTTGCATTTCTTATTGCCCAACACCAGCTTCCCTACCTCCCGCAGCCAAGGATCTAGATGCTACAGTGCCCCATGCAACGATCAACCCTGCAATGACTTTGGTGAAGCCTCAAGTCCCACGGCAAGTGCCCCAAACCAGAGCTGGCTGACACGGAGCTTAGTCAATAGAGAATAGATCAGGCTTTGGGACTCGGGTCAGTGCTGCCCACCAAACAGGGCTCTTGGCACTCAAACAGTAACTTCAAGCGTTATTTTGACGTTGCTTACGTGGCACAGCAAAGCACGAGGCCTCTTGTATTAGTGCAAGGCAACTGAGAATGTCAGATAAAGTAAGAATTGACTCCAAAGCAAACCCAGATGTTACAATTTCACACTAACTGGCTTTCGTTTCCCCGAGCCTTCGTGTTTCCTGGCTGGGAGTGCGAGCAGGAATACCCTCAGATCAGCCTGCTCCTGGAGAAGCCCTCACAGTTTTGCAACCTGAGAAGTCCCGAGAAACATCCAAATCCAAGGGAAGGCAAAACCAAAATGGAATCTGTTCAAATGGCTTCATCAAGGCTCATCTGCCAACGTACATCACTGCCTGCAGTCATGACAGTGGCATCCCCAGTAGCCAGTACAAAACCACATAAACCCAAGCAAACCCCACTGAGCAGATGCAGCTGTTTACTGAGCGGCTCTGTGACCGTCGGGACAATTTCAATCTTTCTCTTTCTACGTTTCTCCTGCTGAACAAGGCTCCCCATTTTTACATTCCCTTGAACTACGTGGGATTTCATTTTCTCATGAGTAACGAGTCTCATGAAAGCAACGTCCAACTGAGACATCATTACAAAGCCTCAAAACATTATTTTTGTAGAAAAATCCCAGTAGAATAGAATTTGTATACTGCTATTTAATTGCGTGGACAATTGCTTGCAGATTCTCCAAGCCATGGCAATCAGCCAAGCTCAACGGCTTTAAAAGAGGTTTGAAGCATCAGAGTTTTCCACCTCCCAAACTCTCTCATTCCTCTGACTGGACAAATACAATTACTGCTGCTTCGCTTTATGTGTTCAGCTAAAAATCAAAGTTCTTCATAATTTCAAATAGCTGTCCTGAAATTCCACTGTTTGTTTAATATCTGTTCATTTGTTTAAAATAAGTTTTATGTCTATTCAGCTGTGCCTGCCCTCTGGGAATTTTACAGACTACTAATTCTATGCAGACAATATCCACTATAAATAGGAATGACTGGCCACCATATGAAGCAATTACTGTTTCTGGTCCTTCTCAGTTCCTAAAGAAGATGTGAAAGAGACAGGAAAAAAATGAGGAAGAAAAAAAAAAAGGGAAAAAGAAAAATAAAATGAAAAAGGGGAAGGGAAAGAGTGAGTGGCTGACACGCCAGAAGGCTGTGCTGCCATTCAGTGAGACCTGAACAGGCTGGAGAATTGGGAGAAGACGAACCTCACGTTCAACAAGGGCAAGTGTAGGGTTCTGCACCTGGGGAGGAATACCCCCCATACCAGTAGAGAAGAGGGGTGACATGCTGGAAAGAAGCTCCATGGAGAAGTACCTGGGAGTGCTGGTGGATAAGTTCCTCATGAGCCAGCAACATGGTTTTGTAGCCAAGAAGTACAATGGGGTACATTCAGGAAAGTGTGGTTCTCCTCTCCCTCTGCTCTGCCCTGGGGAGGCCACCTCTGGAGAACTGTGTCCAGTTCTGGGCTCTCCAGTACAAGACAGACATGGAACTACTGGAGAGAGTCCAGCAGAGGCTACAAAGCTCCTGAGGGCCTGGAGCATCCCAGTGATGGGGAAAGGCTGAGAGCCCTGGGGCTGTTCAGCCTGGAGAAGAGAAGACCGAGAGGAGATCCGCTCAATGCTGATCAAGACCTAAAGGGCCCCGGGAGGCAAGAGAATGGGGCCAGACCCTTGTCAGTGGTGCCCAGTGACAGGACAAGGGGCAACGGGCACCAACTGGAAACCAGGAGGTTCCATCCGAGCAGAAGGAGAAACTTCTTTGGTGCCAGGCTGCCCAGAGAGGCTGTGGAGTCTCCTTCTCTGCAGAGATTCCCAACCTGGCTGGACCCTGCGCTGCTGGGCCCCTGCTCTGAGTGCCCCTGCTGGATGGAGCAGGGGGTGGCACCAGATGATCTCCACAGGTCCCTTCCAACCCCCCCCCAATTTGTAATTCTGTGAAAAAAAAAAAAAAAGAAAAATAAAGGTAGAAGGAAATAAAAAGGAACATATTCCTTCTCCCCAGACTGCAGGAAGCTGTCAGATCTCCCTCTCCATGCAGCACTGGAAGCTGTAGCACAGGGAGCTACAAGTAGCAGGGGTAATGTGAGGAAGTTAAGTTGGTAACTTAGGAAGCTGATCTTGAATGAACCAGAAATTTAAGCAATCCTAAATCCTTTCTATTCCTCTATTTCTTCCAGTGTCTCTTATTAAATTAGGGCCTTTCATATACAATATTCCCTCTGCCTTCTGCAGAAGCACCAAAATCCTTTCCTATATGAGCTTATCATGCACTTTCTTCTTCACGAAGGGACAGGAGGATATCGGATATCAGCAATAGCATAACCCAAGGCTAGAATTAGGTAGTGGGCTTGGTAGTCCTCTGTTGTCATCAGGACAGTTCACACATCCAGGCCCCATGGTCTCAGGAGAAGAAGTGATGCCTTGATTCAGAAATAAAGATCTAAACAGCTGATGTGTAAAATATTGGAGTAAGAAGCACTATTACAGATGGTAATGAGAAACAGGCTAGAAATCTCTAAAGAGCAGATAAAATTCTCTAAAAGCCAGTCATATGATGCTGCAAAATGATGGCTGGAGCCCTGAAAAACCACAGATGTAACAGGAAGATTTTCACCAAATAACCAAATAATATAAAGTTGGAAAAAAAAAAAAAATAAAAAAGAAAATAGAAAAATATAATTTTGAGAGTTCTTGCACAGCTTTCACAGGACCGGGAACATATGAAATAAAATCTGACTTTCAGCATCTTCCTTTGCTGCTTTCCCCACACTTTGCTACAACCTTCTGTCCTCGCTGGTAAATGCCAAGGAAGTGTCCGGGAGATGCTCTCTAGAAACAGGAAAGCACACAAACATGGCAATATCCATATCTACCTCGGTAAGAATCTTCTAGGGCTCAATAATTCCTCTGTACAGATTTCCTCCAACTGGCCAGTTACCAGTTCATACATACTCAATGGTCCTTGACTATCAAATATCCTCAAAAGGATGAGCAGCAGCAGATTTTTCACATATTCCTCCCACTCACCTACCAGAAAACAAGCAGTAATATGTGGGAAATGAAGTCAGATAAGCTTTCAGGCCTGCAAATTGCTTCACTTGAGTTCTACCTCAGAAGCAAACTCAATCCCACAGCAGCGTTAGCCCGTTTCAGACCACTGGATATCTGTCTCATAATCAAAGATTTCACCCCATGCCTAATACAGCTTTCTTTTGACATTGTTCACAAACCAGAGAAAGCTCTCAAATACAAACGCTGTCAAAACCAATGGTTAAAAAAGAAAAATCTTCAGAAAGAGATATTACAGTTAATGGTGAACTTCTCCTGACAGCAAGCCCGGCATCTTCCAGTTGTCTTCAGAAAACCAGAGGTGAAAAAGGGGGAGACTTTGCCCGTGTCAGGGCTGATGGCATCAACTCCCAGTCGACGTTAACAGGCTGTGAGGACTGCCAAGGCTTTCCCAGGGCTGAGGAGCCACTTGGGAAACCGTGATGCACTCTCATCGTTAATGTGCCTCAGAAAGAAATGCTCTGCATGAAGCAGAAACAAATTCAGATCACACGTACAATAAATTTCATAATGGTGTGGTCTGCCTAAGCAAACTGCAACCCAGCGGAAGGCTAATGAGGGAAAATCTACCCAAACATTTATTCTCACTGTAGCTCTGACATCTTAGTAGGAGGTAAAACCAGATACTGTGTTCCTGGAAGGGACGCACGGTTGTTACTGTGGGTAACGGCCTCTCCAGATACACTGACTTGGCTTAGAGGCCATATTTGCAAGACACAGTGTTCCTTGAGTCCTCATTTCAGATAATTTCCCTCTCTTTACCTCCGAAATAGATCCCCACAGACTTGGAATTTCAATGCAGCACTACCAGTTCGTATTACTCCCAGAACATTGCAGAGGCACAGTGCTCACTGCAGACTTTAAAAAGAGTTCTGCAAACCATCAGCAGAGCCATACATAATACTCCCAGCACATGTGTTTGCTCCTGTCTGCAGCAGAATGACAAATAGGAAGGTGACTAAGAAAGTCTCCGTGGGTGTGGCACAGATAAAAGCACCTAATCCCACTAGAAGAAATACAAAAGGTGAGCTAGAGAAATGTTCATCAGCACCAAAGTGTCAAACTCATTACCTGAGAACCAGGAGCTGTGGCTCAGGATGGTCGGAGCAGTGCCTGGATTCTGCAGTGGCTTGGGGTCTGGCAGAGGGACACGCTCTCACAGTGGTGGAGCAAGGAGGTGACTTTACAGGGACTCATCCTGAAGAGTAAGATTCATCTTTACTACTCAAAACACAAGAAGTAAATCAGGGTCTCCTAAGCAGCATTTGGAAACAAGGAAATAAGCTTTCATCATCTGCTGTTTCTTACAGAAAGGGGAAGGGAAGATGTGGAGTGACTCCAGAAACACTTGTCCTTCCCAAGTACCAGATGTGTTGTGCTGACAGTGGTGATCTTGGCAAAGGAAGCAAACTGGGGAAGATAATGAATGGGAATTTCATGGAAGGAGAATTTTTTTAACTTCATCTTTCCATGTGATTTTCCCACTTAGTTTTCTACTAGCAAGGGAATTCACTTGAACATGAAAGAGGGAGACTCGTCATACGACTTCTACCTGGAGAAACATGTCTGCCCAGAACGGACATAGGAATATCTTATTCTTCACTTTTCAAAATGCCCAGGGATTTTAAACTGGTGACAAATTCCAGGGGTAAAAATTTATCTGCAAAGGATGCTCAGTGTGGTCCTCTAAAAAGCAAATCACATCAAAGCATAAGCATGACAACAAGCCACAGGTAAAAATAAGGCCTCCAGCTTTGCTCCTCAAATAGCCTCATTGTATGAAACGATGCTTCACCTATTGTACAGACACAGACACAGAAACCTAACAGGGATCAAGACTCGTAACAAGCAGAATTTGCATTGGTTTTGCCAGAAGCATGTAATGAATTAGTAATCCCCAGCAGAAACTGGAACGCTCACAATCCCCGATAGATGAAAGAATGGCTGAAAGTTGTGGCAAAATGCTTTCCTCCTTCAAAATGTTCTTCAGCGGGGTGGGGGGGATTAAAAAAAAAAGGACAAAATGAATATGAACAAATTTTCCTGAGCAGAGTGCTCCCCTTTGATCAGCTCTGCTAGGTAGTAAATACTATACGCACAAGTGCATAGGCACTAATTGAATGAGCTGTATGCTTTAGTAATTGGAGTTGACTGAAGAGGCTTTCGGTGGGTATTTTCCCAGGACCCCTCTCCTCGGCGTATCCGTTACGTTTCTTGTCTTATTTGCTCACATTTCAATTTTAAATCCCGCCATTGGTAACATGACAGCAGCACTTTCATGAGGCTGCCTGGGCCCAGGGAAGGCTGTCAGAGCTAACACGCTGATCCTAGGAAAGGCAGCCTGATTAAAAACCTCATTGTGTCAGCCAGGCAATCAGATGTTCATTATCTTATGACACACGACTACTGAAATGGAACATTCACATATTTTAAACTTGAGAGATTTGTACTTTAATATAATTATTTTTGAAAGATTCTTCATCAGAAAGGTTAATAAGAGCAATATAGGTTAATAACAGCACTAAGGCAGCTGACATAATCAGATAATTGACCTTATTGATATGTTAAGTGCCCTATGCTTCACCTTGGGATGTGTGACTGCTCTCCACAGTCAATTATCTTATAATGATGCCTGCTTCTTAGGGTCTTACTGCTTGAATAATGGACTTCATCCAAGGTTTTTGGTGTACCCCCCTTTCCTCCCACAAACGCTCTCCTGTAGGATATCTGCTCCACTTCCACCTGGAACTATGCTAACATGAAACAGGCACTTTGCAGAAATACACTGATGCAGAGTGTCATTGATCACCAAAAGTCCAGTTGGTGTCCTACACCAAAACTGAGGTGGACTCCCACCGTCTCCCTTATTCCCTTCCTCTTCCCCTTTGGAGAGGGAGGGGGGTTAACAGAGAGCAGCTATTACAGGCTTAGGGGCTGCCCTGACCCTAAACCAGGACACTTGGCTTCATCCTCTCGACCCGTAGCTGGGAGCAGCGTTCAGGACGCTGCTGTCACTCACACGTACACCTCAGGCTGATGTGGTGGGGTCTGAATGAGCTCTTCAAGAACTGCCACAGCACACACTGCCCTTGCTGCTGGGTGATGTCCCTGAGCAGCCCCTGCCCATGATGCTCCTGATGCCCCACGGAGAGCAAAGGAATGGCTGAGAATCTGTCAGTGGAAAAGAGCTTGCCAACCACCAGAACGGCCGGTCCAGCGATGCTCCTGGCTCTCCCAGGCAGACTGCCCCTGCCCAGTCCCTAGATTTAGGAATCCTTCCGTAATCTGATTTTGCTCGTGTCCCTGCAAATCCTGCTCTTATCTCAAGGCTGGCAAAATTAATTCACAACATGCCAGAGAGTTCAAAGTTCTGGCTACATTTGGGTTTCTTTTTCTTTTTACTCGAAACAAATCATGCTGCAGGGGTAAGAGGACAGGATTTTGGGAGAGAAGTGGAAAGGCCTGAACTCTGAGCTACAGGTGCCGGGAGTTCTGCGATCCCGGCCACCTCGTGCCTCCCAGTCCCCCCCCTCTATCTGCTGCCTGATCTCCCTCCCAGGCACCGAGTCACGCTCTAAAACATTTCATTCGCTCGACACCGAATCCTCTTGTCACCTAATGGGCTTAAAATTGGGGTAATATCCAGCTAAAAGGCAGCAGCTAATTCTGTGAGAGGCTGGGTACGAATCGACACTTGCGAGCGCGGAGCCGGACGGGGCTGCGATGCAGAGCCCGGAGGAGACTCGGATTTACTCTGCAACCACTGTGAAAATGAGGGTTGGAGGGGAAGCCATTATTTCCAAGGCATTTTCTAGTTCTTCCCCAGCATGTCTTTGAAGCGCTCCGTGGTATTTTCACCTCTAACTGATGTAAATGGCAGGCCGGTTTAATGCTGTCCTGCAGTTTAACAAATGGGATGGCAAAATATAATGGGAAGCTGCTCTTCGGTAGCCTCTCAGGCAGGACCCTCCAGCAGCAATCTGCTGTGCTCCAGGCTTCTCACAGCCATGAGAAATGAAGGATTGCTCTGCACCATTTATTAGTAAACCTGTTCTCTGCAGTTTTACCTGATGGGACTGCTATGATCATCATAATTCAACAAATAAAATTTAATCTGTGTGAGTTGCTATCAGTTAATATCTTAACAGGGATATGTTTGCAGCAGTCTTAGCCCAGTAGTCCAATTAAGTTGTGCAGGCAGGGCATCTTCCATAATCTCAGGCACTTTGAAAGCTTTGGGGATGTAGCTACTGAAAGAAAATTGCCTCATCCTGGCACCAGTGCTTTCAGCAAGACAACACAGGGCTGTAGTTACCTCCATTAGGCAAAGCATAGAAATGCAAAAGGTGGATTAGGCCAAAGCAAAGCAAAATTGCTCAGGAAACACTAAAATAATTTCCAACTAAATTCCTACCTGGCAATCTCCTTCCTGCAGGGCAGTGGGCACAGCCATTAGCTCAGAAGCCACGCTGACCATCAAGGGCCCCTTAGATCCCTCTCAAAACTGGCTTTTCATTTCCAGGGACGGGGGACAGATGGCCAGCTTTAGCTTGGCACTAACCCTCTTACCTTGCTGCCTTTCATTCTTTTTTAATACACCACCCTTGGACTGCTGGGAATGTCTTGGAAAATGTAGATTAAATGCAATTAAAGCGATGAGGAAGAAGAGAGCCTATAGGATGCTTTTAGCTGCTTTCCAGCTCATATGGAAACACATAATATAAGGTGATCACGTCTGGTCTAGGCAGAGTACATGTGAGGGCAGAGGAGAGGTTGCAGTTGTGCAATATGGTTTAAAGTTTGCAGAAAAAGAGGCTTTACACACTAACAGACATTCACATTTCCAGTTCTCTCCAGCCATAAGGTTTTACAGTCCTTCCCATAATATTATCTATTAGTAGCCACAAAGCATCCAAGCAGAACAAATGATTTTAAAGGAAGCAAGAAAAAATATGAGCGTAGAGCAACACGTTTTGCTTCTGATCCATCATAAAGCAGACCAGAAAAGTGAGATGGGCTCTATTAAATATATCATCTTGGTGATACATGGGGCAGGGGAAGGCAGACCCAGAAGGACACACCTGACCAAGGCACATTTTGGGGTGTACTTGTTCCACAGACAAGTAAAAACATCACTTTAAAATATCCTGGTGTGCTAACTCTGCTCTGAAAAGGACTGTCAGACACAGATCACCTTTAAAGTGCCATGAATTTTTTGCCCAGGCACTTCTTTGGGAGGAATTCAAAGGACCTAGGATTTAGCCTGAGAAACTCAGCTTGCCCCCACGCTGGAGAGCTCTGCTCCCATTATAAGGGTGCTTCACTTCCCTGCAGTTCTGGCAGCCTTTCAGGGACATTCACTGGGATGAATTTCAACCTCTGCGTGTGTCATAGAATCACAGAATGGTTTGGGTTGGAAGGGACCTTCAAGATCATCTAGTTCCAAACTCCCTGCCACGGGCAGGGACATCTCCCTCTAGACCAGCTTGCTTAAAGCCTCATCCAACCTGTCCTTGAACGCTTCCAGTGATGAAGCATCCACAGCTTCCCTGGGCAACCTGCTACCGTGTCTCACCACCATCAGAGTGAAGAACTTATTCCTAATTTTCACATCATCTCCTCCATGCTGTACCAGTGCACCTCTGTTAATTCCCAGTAACAATCAGAGAAGCCCAGTGCCCCATGTTGTGTGCAGGTGGGTGCAGTCTCCACCTGCCAGATGTTTCAAGCTGGGTACAGACAGTGACCAGAGAGAGCCTGCCCTCATTTTATGAGCAAAAGGTTGTCTGTGCCCCTTTGGATATGAACTGGATGGTGATTATGAACCTGACTGACTGAAGTCTTTTGAAAAGCTCAGGGGTTTGGTCTGTTGTAATCAATTAAATTGATAGCTACTCACAGCAAATCTGGGCCACCGCCAGCGAGCTGCTGTGGCTCAGGAGGAGCAACTGTAGGGCTCCTCTTCCCCAAGGCAAGTGCATAAGGGATAAGATGTGCAGAATGGCTCAGTTGCCCTAACTCTGCCCCAGATGATGCTCATGCTGGGAACTGAGTAGAAGCAGGCTTAGATCAACCCTCAACAGCATCTTTGCTCTTTGAATAAACACCAGCCAAACTAAGACAGCTCATGCTGTTTTCAAGTGCCACAAATATTGCCGAGTTTGCAGAAAGTACTGGCCAGCTCTCACAGAAACAACTGGGACTGCCCAGAGCTCATGAGGGGGAAAACCTGAGTAGAGGAGTGACTTTTGGGCCACACACGCTGCTCAGAAACACTCTGTTGGATGGAGCTACTAGAGAAACCATGGCTGTGTAAAGCTAGTGAGCATCTGCTCACCTGGGAGAGCGGAGAAGGAAGGAGCAAGGTGCTGGTCTAAATTATCTGTATTTTGTCCCTGTGGAGGAAGATGCTCCAAAGCGAGCTGAGCCCTAATTAGGCATGAAGGCAACTTGTGAACATCCTAAAGCATGCAAAACATTTCAATCAGCGTTCACATCACATTACACATCAGAGAATCAAAAGACATGGCACAAATCCCTGAGAAGCAGCTTCAGAATTTCCACTGCTTACAGAAGTGTTTGGTTTAGACCAGTGAGAATCTTTGGAGCAAGGACTCCCGCTTGCCCGTTTTACTGCATCAACTACCAGGACGTTTCTGATAGCATACAAATAATAAACAGCAGTCATGAACAAATTATAAAGGGCACGATGGTACAAACGCTGAGCTGAATCCATTTCCTCTCCTGAAGTTGTACAGCAGAGCCAACACTCGCCACTGCATCTCAGAAAATACACTATTGGTAAAAAAGTTGAAAAATACCACTGTCATAATTAGATTTTCCATTAGGCTTGTGTGGCATAATTAAAAATGTAATTTCTCTGTAAGCACATAGCAGCGCTCTAGGAAAAGGATGTCACTTCTTATTAGGGGCATATGCAGGTACTTTAGCTAACCACATAAATTGATTAAGTACTAAACTAGGCAATGGAGTCTAATTGTTTTGAACAAATACCTACTTACTGCATGTGAAAGGACGCATGGCCTTGCCCGCTGGAAAGCGTAATTTATTCCAACAACTACTAACTTCCTGTTGAATGCCATTTAGCTCAGCTCCAGGTACCCCAATGTGTCCTAGGGATGCCAGAGAAGCCACTTGCAGGGTTACCAGAGAGCAGCAGCTCTTGAAGTCGAAGGATGCAGATGAAAGGAGAGTGTGACAGGGCATGAAGTGCAGGACCGAGATGTGCCCCTGTCCCTCTGCAGCTCCAGGTGAGCCCTGGAGCCACTTTGGGCATCTCCTGGCCCACCGCAGACTGCAGATTGCAATAGCTTGACCTTCCTTGGCAAAGCACAGGCTGCTGCTCCTCCCCGTGTATTTCTCACTGAGATTTACAAAGGAGCAGAAGGGAGCCAGCTGTGAAAATCAGATCAGCTCCTCTGAAATTCCGAGCTGCTATTATTAGCCAGATTTGACATATTTGTACTCAAGCAGGCAGTTGTGGTTTGTGCGAGCCCAAGTTAGGACTTAGTGCTCTGCTCTTCACAGGTACGTGGGACACCCCCGAGTCCTTAAAAAGTCTCAGAGAAGCCTCTGAGAAAAAAAACCCACCATGGCTTGTATTTCCAGGAAGGATTTCTGCAGTGTTTAGAAACTCCCAAAGCAGCACTGCTGAACAATGAGCTCTGGGCCTCTGCAGCCTCTCAGGACAACTCACCCAGCTCGTAACCAGGCAGTTGGTTGCCTACCAGCTCAGCCCTGCTCCTGACCCAGCGATGGGCAGGGAGCAGGCACGTAACACAAGTGCAGTGGGACTGTCTGCATGGGTGCTGTCCCAGCAGCACTTGAGGAGCTCGGGGAGGAAGCAGAGCTTCCCAACATGAACTTAAAATACAGCTGATGCAAGAAAGAAGTACCTGGCCGGATTTGCAACAAGAAGCCTGATTCTCCCAGCACTGTGATTTCCTACTGTTGTGCCTGTCTAAAGTCACCTTAGCTTTTCTTGCTAATAAATGAGAAGACAATCCGACCCAGCGCGTTCATTGATAAGCTCTGCAAAAGAAACCTCAGGAATATTTTATTCCTCCCACATTAGGAACTTACAGAACATACAGAGAAATTTACCATCACATAATGATCCCTATTATGCAAAGCGAGACTGACAAAATTTCCATCATTACATCCCTGACAAGTACTCAGAACTACGGGGGCTTTCAGGCTTTCTTTTGAAAGGAAAAAAAAAAAAGAGAGAGACCTGCAAAGTAGCTTTAATATCCTAAATACAGAGCAGGAACTTGGTCCTCTCCCTATTCACAAACACCTCAAATACATCTCCTTCCTTCACAGCTCGTTAATCCCTACTCCTCTGCTCTCAGACATTGAAATTCTTTCCACAGATCTAACCCAGCAGAGGTGTTTATATCACATTTAATCAGCACTCGCAAGCTCCGAATGCCCCTCATGACCTTACTGGTTTTTGAGTGACCAAAGTTCATTATGAAATCAGCCGAGTGCGATGGTGAGGACCTTGCTGGAGCCCAAAGCCCTCGTCTCCTTTGTTACCAAACCACAATCCCCTCGACGCATTTTTCTCCTATTTGCGCGTCCAAAAATTCCCATCGAACGGCTCAATTATCATTGAAACGTTGATTAAAACCCTGAGTCTGGAGGCCGAGCAGACTGGCAGTGATTTAGCACTGTGCTGGTTTGGGGCAGCACTACACACGGCGGGGTGCAAACCGGAGCCAGTGGCTCTTGCATGGGTGGCTTCAGAGGGGCCAACCCCGACCCCAAACCTCTGACCGATGGCACTGGCGGGTGATTTGCTCTGTTAATTAGCGTGGTCTGCACACACACACACACTCAGCAGCCTTCCGGTGCCGTTTCCATCTTCCTCACTGCCATTTTAAGACTGATATAAGTAAATAACAAAGGAACGTGCATGAGGAGTGAGCCCGTGGGGCTCAGAGGCACCCACTGGCTGCTTTGTGTCTTTCTGCCTGCCCACCTTTCCTCTCCTGCCTCAGATCTGCACTTTCCCCGCTCTGATATCTTTACCTGTTCCACCACAGCTATTCAGCCCTCCTCAACCTGGGTCTCTCTGCCTCTCTCCAGCCTCCCTACCCAGCTTTCTTCCCTCTGCTGCTCAGCAGAGGAAAGAGCAGAGACTGAGGAAGTTAATGAACATCACACCGGGGTTACCGCTTCCAGCGCTCTCCCTCCCGCGCACGCTGCGGGCCAGGCACGCACGTCAGCCCCAGAGCAGTAATTAAGGGATTTTAGGAGGATAATGCCCTTGGAGGGCTTCGGCAGATTGACACATGGTATTTCTTCTTAATAATGACTGTCCTGAAACGTATCGGATCCGTGTGCTGCTGTGTTTCCGGCAATTTGTAAGAACTGTTCAATGTGTAGCCAGCTGGAACACACAACAGCACATAATTGTTCTATTACTGCAGACTTCAATTGTTTCTCTTTTATTCATTAAATGGCCATTTATTGGAAGAAAGGTCCTTTTTTAGATGCATTTTTACACAGCTCTAGATTGGACTTGCCAGGACTGAACAAGGGCAGACCTTCCCTTTTCTCACTGTGCTCTTGGAAGTAAAATGAGGAGCACAAACGCTGGAATTTTTGTTTTTTAATGGAGATGTTGAAAGCCTTTTACATTCTGCTTTGGAACAAAAACGAGGCCTTTTGAAACGCTGCATGAGAGTCAAGGGAGAAGGCCACCCACGCTGCCTATGGGAGAGGCAGGAGCAAGGGTCTGGTCGGCAGCAGCCCTGAGCATGTCTCCTTTGAATCAAGACAGCACCCAAGGACTAACGTGGGGGAGGAAGGATGGCTACACAGGGCAAGGGAGAAAACCAGCTCTCTGGAGCTTAGAGTGCTCACCTGGATGTCAGGAGATGTGACAGCTTGCACTGAGGTCCCAACTGAGTGCCCAAATGGGAGAGGTCAGTTGGAGTCTCTGTTTCAGACCAGCACTTCCACAACAGGCCAGGAATTTCTCAAAAAAGAACTCACCAAAGCCCAAGAACCATACCCCACACAGACTGGAAGTGCGCTGTGGAACTGCCTGCACTACCTTGAGAACTGTTTCCCATGCAATCACTCTTATCTTGATTTGCAAGTGTTTTATACAAGAGCCAAAAAGCAAACCCAGGAACCACAGGTCTGAGATTCCCAATTCTCATTTCAACTGTTGCTTCTCCAGCAGAACGTGGACATTTCAACCAGTGCATTCTGGTCAGACCACATTACCTGGCAAGCTAAAGCTGACCTATACTTCACTCTACAAAAAAAAAAGTGAAACATCACATTAAACTGTATATACAGGAGGAAATTCCTCTTGCTCTCCTAGTCTTTCTTGAAGCAACTGAAACAGCATTTAAAAAAAAGGGGGGGGGGGGGGGGGGGGAAGAAAAGCACCAAGACGTAATTGTTTCCTGTGCAAATGTTGTGCCAGACTTTATTTTTATGGGCTGTATTTATTGACTTTAGCTATTTTTCCAGTATGCTGCACAGCGTTAGACTTGGCAGGAAGTCTTACAAAGTGAAATAACATCTCTGAAAAAGTGAGAATTCTCATTGCTTGGCATGGTCAGAGAAAACTCCAGCCAAGCAAACTTCTGACCTTCTCTCCTGTCAGGCTCAATCCCAGGCCAGGCCAGGCACGCCACTAGATCAGACTCTTCATTTTTCTGAAGAAACCACGAGATCCAAACTGGGGGGTCTGATCCAACACTTAAGTGAAGCCATTTGCCCCCCATCTGCTCCACTCCACACTTCCACCAGAAGCACCCACTTGCCAGCGCAGCAACAAGCAGAGATTTGTCCTTTGCAGAGATTACTAATTTCTGTTCAGGGGAGCAAAACAAGACACCCCGTCTCACCAGGAGCCATTAGTGAGTTAAATGTAGCTGCTTAAGAGTTAGGTCTTAATGTGCCTGTCAACTCTAGGCACTTGCTACGCTTCCCAGGATTTTCTATGTATGCATCTGAGACAGATGTCTCCAAGGCAATCAGCAAAGTCCCCCAGTATACACTGAAGAAGACAGAAGACAACTGAAGAGATTTATGTTGGATGGAATGACAAGCTCAAGAGTTTAACTGCACATGGCATTTCTGGAAGCTTGCCAGCTCCAAGTTTAGTGTGTTTTGTGTACTTCACTCATAACTGTTTATTGTGACAGGTAAACACTTGTTTTGAAAGCTTGCAGGCGTACTATTAAAACAGAAGTGTTCCTGACATAGTCAAGCTGTGCTGTCAAATGTTTATCTTTTGAATGATGAATGCTGGCTTTCCTTTACGTTCCTCTCAGTCTGTGTGGAACAGATTTGAACAGTCTCTCCCAACTTGCTTGGGCTCATTTCACCTGGGGGACGTAGCAGAAAGCTGATGGGCCAGGGAGCATCCCCATGATCAGCCCATATGCCAATGAATGAAGGCGATGCAGAGAACAAAGGAGGAGCAAGAGGGTAAGAGCCAGCTCAGCCCAGGTCTGTCTGCAAATGTAAATGCAGATGTTGAGTTTTAGAAAGCAGACTAGACTAGAGTTCAAGAGAACGGGCTATTTCCAGCGCTCCGAGCATCTCAGAGACACATTTCACAAGTCAGAATTCTGGAAACTTATGCTAAGTAAAAAAGTTAGAAACAACTGTAACAATTTTTTTTTCACAATTCTATTTTTTATCCTTTTTTTTTTTTCCCTAAAGAAACTAGAAAATCTGGAAACAGTTAAGTCCCAGTACTGGATGTATACATAGCCTGTGAAACTGCAGACGATCATAATGTTATTGGCAGAAATGGGTGAAAATTAAAATTCTCCACGCGGTGCAAATGTGCCTCCTACCAAACTAGCAGAAAAGCCTTTAAAAAAAAAAAGCCCAGTAATTTCTGTGTATCTTAGTGTAATTGCAAATGTTAAAAGGCTGTGGAATTCAGCACTGAACCCATGGGCTTTCAAGTGGAATTCAGATATTTCACAGTGTGTCAGTTAAAGATTGAGACATAAGACTTTGGGGAAAAAATGTACAATCTTTGATTAGAAGAAATAGCATCAGATTTCCATGAAAATGCAAATGCTTAATGAATTCCTTGGTAATGTAGTTCTGCTGCTTCTTTGTTCTGTTGCAGTGGTAGTTCAGCCACGGGTTTGCTGGCCTGCACTGGGGCCAATTTAACCAGCACCACTGTTACCTGCTGGGGGCACATGGGCCAGGAGGAGAATCGATAATTTATGACTGATTTGAGGAAATGAGTCTGACACAACGTGTAAGCCATGACACTGCCTGCCACAGGAGCCATTGGAAGCATTCATCTCACACAGGAGTCAAATAAGGATTGAATAAACATCAGAATATTGAAAATATTAAGGATCACAAGAAAAATAAAATAAAATAAAACCCATGCTTTACTGTTTAATGTCTTTTTGGAAGCAAGTGCTTAGACAGTACCTAATTACAAGGGAAAAAGAAGAACAGAGCCCCTCATCACCAAATCTCTCAATTGAGAAGGTCCACATCCCAGCTTACTGTGCAGAGGTTGGCCGTACAGAAAAGCTTGTACACTAAATTAGACTATTTCAGCAGAAGGTGGAATTAGGACTTTACTGCCTAGGGAGACACATACATTATACCTTTGATCCATGCTTAACACAGAGAATTTGTGCAGGGTCGTTACTCACTGGAGTGATTGCTCCGAACCCATTACGGAGTGCACACATTGCATCCCTCTGGCAGGAACATCTGGTGACCCATAAAGCAGCCGAAGCAGCGGAGCAGCGGCAGAGCTGCTCGGGCAGGTTTATGTACCACACATCAAAACCCCAGCCAGCAGCTCAGGCAGGAGCTCCTGCGAGGTGCCACCTCAAGGGCTGGGCTCGCTTCACCCAACCTGGAGCCTTCTCCAGCAGCCTGCGTTGTGCTGGGCAGAAGGGGCTGAGAGACAGAGGGAAAAGCCCAGGGAGCGGGTATAGTGGGAGCCAGACTCTAACTGGTACTCCAGCTCCTCACCTTTTCTGGATGAGCAGAGGGACTCTGGGCTGCATCACTGCTACAAGCCACGTTACCACTATGGGATTGGGTATTTAGGGTCCTGAAGTCAGATTCACTTTTGCAACCAGCGAGGGAAGCAGCTTAGACAAGGGGTGAACAAGCACTAGGTCATCATTTACCTCTTTGTTCGATCTGCTCTTCAGCCTAAAATATTTTCCCTTCCTTTCCCCCTTACAGCTGTTTCTTCAGGTGCAGATGTAGCATGACATCTAAATATAAATCATCAGAAGCTGCCACTGACTTCAATGCACGCCAGGAGTTACCACACCAGACACCTCCTTGGGTGCTGAGTATCCTCCCCACGAGCCCTGCTGAAGTTTGTACAGAAACAGGCTGGCTACAAAGGGGCTTCTGTCTTTTCTTCCCCCCAGGTTTGGTGATCAACAGAGCAAGCTACTTCATCATTTTCCTCCTAATGAAAAGCATAGTGTGTCCTGTGCAGAACAAGAGGTGATCCCCGTGCCAAGAGACTACGCTAACTATTGCTTTTGCCCTGTCAAATAAAAAGCACATGAAAAAGGCAGTAATAAAAAAGCATTAAGACTCACACAAGGCTTGTTAAATGATTTAAATCCTCATAATGTATAGCATTTTCCTGGTAATTAAGTTCGAACATCGAGTTGGGCTAAATGCTTACTACCATTAGATAAAGCTTTAAATGCTCCCTCGCACACTTGGATATTTTTTGCTCTACCACAGCCCTGACAATCGAAGGTAGTTACTTTGAAAAGTGCAGGAATTGCTTCCTGGCGTTACACAACTGCACGAGTGCAGCCAGACCCCACCTCTCACCAAAAAAAAAAAGAGAACTGGCTGGAATACACGGCTTCTACATCAAAAAAGAACAGAAAACTTGGAGAGAGGTGGGGGAGAGGAGAGGAAGTGAGTTTTTATGTGAAGTGGGGGGTGGGGAAGAGGTGGTAGATGCTCTCTGCTCATGTTTCTATTTTAGTTTTCTGAAGTTTGCAATAAAAACACAATTTCAAGAGAAAGTCCTGCCCTGGTAACAAGCTATTTGCCCGTAAGCAAAGATCAATGGTGGCTTCCATTTTCTTTCACACTTTTTCCTCCCTCTTCCTGCTGTTTTTGCCCTTGTATTCATCCGTTCTTGGCTTACACATCGCAGCTCTCTGCATTCAGTTACATCCAGCTCCACCACCCAGCACACTCTTGACAAAACAATTATTTTGATTAGAAAAACACGATGCCTTCTGCCTGGAAATCCAACATTCAGACGGGAGGGTTTGATCCCGTGCAGTAAAAGACCATCATGCTCATCACACCTACACACACAACCCCATCGCTCACAATCCCCTCTGAACTCCACGTTGTCCAATTTAGACTGCAACCTCATTTAATATTTTGTTTTAAACACAACTGGCTCAAGGCAGTACCACAATATAAGCACAGGAGGTAGATGTGGTGCACATACATGCTCTACAATTTAGTCTGCCAACATACAAAGCCCCAGTGGGTTACCCTGACATTGCTAACTCTTGCTTGGCAAGGGAAAAAAAACCTAAAACGCAGATAGTAAATGCTTCAGGTGAAGCCTTCAACCACTCGAAGTTACACAAAAAAGTTCTTGAAATTTAGGTCTATTTTCAAAATCCTCCCAGCCTGGCTTCATATATCATCCAAGCTGCAACTGTTCTCGTGATATATTATCCATGGAGACTGCACTACATCATCAGAGTTCTGACACTGCCATGTTCAGGGTATGCGAGGATACAACGTAATGAATTACAACAGCAGACATTGACAAATACACTTTAGGGGAAGTTTAAATTAATTTTTTTTAGCTGCTTGCAGTTGGCTTAGAAAGTAATTTTTATTAAATAAACTAGTAGGAGAGTGGGTAGATTCAGAGCCCTTGAGAAAGGGAACAGCAGAGCAGAGAGAAGGCAGGACAGAGCACGAGGGAGCAATTTCAACTCCGAGATTAACGTGCTCTGTGATTCTGAAGAAGTCAGCTGGGCCAAATCGTGACCGTGCTCCCCACAAGCAGGCAGCTCTGCTGAAGCCCCCGTGTGTCTGGATCAAACGTGAATGCCAAGTTCAGAGGTGCAGTCCCTCGTCTGTGGACTGGACATCAAACAATTCCCACCGATACTCAACATCTTCTCCCTCTCAAGGAATCTTTTATCATTTCATGGGGAATCAATTAACTACAGTGTCTTATTCAGGTAGACTTCAGACTAGTACCATATCCCTTCACTATAGATAATTAACCTCAGTTTCTGAATTAGCAGCAAAATAAGCCAGTTATTAGTTTTTATAATGACTGGAACTCAATATTTTGGGTAGTTAAACACCCAAGAGTTTAAATTAAAATAGACATCTGACAGAAATCCCTAAAGTGTTCTTCAGATCATTAATACTATAAATTCCACAGTAGATTGAACTGACAATGTTCCCTTTTCCTTCTGGAGCACTCCAAAGGGATGAGCTACTCCCTCAAATCAGCATTCAGTTTGATCTCTGAAATAATCTCTCCTTGATACCTAAAGCCTCAAGGCCAACAGCATAGTTAAACTCATATCCTCCTCTTACCAGAAGTGTTCTGTCTAGTCAAGTGAGAAGAAAAAAGAGGAAAAAAAAGAAAAGCCTATTTTCCTGATCTACCTGTAGACTGCTCCATACCTTACCAAGACAAACTGATGCTCACACCCAAGAGCACAGCCTTGGCTGGGGTCACAGCCTAGGGCAGCAGAGCAGAGTGCACCAGGAGCTGGGGGAGCTGCCACTGCACGGGGGGACAGTGGGCTCTGCACAGTTCCCGTGACCCTGGTGAGCAGCTGAGTCTCTGCACACCTCAGGTCCCCTGCAGTGGGAATGTGGAGCACAGGGCAAAAAGCACATCCATGAGGCAACAGGGCTCAAGGATCTTGAGATGCTGCTTCATTCCCCTGCCCCACAGCTGTATCATCTCAAGTGTCTCACATCTGGGAGATGCTCTTCCTCAGCATCCTCAGTCTGAGCTGAACACTGCTCACCATCAAGCCTTTCTAACGCCTAGCCTACAGCCTATTCTGCTGTAAAAGGAGCCTGTTATGTGGTGCCCTACCTATATTTGCCTTTTCTTCCCACAAACGTGACACTGACACATGCTGACCTTCGGGTACAGTCTTTACTTTCCTCTGCTCATAAGGTCCCTTTCGGCAGCACTGCTGCCTTTTCCTCCTCCTCTGTGCATTGATTATTCCAGCCCAACTTGTGTGCTTTGCACTTGCCTGTGATTTAATTCTTTTTTTTTTTTTTTTCTCAAACCATTTCTGCAATTTGTTCAACTCATTTGAATTCTCATCCTGTTGTCCAATATATTTGCAGTCCTTCCTAGCTCGGTGCCACCTGTAAATTTAATAAGCATACTATCTATTCCATCATCCAGGTTGTTAATGGAAATGTTGAACAAAACCAATTGCCTCCCTCCTCTCCAAGCCTCAGTCAGTCTGTCTGTCCCTATTACGGGCTTGCAGGGGATATTTCCCTCACAGAGAGGTGAAGGTACATCTAACACTGACTTCTGTGGGAGGTCTTACATCTCTCAGTGTGGCCAGGGATTCTCAAAGGCAGCAACACAAATCCTGAACACGCTGCTCGGTGCACTGCAGAGGTGTGCTTTATTCCATTTTAGCTCCAACCAGCTATGCAGAACACCACAAAGGAAAGAAAGCAAGAATAAACGCTCTAGGGATTGTCCTGCTGCAAGTAAAATGTGTATTCTTAGAGAAATGAATGTTTACCTTCCCATTTATGGGAATCAATTAGCGATAAATATCCCCAGGGCATAGAAGAGCCTAACACAGATAACAAAGGATATGCCCCAAATAATGGAGGATTAGAAAGAGGAAGAGACAAGTAATAAAATATCAGCTGCAGATGCCACTTGAGAAAATTGCAAAACAGAGAAGAGTAAGTAGCTGCAGAAGGAAAGAAAGCAAGAGGTGACGAGAAGATTGCAGCAGCAGTAAAGATAAATGATGAGCGTGCTTTTTGAGTATATATGCTAGAGTTAAAAGAGTTCAGTGTAGAGACAGTAAGGTCTCCAGGAGAACAGAAGGGTAATTTATAAACAAAAGAGCCAGACAGGGCTTCTATGCCCTCAAAAATTCTCTTTTTTTGTCTTTTGGTTTTTTTTTCCTTCTCCCTTCCCCAGTTCTATCAGTTGCTCTCAGAAAAGATATTACCTTTCCCTGCAAACCTTACCTCTTGACAATACCAAAATAGAAAGATATATTTGCCCTGGCACTCTTAAAGGACAATGGGAAATAGATGTTGAGAGCCTAAAGAGAAAGAAACATTTTAAGAATGAAAAAGGACCTGAGTTAAAGCTTCTCAGGAATTACATTTTATCCCATGAAAAATGTCACCAAAAAGGAATAAAAATTGGTTCCCCTTTCTCAATAGCTTCATTTTTGCCAGAATGTTTTTATCAAAAAATGAAATCTTTTCATCAAAAACCTCTAGGCCCCCAAACAAAACATATGTAGCTTTAAAGCAAACTGAGGTTTCCTATTTGGGCCTTTTAGGGCTTTGCAGCATTACTGCAATACAAATCATGAAGAACGAGCATCTCGAGGCAATTTAATTTTTTTATGTATTTTTTTTAAACCCCTCACTAGGCTTTTAATATTGATTTTTGCTGGCTTTTAAACAAAACCAGTAATAAAAAGTGGAGGAAGGACAGAAGGTGAGCTGGCTCCACGCAAGGTGGATGGGAATCACTGGCTGGGGGAGTGGGGGTGCAGGTAGCCAACAGTTGCTGGGCTCAGGTTGGGCTGCTGCAGGGGACGTTGGTATCTACAGGGCTTGCACGGGCAGCCCTTGGGGAGAGGGCAAGAGCACACAGACCTCTGAGGTGTGGGCAGTAGTCTAAAAGCAGGCATCGGTGCTTTCTGATGCCAGGACCACATCTCCATCATCACCATCCTCTTTGGGATCTGCTCCTCTTTTGATATCCTCCTTCCCACAGGCTCCATCTGGCCCTGGGTCACTCCCAGTTCTTCTCCCTTCCACTATTGCTCCGGACAAGCAACATTTCCTGGCTGGACTCATCTATCTTGCCTGGCACCTCTCTTACCCAAGCCTTGCTGACAGTAAAGAGCAAAAGGAGTAAACAGGGAGTAAGCCAAGAGGTGAGGGAAGAGCTGTTTTCATTTCGGGAAATTTTGTTGCTGTTTTTGGTTCTCAGCACGTCAGCAGAAACTCAAGGCTTGTCAGGAGGCTGCTCCCAATCCACTAATTACTGGAGGTGCCTCTTGCTCGGCCCTGTCTTGATCTTACACTGTGTGATCCCTTTATTATTCAGTTTTGTTTTACTATTCAGTTTGATTTGGCAGCTGCCTGAGAAACCTAAGGCTACTCAAGCTGTATATTTTAAGGTCTTTAAAATCTGTTTATATAAATTCTTTTCAAGTCTTCAGGCCTGAGTCAACATTGCTAATTCTGAAGCCCCAGCCCATCAACTTGGCAGGACACTTCCCATCCGATCGCGCGCACGTACGCGCACAGCTCAGCGGCCAGGGATCTTGCTGCTGAAGACTTTCCCTCTGACTTACAGCCAGCCTGACTCGGGGCCATCATTCCCAGGGCTTCAGCAGAGAGAGAAAATGTTCAGCCATTTAGACAGTGCCAGAACTGGGCACTTAAGAGGAAAGGAAACGTGATTTCTGGCAGGGAATTAAAACAGTTTACTGCACAAGTCCCTTTTGCTCTGGTGGGGATAGAGGTGCTAACCTGCTGGTTCTTCCTTCACGGCTTGTAGTGAGACTTTCTCGGTCACATCAAGCACTCTCCCTCTCCCCCTCTCTGTCAGAGCCAGGGGAATTTTGGATCCTTCTCCAGGTGGAAGCTGTCCCTCTGCAAGAGCTAAGAAAATCCTTCACCTCGCTTTATTGGGTCCTTGGATCTCATCTCTTCAAGGGAGAGATCTGCAGGTTGTTTAATGTTCAGGTTTAATTTCCTTCTGTACTTTGATTTCAGATTACTCACCCTCCTCTCAGCCTTTTCATGATCAAAACTAAGATCCAGCTTCCCCCCTCTGACTTCAAACAGTTTTAATCCTGCCTCCCTAACATCTATTTTCCTTCTAATTCCCTGAAGAATGTCTCTTCTGGGATCGCCCCTGTTCACATTCTCTTACATGTTCAAAGTCCTTCACATTCTTCTTTCATCCATGCCGTGCTCCCCTATCACAGACTCCTCTGATTCCACTTCTTCAAGGGCAGCAATGTGTATTTTCATCCACGACTTTAACAGGTTAGAAGAGCTGGATCCTCACTGCTGCTCTGTGTTCACACATCAGAGGGCCAAAGAGAGCCCAGGAGACAATTCAGCTGCTCACAGGGAGGCTTAGGCAGGGCTCTCCTGCTCAGAAACACTGCAAAAGGCCTCCTCCATACACAGAATTACTCCCGAGGTGTAGCAGGGGTTGGCATCCAGCTTCATCTGGCAACCACAGCACAGTAGTATCTTCTGTCCATGGTGGATGCTGCAGGACTTGGTGTGGGGGTCACTCTTTGCTAACGGCTGGACAGAGGTGGAAGCAGCACTCCAAATACATTTATTTTTATCTGTAGGACTTGGTGTTTTCTTTAATATAGTCCTGTAATGTCATCACCTCATAGTCAGCAGGTTGAGAAGGTACATGTCACTACTAAATTACTACACACTGTTAAGGGGCTTTGCTTAACTGTTTTCATTAACTTCCCTTCTCAGTGCTATAATAAGTCCTTTAATTAGTCTTTACTTTGCTGCCTGCAGTGTTCCCCATCTCTTCCAGGCTTTCCGATAACAAAAACGTTCCTCTGGTACCCCCTGGAAGGTGCCTTCTTTCCCAGCTGAAGAACTAGTGGTCCTTGAGCCCCATGTCACCTGTAGGTCTGCGTTCTGCAGCTCATACCCGATGTGGCCGTAGCCATCCCACAGCTTTGCCACTGCTTTTCTTGTGGCTGCAATGGTGGCAGCCCCAGGCTCTGCCCTTGTACCCATGTGGAGCAGTGGAGACTGTCCAGGCCAAGGTGTCCTCAGAGCTGTGTCTGCACCATCCTGCCCAGACCCTCCTGTTTACTCCGTTATAAAACCCCGTTTTAGGACAGCGCTTGCGTTACGTATTTCCCTGTAGAAGGTCATCACAGGTTTTTCTAGCAAAGGGTTTCTAGCCTCTATTCAAACAGGGAATAATACATCACCACTTTTGCTCCTGCTGGATGTTCTAGCAATGGCAAGCCATCTAGGTTAGGACCAGCCCTTACACAAACTGCACTATCCCCATTTCCTCTGATGTTCCCACAGGATAATCTGCCATTCCTAAGGGATGGCAGAAATTAATGGCAGGCCAAGTCAACCCCAAGAACTCTCAAAAAGGAGTCATTCAACATATGTTACCAGAAAAAAAAATCTGGATCATTTTGTGATGCTGGGAAGCTGGAAGGGAGCGTGGTGGGGGGAGCGGGCATCTGGGAAGGGTTGTGCCAGCCGAGCTCTGCTGGCAGCGAGGACGTTCAGCCACAGGACAAGAGACCATCACATCCCCAGCCTCACCGCTGCCCCTGAGGACCACCTTCCTCACAAAACCTGTTTTCAGACTAGTCCCCCTCTCTGGATTTTAATACCCTGGGGATTCACATCACCTTTTACCTTTGAAAATATTCATTAGGGGCACATTCAAGACAGAGCAGTGCTCACATTCTAATGTTAATATTCTGGCTAACATCAGTTCTCACACATCTCCCTTCTCCTCCTAGTGCTTGGGCACTTTCCAGTAGTGAATTAAGTAACATGTCTAATACCTGTCATGCATGGCTTGTTCTTCCTCCTTTGTGATAAAAACGACTCCAAATATCTAAGTAAGAAATCTCCCTATCAGCACTTTTTTTTTTCCCCTCGTGAGACATCCTCCTGGTAACTTGGCATATTAGCTGCTCTGAATCAGAGCTATAGGATATTCGAGGCCATTTTTCTTCAGCATGGAGGCACATATATATGCACTTGGAAAAACACGAGACAACGTGACCCCGTTAGAAGAACTAACAACTTCTCGGGCTATGATCCCCCTTGTCAAATGTTTCTCTTTAGGAAGTGGAAGGGAGCTGCCAGCTCAGCATCCTCTGGCACTAATGCTGTCAGGCTTCAGAGCAGCGCTCCTGGCTTTGCACCCGAGCTGTGCTTAGGAACGGGACAGCTCTGTGTTCAACCAGCATCTCACACAAAGCCACTGCTTTTAGTTTGTCTTCCCACTGACTTCATTATATCCCGGGTCAGGCTCCTATCCTGTCAGTCCACTTTTGATGCTTTTGAGCACCTAAAACAACCAGAATCAATGAGGGTTGGTGCAAGCGGTTTGGAATAACCCTGACTACCATTTTGGGGCCCCAGATACCGTTTAAATGATTCATCCTCTGGAAGCCTATAGCTCAGCCATGCAATTAATCCAGTTCTGCCAAGTTTTGATCCGATGCTCTAACCTCCAAGACCGTTCTTTCTCCCTGATAATACAGATGCCAGAGAAAAGCCATCTAAAGGATGAAGTATTCTGGATAAGGAGGAGAACAGCCCAGCAAGAGTATTGGAGACGGGGGTAAACTTTAAATAGCTTTAAAAATCATTAGGCTAACAGTGTGTAAATGTATAAAACCAGTCAGTCTGCACAGAGCTCACAAATCTGCTATTGCTGGTCAAGTGGAATCCCGGAGAAGTCGGCATTACAAGCCCTAATGTATTGTATTTAATGCTGCTCAATGTACTAATTACATGTAAGTTTTCCAAGATTTCTGCCGGGAGTATTTCACAGAAAAGATAATTGTTCTTTGGGGGGTTTCAGCACTGGTTTATTTAATTATATTGGAGTTTCATATATATATTGTGAAAATACTAGCAGAAAGAAAACTGTCTTAGCCAGCTGTAGAGTATACTGGGGAAAAGCAAAGCAGAAAGAGACTTGAGGAGGAGACTGAAGATGATCCTGGCTGCTGGAAGCATTCGGAGACCAAATAGAGAACAGATGTAACTGTAACAGGAGCCTCCACTTCCCAAACTATTACCCAGGGTGGGGAGGGCGACAATTGATAAATCTTTGACAGCACCAAATAAGTATGATGTAAACACCTTCCTCAACATTAGGTAGAAGAGATGGAAATGCTGCTAGAAACCCACCACTGTTTACCCCAAAAAATGCCTGGGAAGCTTCTGGTTTGATCCAGGTGTGTGCTCACCTTCCTCCCTCCCACAAAAGCCTGAAGCAAAGGGGTGTCTCTTGTGCTTATACTTCAGCCAGGCTTGTGGAGTCTGTTTCCCTCCTTCCTTCTCCATTACAAACCTGGATGAAGAACATCCAGAGCGGAAAGAGAAAATGGCAAGTTGCAACAGTTCGCTGGTGAGAAACTAAGTTGGACACCAGTCTCCAACCTCGACTCAGTGCTACCTATATTGAAAGTACTGCCACCCAGCAAACATCAAAAGCCCCTGATTTCAGCAGCAGCTCTCACAGAAAGGAACTTCCCAAAATAGCACTGCTTTTGCATTGCTACCTTTAAAAAAAGCAGTTTCAAAATAAATCTGCTTGTAGTTTGTCATTCACGCAGAGCCAGCCCTAGAAAGGTCTAGTCTGATAAATACTTCACCCGACATGGTGCAACTCAAAAGAGTTGCAAAGTTGCAGAATCATCTGAATTCCACATTCTCAAAATGAAACTTTCAGACTTTTAACTTGCTGCTTTGAAAGAATTTCTAAAAAAAAAACCAAACTGTCTTCATTTTGCACCAAAAAGGAAGCCATTTAAAGGATGTCAAAGGTAAGATAAAGGATTTTGGCTCACCTGAAGGAAAAGGATTTTGTCAATCCAAACAACACTTCTTTTCTTTGTTCATAAAATTCACAAATCAGACTTTTGGAAGGGATGCTGAAGCAGGCTGGGAAGTCCTTGGACATCACCTAACTTCTCACGCACTGGGAAAAATAGCCTAATCCTCACTACAAGAGGCTGAGGAAACACTTTGAAAGGCAGCCTTTAGTCAAGGGTAACAGAAATGACTGCTGCTGTCTCTTGCTGTTTCAGGAATAGTCCACAAGAAACTGGTGGCTGCCAATGAGGAACAGCTGTTCATTAAGAGACCCAGGCAAACTGATAGCAGAAAAACCTGTTTTCAGCCAAATTCAAGGGCAATACACCACAGAAACACCTTTCATACCACGCAGGCAGCTTCCACATTTGCAAAAAAGCAATAATTTTGTTGCAATTTCACTGAGATCGTAAAACCAGTCAATTCTTTTGTGACTCCTACCAGTAAACTGAAGTCGGTCGGACTTGGTGTAATTTACTTCTCTCTTACAGCTCACAAGGCAGTTCCTTAAACAAATGGTGGCACAGGCTAATAAAACAGAGCAGTAATAATAATGAATAAACCCCTCATTAAAATAATAATACTGCTATCACTAAAAGAATAATGAAAACCTCTTTTACATAATTCTGCTTGCCCTGATTCCTTACAGAGAGATGCGGGCACTTGGACAAGGCATCTGAAGCTGCAGAGACAGCTGAGCTGGGGAGGCAGTGGGTACCCAGTGCCCAGCCAACTCTTCCTTCCAGGAACACCCCCAGCTCACACTCCTGCATCCCATTAGCTTCACCACCTTTTCCACTTTTCAATTAGCCTTTTCAGCTAAAGCCAGCAGAACTTCATTTTCTAGATAGCAAAGTTTTGTCTCTGCCCATCCTTTTCATCTCAGAGCCTTCGGTATCTTTTTTCCTGAAAACACCACATTTCAAATGACTGTGATATTCTGTATTTGAGGGTTAATGAAACATTTAACCTCCCGTTTCCAAAAATGGGTGCTGTATTAGTGTGAGGAAAACAAAGCAAGCACAAACCCTTGTAATCCTGGGTGTAGTGACAATCCACTCAGGGCTGCGTACCTGCAGAACTCAAATGAGTGTCAGTTGAGTTACCTCTCAGGGTTTGACTGAGCAAAGATACAAGCTGCAGCTGGAGCCAGGGAGGGCTTTGGGACTTGGCCCTGAACATAAAGCATCCTCAAAACACATTTCCATCAGCCATAGGTTTTGCAATGCATCCTAAATCCCAAAACTCTACTTTGATGTTCCTGACAGCCCTGTTTCCATATATGACACTCAGAGCAGCACTTCAGAACATCAGGTTCCTCTACTAGTACCAAAGTCAGGACACCTCCCTTGTACACTGCTTAGGGGAGACAAGTTCCACACCCAGAATTCGAGGTTCTTCTTCTGACAAAAGCCTGCATCTACCCCCGGGTTCACCACCCACCCACCCAGGCAGGCTGGGCTCAAGCAGGGCACAGTGAGTATTAAGAAGCCAGGAAAAGAGTATAAAAGAGCTGAGGGCAGAAAGAGAGACATTGTACCAACAGGAAACAGCAGAGTGGCAAAAGGAAGAATATTTAACCTGAAAAAGCAGAATATTTAGCCTAATGAACTCATCAGGAGCTTTGCTTTTGAATTCAGAGGAGCTCTCAAACAGGAATTTAGCAAGGTCACCAGTCCTGACACCAGAACCATGCAGTAAATGATGTTTCAGTTTGTTGGCAGGGAATGGGTTTTCATTTGGTAACAAACTGAAATAAGTATTATTTTTATGTTGGAAAAAATACTTGTAAAAATCCATTTTAAAAAAATCCCTGGCATTTTGGATGCATACTTTCTTTTGGCATTAAGTAAAATATTTATTTTTAGTTGAAGTTCTCACCTTCTTCTCGGCTTCCAAAAACTGCAGGAAATTGAAACAAAAGCTGTTTTTAAGCAAACTGAATTATTAGAATTAATATATAAATGGACTATGGGTTTAATTTATTCCTCCCACTCACTGTGCCCCAATTAAGAAATCATTTTATTAAATGTTCGGTTATTTCTTGTTCAGAAATGTCCTCCTAGCTCTGATTAAAAAAATTCACCAGAAGATAACTGATGTCCCAGAATTGGACAAATCCTGGCTTCCACAAACACACAGCCCTTTCCTAAGGCCTCGCTGGGCACCGGACAAATCCTGGTCCAGGTCTAGCGTTCACCAGCAGAGGTATGAGAAGGAGCATCAACTCATTACACCAGAAACCTAAACTGCTGCCTATGGTGGGACAGTTTTCTCAATATCTTGTTAATTTTTAACAGCCTCTGCTCAGCAGGAAGGGCTGCGTGGACTTCAGCTGGCCCAGCCAAGCCATTGCCAGCACCGTGCCTGCAGGCCAGGAGCAACCATCAGCAGAGATCCTTCAGATACCATGCACATGATAAGAAATACAATTTCCCCAAAGGAAGGTGGGCGCAGTCTTCGTGTGAGCCCTTGGTGGTTCCTGAGCAATGCCTCCTTGCAGTTCAGGTCTGGAGGGGAGTCCTCCAGAAGAGGTGGACTTTCTGCAGCGCCCAAAAAAAGATCAGGCTTGATCCTGCTTTCTTCGCCAAGGTGACAATGTCCCAGCACACAGAGAAAATCCCAGGAGACTCTCAGGTGCTTATTTCTGCCTGGTTGTACCTTGCTTTGCTCGTGTCCCATTTGTAAAGAGCCCTGGCAGCGTATCTCTGCATACACCAGCTACTGAGTATTTCTGAGTATAAAACATATTTTAACTGCTGTACCATAATTCTTTTCTTTTAATTAGAAAGTGTGCTAAATACTCGTGTCTGTGGGGATTCTCACTGAACTAGTCAGGTTTCTGATCATGGAAGTTTCGTGTTAATGAGACTTTTAGTTTGACTTACAAAAGCTCTTACATTTACAGAGCAAGGCTTTTAACTTCAAAGTCCTTGAGAATTGTTGCGGCGCATCTGCCTCCTCTGGTCTCTGTTTATTATATAGGGAATGTTTTGTTTAGTGTTTATAGATATATATTTACAGCATTTAGGGATATTAGAGCTCATACCAAGCTCCATTACTATAAACACTGATCAAAGGGAGAGTTAAGCGAAGCTGAAGCACTAGAGGAAGATATCTCTGCAGTCACAATGAGAATGGGCAACTGGGAGAAGAGGGGAAGCTGCCTACCTGGTTATGTCACTTCCAACCTCTCCAGCTCTTCTCGACACCTTCCCATCCCACCCACCTGCAAACCACCAACCCCAAATGCATTTTGACATTTGTCTACATTCAGGAACACCCGGAGTTTTGCAGGCTCCAGACAGCCTGTAAATGCCAGGCAAGAGGCAGTGCTGAGGTTGCTGGTTTTATTATGCTTCCTAGATTCATTTTTTTTTTTCCCATGGGAGACAGAAAAGGGAATTGTTTTGGTGACTGTTTAAGTCAGAGGAGATCCATGAATACTTTTCCACTCTGTTTATTTTTCTTATGCTGCTGCGAATGTTTTTCCAGAGTCACACTAATGCCCTTGTAAGTCATATGTCACATCCATCTCCTCATCAATTTTCCTTTTAAACCCTGTCACTTAGGGAAAAATCAGAGAAGCTGACTGCAGCTTGGCCATTATCTGGTTTTGGACAGTTCACTTTTCAGTTTTCTAAGGGATGTGGAGTGCAGATGCTCAGTTACCAGAGTGCTGAAGTAGTGCAGCTCTACAGCACTCGCACACCTACTGTCTCCTGCCATCTTCTAGATGTTCACTGCTCCTCTGATGCACTGGGGCCCCAGCTCAAACAGCTCCTCCAACACACACACACTAATTAATATTAGATCCGAAGCTCTGAGTATGGACATGACCTATATGGAACAGCCCCAGACGAAACCCAGGAACTTTGGTGATTTAGGACCCTAAGCTAAGTCCTTAGATGTGGGTTGTGAGCACTCAAAAATCCATCCTTGAGGCCTTTCAGGAGAACATCAGGCTCAAGTGGTAGCCACAGGGACCAGCTGGGAAGCAGCACTTCCCCAGATGTTTGCCACGCACCCTGGAGCTCCCCAAAACAAGGTCAAACAAGTGGACATTCAAAGCTGAGAGAAGATGAGTGAAGACTCAGGGACACACTGAACAAACCTGGCTCCAGGGAAAGCTGAGGTGTTACACAGGAGCACAAACCCACCCTCCACCTTCCCTGGCTCGCAGCAAAGTCTCACTTGCTTCTGTCAGAGCAGCCGCAGGGGCTTTGGCAGCTCTTCCCAATCCTTCCCTAGCTATGAACTGGAGAAAACAACATGTTCATCCTGGAAGCAAGAACCCTCCAGCGAGGAGGAAGAAGCAATGTTTGGTGCATTCATAATATAGATATTATTTGGCAGCCTAGTTAAACAAATTGTTTCCTTTCAGGATCCTAGTGATGTGTGTGGTTGGCAAGTCTTCCTCCCTGCTGCTCGGCCACCTGCTCTCCCTACTGCTGAGCTGCTCCAGCCCCAGCTGCCTGCTGCTCTGGCTGCAGCCCTGCGAGACGCTGCCTCGGCCGCAGCCCGCAGCGCTGAGCCTGCTCTCCGGCCACCGCGCAAAGGTGGAGCTCACGGGCATCACGGGCAGCTTCTCAACTGAGGCGTTCAACGAGCTCAACGAGGGCAAGTGTAGGGTCCTGCACCTGGGGAGGGATAACCCCCTGTACCAGCACAGGTCAGGGGGTGACTTGCTGGAATGCAGCTCCATGGAGAAGTACCTGGGAATGTTGGTGGACAACAAGTTATTAACCATGGACCAGCAGTGTGCTCCCGGGGCCAAGGAGGCTGATGGTCTCCTGGGGTGCATTAAGAAGAGTGTGACCAGCAGATCGAGGGAGGTTCTCCTCCCGCTCTATTCTGCCTGGGGGAGGCCACATCTGGAGTACTGGGTCCAGTTCTGGGCTTCGCAGTACAAAACAGACATGGAACTATTGGAGAGAGTCCAGCAGAGGATAAGAAGATGCTGAGGAGCCTGGAGCATCTCTGTGCCAAGGAAAGACTGAGAGCCCTGGGGCTGTTTAGATTGCAGAAGAGAAGACTGAGATGGGATCTGATCAATAGCTAAAGGGTCCCTGGGGGGCAAGAGGATGGGGCCAGACTCTTGTCAGTGGTACCCAGTGACAGGACAAGAGGCAATGGCCACAAACAAGGACAGAGGAAGTCCTACCTAAACATAAGGAAAAGCTTCTTTGCTGTGAGGGTGTTGGAACCTGGCCCAGGCTGCCCAGAGAGGCTGTGGAGTCTCCTTCTCTGGAGAGATTCCCACCCCACCTGGACACTGCGATGCTGGGCCCCCTGCTCTGGGTGACCCTGCTGGATGGAGCAGGGGGGGTGGCACCAGATGATCTCCAGAGGTCCCTTCCAACCCCCATCAATTTGTGATTCTGTGTTACAGACTGGACAATGTTTGCTGTCTCCCTCCAGGCCCCTTGGCTGTACGGATGGGTTGGTGTAGGCATCAACACCTGAGTGCTCAGTGCTGGTGAGATTCAGTGGAAATGGACCAGCCATGGGCAGCTCCACTAACATCCTGCCCACGCTTAGGGTCAGGGGCAGCCACAGCTCACACTGAGCTGGAAGAGGGAGGCTTAGACAGACCATCTGACACAGGAGCCCTCCCCAGCTGCCAGTGCCAAAGGCAGAGCCAACATCTCCTGTTGGTAACAACCTCCCTCTCAAACCATTTCCCACTCACTTTTGTATCTATTGGATTATTACTCATCCTTGCTTCCTGTGATGACAACATTATCTGAAGAGCTTGGCAAACACGACAGCATATTCCCTGTCCTGAGGATCTGCTGTGTCTGCACAGCAAGACTGGAACACTCAGGACCAAAAAGCATGGACCTTGATGCAGCGCCTGCAGGAAAGCAGCCCCACTGCCTTGCAGTTGGAGGTTCAATGCAGTCTCTTAGAGGAGAGAAGTTTGTCACCAGGTGCATCTCTGTCCCCCTCCTGTGGCTGGATCCGATCATACACATCGTTGGGATGGAGGCCAGGGTTGGGTGGACCTTTGGCGAGAAGCAAGCGAGCAGTTTTCACTGAAGCTAAGGCTGTTTGAAGGATGCTCCTGCCCTGTCCTGCCTATCCTCCCCTCCAGGGAGCACGGACCTGAAGAACTGGAGTGGGTTGATTTCTGTTGTGGAAAGAAATGTTGCTCTTCCCCACATACTCCAGTCTCTTTTGACTCTCTCAGCCCTTTGTTCCTCTTCAGGGATAACCACAAAGAGTCCAGGCCACCCCAGCTGCGCTGGGTTCTGCACTGGACTCGCAACAAACCCATTCAGTCTGCTGCCTGCATGTGCTGCTTTAAAATAATCCTTCTGCCACCTCTGAAGAGGAGATCAGCCTTCAAATTTCAGTTAGAGCTGTCTGCCCATAGAAACGATTACAGACACATTAGGAAATTCTTTTCAAGTGTCTTCTGGAGTTTGGGGAAATAAATAAATCAATGGATCGCCAGGACCTATCTGCTCAGGGTTCCCACCATTCCCTGGGAGCAGCCACCGTGTGAACTATTCTGGAACGGGATGGGAACAGAGACATCCCAGGAGGATTTATCCTGACCCAGCTGCTGCCCTGCCTGACCCACCTTTGCCCTGTGAAGAGACTCTGGCAGCCAGTGCATGAAAAACAACCTTTTATGTTCTTTCTTTCCCCGTCTCTTATTAATTTGCAGTCACAACCATTGCTATTTGATCTATGCAGCCAAAAATGTCCAGCTTCATTATTCAGACTGTTTGCAGCTGAACAGACCCGAAGGCCAAGCGTACACACGCACACAAGCTCTGCAGACCTCTAGGCAAGACACAACGCTTGAAGTTTAACAACCAAGTGCCTTAGGATGTTTTGTACCTTTTGCAAATGCCTTTTTTTTTTTCCAGTTGCCGTGTCATCCTTGACGGACCTCATTTCCTGAAGGTTTTTATTATGCGAGATTTTGTCACAAGAAGTCTGTGTAAGGATAGGGAATTAAACCCGTGTCTCCCAAATCCAGATCCATACCACAACCTTTGGCTCATCTTTTCACCCCTCTTGTCTAGCAAAGGGTTCTGTACAAAGGTACACAAGAATACATTATACCCCAAGGTCAAGAGCGTCGGATGAAAAGGATGAATATATACAAGCCCATGTCCTAGAAATGTGCTCTGTACCCTCCACGGGTTTGCAAATAGCACTACTTAGCAGCAGAAATTAAATCCACAGCCTTTCAGCAAAGCACGAACAGCACGTCGCTACTGCTGCTATTCCACGAACCTCAGAGGGTAACACATCCAACATCACCACCCGCGCTAGGAGGGATGTGTTAGCTCTCTGAATAGCCCTGATTCATGCAGTTTTATCCCAGCATTCTGCATCATCTACCCAGGCCCTGCAGCTCGGCTGGTGCAGGCTGATCGCATCTCACACCCACACGGCCGAGGTTTCCGTAACCGCTGATTCCAGCGGCTCTGCTGCCCGAGCGTGGGGAGACCACCAGACACCCCTGTGGCTTGTGCTGCAGCCAGGCCAGCAACGGGACCCCGACCTGCACCCCTGGGGCTGCACCAGGACCTTGCAGAGCCCAGCAGGTTTTCGGCAGCCTGGGAACTGCTTCAACACATGGCGGTTTCCCTTGAGCGCTTCTGTACCCCCCGGTGCAGAGGAGCTGTGGCAAAGCTGGCTCCAGGCCCCCACATCTTGCCTAAAAATTAAAGGGTGCACTGGATAGTCATTGCTCTGTGGACAGGCTGGAACAGTGGGTACTATACAGAGTGCTCGGCAGTGGCATGGGTACCATTTGCTCCTTTTTTACCTACACATTTTCCTCGCTTAACCTCTTCCTTCCAGGACACCAACCTCCTTACCCAAACACATCCCTGCTCTACAATCCAGGTAATTCTTCATAAAGCAGCAAAAAACCCAGACTCCTTTCTCAAGCAGGGGAACTCCTTCAGCAGAGGTAAAGCCTTAGGATGCTAATCTGAATCCCTGACTCGGATTTTGAAGACAGTCACCCCAGCAGGATAACAGCCCCAGCCCTGCAGCTCACCCCTGGCTTGGCTGCTGCCTCTCCTCCCCACCCTGCCGGGAAGCCTCCCCCTAGCTCTGCTCCCAGGGGTTGCTCCTCATCTCCACACTACAGCTATAAATGGGTATCACCATCGAAAACACGCTTCTTCCAGGAGCTGTAGGTGTCTCACGTTGAGTAGGCACCCTGTGCATTAATTACTCAGTGTGTGGGGGAGACTGGCGGGGCCCGCAGCGGTGAGTCAGTGCAAGGGGGCTCAGCCTGCAGAGAGCACGTGGAACAGCACCGATAACCCCCCCGAGGACTGGGGGCTTGAGGCTCTTGCTCTTTGGGGCAGTAGTGGCTTTTGGGTTCTGTGATTGTTTCTAACATCTTTCCTTCGTGTTTCTTATACAGGGATATCATCTATGTTTCTTCAGGTCAGAAACTGTGCTGTTGAGGGGGCTGTCCCAGCGTGTGACCCCTGTATTTTTGAGATGGATGAGAGCAGGGCATTGTGTGCTGGGTGGATGTGCACCCACGTGTGTGAGGTCGCTGGCCCTATCATGACTTTACCACAGCTTCCAGCATTGCTGTGGGAGCAGGGCAAGCCCTGGAGGAGACAGGGTTAAGGGCCAAGTGGAGAGCAGGGAAGGTCAGGCCATGAAAAAGGCTCATGAGATACCTACAGTCCATGGGCTCCTTCTGAAAAGCTGCAGCACAGACTGTAGGGTTTGCTGAAAGATCTGCTCCACCAGGACTGCTTACTGTAGCACAAAGAGGAATGGGAAGGAAACACAAATCTTTGACAAAGCAGCACTGGAAGAGTCCTGAGAGAACTGATAGGGTTTTCAAAAGACACCAGCATCTCTCTGATTGTCTCCCACCCACAAGTGATGGGTGTTTCACCTCTGACTCTGGCAGGAGCAGTGGTACAGAAAGTCTCTGAGCCATGGTGGTCCTAACCCAGTCTGCACAGCCTCACATCTTCCATGGTCTACAGTGATGGCAGCGAGGGGCACGTTCTGAAACACCATCCCCTCCCTGCTCCTTTCTATTGGGAAGCAACTTCTACATTGCTCTGTTACTGAGCCAAGAAATTCTGCGTGCAGAATGAGAGTTCAAATGCCCTCCTTTGTACCACTGCTACCCTTCCCACTCCGCCTCCTCTGGAAAATTACTTCTGTGCAGGGCACTGTGTGCTAGAAATCTTTTTTTTTTTTTTCTGCAAAATGTTATTAACCATCTTTTTGTGAACGTGCTTCCTCCAGAATCCTTCCCTCAGTATTAGCTGTTGGCTTCTCCCCGCAGCACTCCCTGTGCCTACTGCTGGCATTTGGCATCAGCAGGAATGGAACAGAACAAAACAAACCAAAACCATATTTGCTTTTCAAAGTGTGGCACAACAGACGGCCCTAGAGAGGAGTACTTGGTTGACTCAGCCTGACTCTGGGGGTTGTGAATGCAAACACAGTTTAACACAAAGGTCATCAGAGAGCTGGCACAGCTCCTGTCCATCTTTTGCTCTTCTTGTGCAGTGAGAGACAAGGGCCTGTGCTTCTCAGACACGCTACTGACCTGCCTCTTGCTGACACCATTGCCCTGAGAAACAGTCATCGCCAAGCCCAGAGCAGAGTATGGGCCTCCCTGGTTCACAGGGGAATCTGGGGATCCTCAGCCTGGAACATAACTCTGCATGGATCCTGACATTTGGCATACACCATCATTTCTGATGAGCTTTTTTAAGAGTCTGGTTTGAGGAATATAGGGAAACACTGAGACCTGCAAGTGTACCAGTGCCCTGTGTTTGGGAGTAGGGACTGTCTCCCTTCTCAAGCTGATCCGACTCACGATGGCCCCAACACTGCAGTGCTGAGGTTTCTCAACTCTTCCTGCTCCAGAGGATGTTCAGGACGTCCCATCCCATGTCATGGGGAGATTTCCTACTGAAATCAGCAGGCCAAGGATGGGGAGGAGGAGCTCAGCCCATGGAAGACAGATTTTATTCCATGAAGAGCATTTGTGCTTTCTGCTGTTGTGAGCAGTTCAGTCTGGCTTGTCTTGGGAGGACAGCAAGCCCTCTTTAAAGAGGACATGAGTATCACTCAGAAAACCAGGGTTTCATTTCACCTCGTTAAAACTGCTCTCTGTTACATACTACTGCAATCATTTAAAACAAAGTTCAACACTTTAATTCTCCAGGTCTCTACCTCACAGTGCCCGGGAAGGGGAATAAGCCAGTGGTTTTTTCTTTAAACACCAAAAGAACGTCGCAAAAGATTAAGCGAATTCCTACCAAGGAAAGCGCTCATGGATGCAAGTGTCAGCTGGGCTGATGCTGTTTGCTGCTGTAACAAATGAACAATGGCACCTCTCCATGCCCTGAACTTGCCATAGTGAAATCCAAACTGCTACAGCTGCAATGGGGTATTCTCCAGTGCCTCCACACAGCAGCCTGTGAAACAAGCACGTGGAAAAGAGAGATGATTTGAAGGTAAAAAGTGGGCTGGTGCAGGTATGAGCATTACCCATGTTTTGGCTATTTTTCACAGCACAAGAGGATTCTCTGGGGTTGCAATCATCAGAGGGTTAGTAGTAGGGGTGGTGATGAACCAAATACCTGGACCAGGCAGCCAGTGGACATGGGAAACTTCTACACCTCAGCCTGAGATGTCCATACCAGCACAGGGCCAAGTGATTGTTCCCAATACACAGCACAGCAGACACAGAGATACTTCTGTCTGCTCAGCAAAATACTTTATGTGTATCTCCTTCAGCTACCAAAAAATTCAGACATTACTACTTATGGCTACACCAAGTACCCTGTGACACTATGACCTTCTTATCTAAAAAAGGAGAAAATGGAACTGGAAAAGACAGTAAGAAAGGGATGGCAAAAGGTATGGATCAGCTTTACCAACGCAGCCCTAGTGGAGACACAAAGACTGAGAAACAACCTCCAGTTCAGGATGAGCTCAAATCCCTCCTCCCTGCAAGCCAGGAGGGTGAAGCTGGTAAGGACTGTCCTGCAGACCCTCTGTTCATGCACTCTTCCCTTGAACAACCACCAGTGGTGCAGACAGGTCCTGGCTGACATTTAGCCCAAACCAAGTACAGCCACTCCTATGGTGTTACACCAAGTGGGAACGACAAACGTTTCTTTCCCTTGCAGATACAAGGTACTTTTCTGATCTTTGTGCAGCAAGAAGCAGCTGTGATTCCACCTAGCTCCCAGGATATAGGGACCAGATGCTTGAAAGCACATAACTGAAATGAGATTTAGGCACCCAAACACCTCTGAGGATTTGGGTCGAGTTGTTTCCGTGTGCTGCTAAAAGCTCCGTCACATTCGGGGTGAATGTGAAGGCTGGAGCACAACCAGACTTGTGGTTCCACTGGGGCAGAGCAGAGGGATTTTTTAAAGCCTGTCATGTTATATTCCACTCAGAGAACAAAACAGGGAATTTCGGATTTTAATTTGTCACTTTACATGTAAATTAAATGTTGTATATTTCCACAAGTGAATTCAGCCACTATTTATAACAATGGAAATCTGCTGCTTGGATTTCTAAACAAAAAATTCCCCACGTTGCTTGCGCTTCCCTGCGTGAGCTGTTTCATTTTAGCTTCTCTGTGTTCTCTCTGAGACTGCCTAAAAAGAGTTTGTGGGGGGAAAGAAGGACTGAGAAAAAATAAGAACAAGAAATAATTGTTAGGATTACTCAGCAGGATGGCTGGATGACATTTTGTCCCTGTTTTTTTTTTTTTTGTGGGCAGAACTATTGCGGTGCTTAAAATTAAGCGCATGCTTAAGTGTTTTGTTGATCTGAAGCCAGAGTACTCAAAACTGTATCTCATTAGCCCCTCCCAACCTGGTCCAACGCTCATTAAAATGGTTACAAAACTTGATAATGCCTAAAAGGTGCTAAAAGGCCTGCAAGATCAGCTGAGATCCCTCGGTGCACACACAGCCCTTCTTCGGCGAGGAGGCTGCTTACGTGTAGTCCCCTGGAAACCAGGAGATGAGAAGTTAAGAATGTTGACATTTTCTTTCAAGAGCAAAGGAATTGGAAAAATAAAGCAACCATTGGGAAATGATGCATTTCAGGAACTTAGAGAGACAACGTTCCTCCCTTGCCTTTCCTCGGCGTCTCAGGGTTGGGTCGTTATTCTGTGGGCTGTAAGCCACTTGGAAAGCTCGGCGTATAAAGCTGCGTGACTTACAACGCCCGGAGATCGACTGGGTTGTAACCTGTAACGTATTACTTATTTTTTTATTTTAATTGCAAGCAGTCTCGGAAACATTATAGAGCATATAGCGCTAGTCACAGCAGAAGTAATTAAAGTGAGAGGGCCACATGCAGTCGGCAGTAAAACACCAAATGTAGGCAGCTTGGGAAAAAAAAAAAATGTCATTGATTCAGCATCAGAGAGGCCGGGAGGAGAAGAGGCGGGATTGAGATTGTCAACAACAGATCACACTCAGAATGCAGCAGCGAGCGCTACGACCGTTTCGAGCACAAGCAGCCGAGGGACGTATTATTGTGGAGCTGCAAATGTCTCAAACACTGACAGTGACGTCAGCTCCTGAAGGTGGTTTCAAAGCAAGAAGCCAAGCCTGAACAAGCTGCTCTTCTCCCATCTCTGAGAGGAAGAATCTGGGTCACGATTTCTCCCGTAGGAAAAATGAAATGCATTCACACCGTATTAAAAATAGTAATGATTAACTAAGGGAGGTAGAAAAAGAATCCACGGCCGTTCATTTGAGGTGGATGTAAAGCGATACAACTGCAGTTCAAGCCAAAGCAAGGCCAGAGAGCTCATTTGAGGTGATCAAGGAGCTGATGTTTTCCGCAGCTTGCTTGTCCAATCCCTCCTGCAAGACAGAAACTGTGTGGAAACGACTCCAAAGCATTAACACACCCGTGTTCCTGCACACCCTAACTGGGTGTCACCCTGCCTCGTGCTAAATGGCATTGACCGTTCTGAATGTAATTGGCTACAGCAAAGGTTAATGATCATTTCTACCTTTAAATAGTTTATGAAGATGTTTGATGCCTTGTAACAAGGCAGCAATTGGAACTTGGTGCTCTTTCCACTGACTTGCATATCATTGATCTTTCTTCTTGAAATTATTATCCCCAGGCAACCTATAAATCTCACTTACTCTGGCTCAAAAACGCTGGACAATATAATGAACTGTTATGAGGGCAAAGACAGTGGACAGGGTCACCTCTTATTAGCTAGCAGCATGTGTGCTGAGGCTGTGATGCTCAGACCTGCACAGCTTTACGTACGTCTCAGAGAGGCAAAGAAAGAAACAGAAACCTTAAGGCAGATTTTGTAATTAAAAAGCACGCATTAGTTCCGAGTATATCACTGTATGACAGCTTTACGTGCTGCTAACTCTAATGGGCTTGGTAGCAATCTGGGGTATAAGATCACACCTCACCATTCAATTCAAAAACTCCCCTGCTACAGAAGTATCTGCGAGGGCAATTCCTTCCCCATTGCTTCACTTGCAATGAGCATCCTGCAGGACTTTATCAGAGATGGAGAAATTAAAAGCTGCAAATGTCCAGAGCGGTCAAAACTTTCATCAAAGCCCCAAGTCGCAGCGCACAAGTGCTTGAGAATTTTACATCAAAAGGTTCTGATGATTACAAGAGTCTGTAAGGTCCTGTGTGAAAACAAACCAAAGATCCTCAGCCAGGAACTCTCTCTCCCCAGCTTTAAGCTGACTTCAAGCACGTGTGCATGTTTGGGAGCAGAGGCAGTCACTGTTATCTTTGTCCCATAATTCAGATACCTCTGGAAGAGAGAAACAAACTAAGGAAACCCCCATCTTCCCTGGGGTGACATTCACACACTCAACACGTGCTGATGTGCCACTCTGCACAAGCTACAGAAGCAGCAGTCAGGTCAGACTTAATTACACCACATATTCCTGAAGCACTCTCCCATAAAGTAGCTTTTGCCCACGATGACTCTAAAACCCTCTCACTTTCCACTTAGCTGGCCACGTCCAGGCTGGGTTACCCACCTCACTTGGAAAATTGTCTTGGCTTTGCAGATGCAATACCTGATCCAAAGCCAGGCAGCTGGCACAAGGCCATCCATCGCTTCAACATCCCTCACCTCCGAAGGAGCAGCAGGATCTGCCAATATGCCCCCTGTAATTACAGCAGTCGTTTCTCCTCAGTCACCCAAAATAAACACTCCCGAATGTTCAACACATGTTTGGTAGGTTTTTTTTTCTGCCCACGTCAACCACCACCAGCAGAAGCTGACGGTACCCGGCAGGGCAGGTTGGGCTCTGTCCTGTTTGCACGGCATCGCCCAACAGTCGCTGAGCTGTGGCCACACACGCGGGAGGTTTCTGTTGTCTTTAATGACCAGAGAACAGGGACTGCTGTTTTCTCAACGGACTGAGTGTGGAAAGCAGCAGCTTGTTTTACACGGATTAAACAATTATTGACACTGTCACAGCAAAGGGGTTTTGGACTGCGTATGCTACAAGAATAATAGAGTGAATGGATTTCCTCCCCCACAAGGTCTCAGAAATTTTAGGAAACACTGATTATTAAAGGGACCTAGAAAAAAACCATCTTTTTTTATTATTTCTGGGGGGGGGGAAGGATCATGAAATTAAAACTGTGCCATTCCTAAACATAGCCACAAATGAGTGACTAGGGAAAGAGAAAACAGCATTTGAAGACAAAGTGCTCCCACTTAGTTAAGTCTAGGAGCTTGGAGCAACAATTGTCCACAAGAGAATAAGGAATACTACCCTTGAAAACATACACAAGTTTTAATTACAGCTGGCATTTTTGAGACTGGTGCTGAGGACTGTCACCAGATGCAAAATGACTGTCATCTTTCTACCCTTAGGGACACAAAGGCTCAGTGGAAATGACTGCAACCGTAAACCAGGCACCAACCCACTTTGATACTGGCTGTGCAGTTGGAAAGGAAACCTTAAGCTGTGATATTTAGATAACAAGCCACCGTCGACTGAATGAGACCTCTCTACACTGTGGCAGGGGATGGCAAACTCCAGCAGCTCTAAGCAGACGGGTCAAGCCTGACTGTGCTGGGGTGAGAGATGCCCTTCAGCTCGGCTCCTCCACTCCCTCATCCGAGCCCTGGCAGCAGGAACCTCTGCAGAGTGGAGCCTTCTCCCTCCAGAGCCGATGCTGCCGGGGGCTGGATACACCGCACGCAGAAGAGCAGGGTCCTGTGGTGGAGAGGGCAGCTGGAGCTGTGCCACAGCCAAGAGAAGGGGAAACCACGGGGGCACAGCCCAGCTTGGCCACTCCTGTCCCTGCAGAGCTCACACTCTGCGTTTCCGATCAGTCGATGACAAGAGTTGAGAGAGGAGAAAGAAGCACCTATAATAGCTAAAACATCAGATCAGCTTTCAGAGAATCGCAGAATGGTAGCAGTTGGAAGGGACTTATGGAGATCAAGTCCAATCCCCCCGCCAGAGCAGGGATCACCTACAGATCTTCCTAGTGATGATGCTTTCTGGGCACCTGCCTTCCACGGCAAACACTGACTTCTCCATGGATTCGTGGGCCAGTGGGCCACTCTTGCCTTCTGAGGATACCTGTTTGGTCCAGATGTTTGGAGTTGAGCCCTACAAGGACCCTGAGCCAGTGCTTCTCACTGCTCAGAGCAAACCTCCTACTCAACACACTCCTCAAAGAAAATCAAAGCCTGAGTTTTCTCAGTTTGGGCAACAAAAAGCAGCAATCAAAGTTTTTCTAACGAAGCCAAGGCTGTGCAGCAGCACCCTACTTCAGCAACAGAGCTGGTCACAGCTCTCTGACACGGGGGTACGATGGCAAACTCAGATCTCCAGCACTTCCAAGCTGCTATACAGGGAGCAAATGCATGGAGAAAGAGGCAGATACAAGACAATGCAGATTGAAAACAGACCCAAAATGCTGATCTCAGCTTCTGAAACAAGGACTCAGATTGGGGTCCTCTCCTTCCCTGCTGTTTTCACCTCTCTGCAAGGTTGGAAGGGGGAAACGCTGGGGAAAAATGGATCCCAATTCAGCGTTACAAAGTTGGAATTTCTATGAGCTGATTTATAAAACTATCCCTTGAGCCAGAGACTGGAAAATATCAAATTTCTTCACCAAACCAGAGATGGGTCTGGAAAAGCAATTTCTTATTTAAAGGTAGAAGGAAATGAAACAAAGCAGCAGCATCTCCCTTCATTTTGAAACCAGCGCAAAAGAAATATGGGGCTTTGATATTGTTAATGGCATAAAAGCAGCCTGTGCTGTCAGTGAGCTCATCCTTTTGACCCACAAACCAGCTTGCCTGCTTTTGGGCTCTGTCTCTGGGCAGTGCACCTGAGATCTAACACAAAGTAATCGTCAGCTCATGGTGACTTTGACTAGAAATCCCAGTGCTGAGAGGGAAATCTGCTGGGCTTTGATGTAGAGATTTTGGTAGCATCTATGCCTTCCCATCTCAGAAGGCACTCATTTGATGTATTGTTGAGTAAGGTATTTGTTATCTTTGCAGAGAACATGCATGTAGCTTGGTAAATCTATTTCCTGACTGCCTTTTAAGACAGATAGTACAAGGTTTTTTTTTCTGAGGCATTAGTTTATCTGATACAGGGAACAAGGCTGGAGACAAATGCTGAGACCTCCAAAGTGCTAGTATGACACGTGGCTCTGAGGTCCTCCTCTGCTTTTTTCCAGGTCCACTACACTAGAAAGCAGGTTCTCTTGGTGTAAACTACACTGCAATTCCATTTTTATCTAACACATAGAGGGGTTTGGGAGACAGTCTCTCCTGGATCAGGAATACGTCCTGGCAGCAGCAGGAATGGCATGTCTCCCTCCAGAACCCATGTGCCTCCCATCAGTACAGGCTGATCCATTCCCATACTGGGACTGACTTGTTCTCCTTGCCCGTGCCCCAGCTCCAATCTAGCAATTACAGGATGAGGCTGGTTATTTTTGTGTCAGCATTAAACTGAGATAGGTTTTTCTCAGCCTCTGCCAGGCTCCCCCTTTACTGTGTAAGGCAAGGGCCACATCTGACATTTTCTTCTGTCACCTCAGGAAGCTGAGCCTCTCTGAAGCTGTTCTGGGACACTGCCATGAGCCTCTTAGGGGCACTAAGGCATGCTGGGTGAGTGGCCACACACTGCTGGTAAGGGGCAGGTCCTTTCCACGCCGTTACTGCATTTCTACACAGGCCAGGCATCCGTACCTTGTCCAGTCATGTTTTATGACTCTGCACCAAATGCCTTGGGAAAAGCAAATCTTTGGGCATTTTTCTGTAACAGGGAAGGGTACCAACATACCTGGTCCTGAGGCAACCAGCACACCTTCAGTGCTGCTTTGTTGCTGGGGCCCCAACCTAATCCTTTTCTGCAAGATTGCTGGGAGGCTGTAATTCCCTGGGTCATCCCTTTATCCCTTTTGAATTATCCTGGCAAGCCCCTAATCTTTCACAATTTCTTGTTGTATTTCCCAGGATCTGATTTACTGGGTTTCACCCCCATAGCTCCCCGTTAGCTGGTAGAAGGTTTCGCTGGGGTTTTCTTCTTGTTGTTCCTATGGAGTTTTAGAAGTGCCTCTCTCTGTCCCATAGCACTTTTGATATTGTATCACACAAGTATCTCTGCCTTGCCTTACCATGCAAGAATGATATATAAATGAGCATCTAAGAATGATACATAAATGAGAAGCCCAAGTTATTTCACAAATGCTGATTAACAGTTTAACCACACAGGTATGTTTATAATTGCATCCATTATACAATAAGAAAATGAGACCCTGGGAAAAGGCATGAAATCCCCTTCTTGAAAGAGCAACCAACAGCCATCAGAAGTGATCAAAATGTCCTTTCCCAGGAAATCAGAGCCACCAATATCCATGATCTGAACCATTCCTCCTTGCAACAGACCTGGGCTGCCCTCCCTGGCATGCCAGCACACCCAGACACAACCAGCCTTGGCCTTGCCAGCAGATAAGCAGCTCTTACAAAGGTACAAAGAAAGCCGAGTGTGTTTAACGTCTTGCTGGATCAGGCTCATAAAGTGTTTAAAACAATGGAAGAGGAAAGCATGTGTTCCTTTCAGCACAATCTGTGCCTTATAATCAAGTCTAAATGTTCACAACCCGCTCAGATCCTAATGAGGAGAATGGCTTAAATGGCAGAATGTTCTGCTCTTTCTACAGGTTTACAAAAATGAAATTAAACGTAGGCTTTCCATTACAAAACAATAGGCAAATTGAAGACCAATTATGCAAACCCATCAGAGAACCTGGTGAACTGTGGAGGATTTTGCATTTCTGAGGCGGAACGACTTTTTAGATGAAAAAAAAAAACCCTCTACTCCAAGAAATTGAGAACATCTGTGCCTTCAAAGAAAGAATGCGGTGAATAATTGGACAATCATAGACAGGCAGCCATTTGAATATGAAGCTGTTTGCAATGTCGCAAGGGAAGGGAAATTACAGAATGCCCGTGCCGCTCGGCTGTCAAGCGCCCGTGCTTTCCCTTTTCTGCCTGTTATGGCACGTGGTGTGCTCACATTACAGGAGTCTGCGGGGTCGACAGCGGGGTCTCCAGGGTTATCTGCTTCCATTATTTTGCACATCAGACACATAATGAAAAAAGAGCAGGCAGAGAGGTCCTTGAGCATTTTCTTCCTCCAGCATCCAAGTTTAAGTACACCTTTAACCTCTCCCTGACAGACAGCCCAACCTGCAGCCGTCCCCCAGACAGCTGACATGCAGCGCAGAGCACGTATTCTCTCCCTGGCAGCTGACAAACTTCCGTGACCCCTTGCCTCGAGCGATGATATTATCCTCCTTTCCAGCAGGCAAATCCCACACGGACACTCCTGAAAGGGAAACACGCTGAGCCACCTTGCAGCCTGCAACCTCACAGCCTCCCCGCCCCTCTGCAGAACAGCCCCCAGCAAATCCTTCACGGCACCCGCTGACCGCTCCGAAACGCAGCCTCCGGGGCCCAGCAGGTCTGAGCCACTCTTGAGGCCATGACTTATAGCTTCATAGTATCAGAAAGGCTGGAAATGACCTTCAAGATCACCAAGTCCAACCATCTACTAAATATCTTCAGGACCACTAAGCCATGTCCTGAAGTGCCACATCTGGATGTTCTTTGAACCCCTCCAGGGATGGTGATTCCAGCCCCTCCCTGGGCAGCCTGTTCCAAGGCCTCACCACTCTCTCAGCACAAAAAATCGCTCCTAATATCCAACCTTAAGCTCATTTGTCCTATCACTAGTGACCTGGGAGAAGAGACCAACACCCACCTCACCACAGCCTCCCTTCAGGGAGCTGTAGAGAGCAATAAGGTCTCCTCTCAGCCTCCTCTTCTCCAGACTAAACAGCCCCAGGTCCCTCAGGAGCCCATCTCTGTAGCATCCAAAATAATCTGTCCCCAGGAAGAAGAGACTGAGCAGGGCATGTATTGTTTCCAGGAACACTCTGTACCAGCTCCACGCTGCTCCTCAGCCCAACCCCTCCTGCAACACAGACTGTGCTGCCAGGTGCTCTGGAACTGCAGCATGAGGGCAAATGTTGCAGGACATCTTTCAGGACAAAAAGGGGGCAAAAAAAAAAGTGATCAACTTAGTTGTGATTTCATGGCTAGTTGCACAGATATTCACGTGTTCCTTTGCACAGTCAGGCTAATAGCCAGCTTTCAGAAGGACAGACAGCGTAATGAATGGGTTGTAAAACATGCTCATAAAAACATTATAGCATGTCTCGGAGCATTTGTGAGCTGTTTGTGATTTACTGGGCCCCCTGTTTTACATTTTCTTATAATTTGCACATTTCCTATGAAAAATAAGCATTCAATGTGCATGCAATTTATTTTAATGTCCCTCCCCCCCTTGCAGGATGATAAAACTTTCACAGCCCCGCAAGAATGGCAATGTTGTAGTCACGAGGTTCATTATACAATAATTAATACACGTTAAGTATCCTGTAAATATTATGTTATAATGGCTTTAAGTAAATACATACTGTACATTACCAGTATCTATTAAGTCAGCGCCACTTAAAATGAAATGTGACTAATTAATCTGTTTAAAAAGTCCAACGTCAATTTGGATATTCTTTAAAAATCACAGTACAATGGTGCAAGCACGAGTGGTGAGTCAGCCACCAGTTAATTATGGAACTTTGACATTAATGGTTGTTTTCCTGGCTTATTTTAAGTGACTTGGACAAACGGGCCAGCATCGAAGGAAAGAGAGGGGCAGAAGGAAGGCTTCATTGTTAGGAGAAGCTAAAAAGCCTGAATAATACATCCCATTATCATCCCTGTGAATGGCTGCAAAAGTGCACATGGGTTATTACCGCAGCATCTCGTTGCGAAAGGGCCAGCCTGCCCGTGCTTGATAACCTGCTCCACGTGGACAATGCAGCCACAAAACCACAGTGGAGTCCCATTTTAAGCATTATATCACTTTATTAAGGGATGGTGCCCGGCACAGCCACGCAGCAACAGAAACAGATGCTTTGTTCTCTTCCCAGCTAGAGGCTTAGGCTCTGCCTTTGTCCTGCACAATGTTTTCCTTCCCTTCAGGAGAGGCAGCCCCTCACAAGACTATCAGCCTTTTAACAATTTCAGTTGCTCTCCACTGTCCTAAATACACAAAGGAAAAGAAAAATTCCCCTAATTCCTTCACTTTTGGTTGTTGGGTATCTTTTTGTCGGTGCTTTTGTTTTCCTGCCATGAAGCATAACTGCAAGAGAAGGTGAAAGATGCTGAATGAGGGGGCCCAGGAAAGGTCATCTCCTCTCTCACCTACAGCAAGAACGGACAACAGGAGGCAAAACCTTTTCCAAGGCACTTTATATGTATTCATGTTCCACAGAAGTCTCAATTTTCAGATGCAAGTGTCTAATGAATGCCTATCAGATTAGACTAACTCGTTTACAGCTGGGTGGACATCTCCAGTTTCATACATGCCAAAAAAATAAATGCAGCTCTGCTAATTGCAGCCTCGATCTTTACCATGAAGCGGGGAATGATTTCACGGAATCATAGAATCATTTTGGTTGGAAAGGACCATCAACATCATTGAGTCCAACCATTAACTCAGCACTGCCAGGGCATCACTAACCCATGTCCCTCAGCACCACATCTCCACGGCTTGGAAACCCCTCCAGGGATCATGGGGACTCCACCACCACCCTGGGCAGCCAGGGTCAGGCTTGGACAACCCTTTTGAGGAAGAAATTTTTTGTAATGTCCAACCTAAACTTTCCCTGGCACAACTTGAGGCCGGTTCCTCTTGTCCTATGGCTTGTTCCTTAGGACCAGAGCCTGACTCCTGCTGGCTCGAACCTCCTGCCAGGGAGCTGTCAAGAGCCAGAAGGTCTCTCCTCAGCCTCCTTTTCTGCAGGCTGAACAACCCCAGTTCCTCAGCTGCTCCTCACAAAACATGTGCTCTAGACCCTTCCCCAGCTTCACTGTGCTTCTCTGGCCACACTCCAGCCCCTCGATGTCCTTCTGGGATTGAGGGCCCAAAACTGAACCCAGGATTTGAAGTGCAGCCTCACCAGTGGTGACTACAGGGCAACAATTCCTGTCCTAGCCCTGCTGGCCACACTAGTGCTAACAGAAGCCAGGATGCTGGTGGCCGTCTTGGCCACCTAGGCACACTCTGGCTCATCTTCAGCTGGCTGTAGATCAACACCCCCAGGTCCTTTTCCATCAGGCAGTTTCCAGCTACTCTTCCCAAAGCCTGGAGTGTTTCAGGGGGTTGTTGTAGTTGTATGCAGGACCCTATGCTTGGCCTTCTGTATTTCCTAACCACACACTAAAGTCTGTTGCAGAGCAAGTGATCAGACGCAGGTCTCCCACGTCCCTTATCAACACCTGTAATCCCAAACAGATTATCGCCCTCCAAAGGTAACTTCACTGAAATATAACTAAGTGAAGCTGCTTTTGTTTGTGATGGAACTCCATTAAGAAGCCTCCCTTCCTTCAACAGAAATTGTTCAAAAGTCCTTCTTCCGGATATACAGACAAATTGCCAGGACCACGAAGGGAAGAGGTCTTGGACTCTCATCACTTTTCCATGGTTAGTTCCTTTAGGTTTCACCAACAACCAAAACCTGAATAAGCTGTCCTTGGAAGCCAAATCTCTCTACACACTTATGTAGTTCATTGCTTGAGATAATAGTTTCAGTAATTCATTTTTATGGGGTAACTACATCCTTCAAGGTGATGGCTGGAATTGACATCCTCCCTAGGTGGTCAGGGAAGCACAGCCAAGACAGAACTCCAAATGCTGGGAGGCATTTCAACATGATGGGGATAAACGACAAGAGGTCAAGAAAGGCAAAAAAATGTGTGTGTAAACAAAATACCCCAAACATTGGTCTAGAAGCTGTGGTCTGTCTAAGCAATATTAAACTAAACCAAAGACAAGAAAGTGAGGTTTAAGTTGTATTTTCCTTCCCTTCCTCCTGAGGCCAGCAGCCACTGTCTGCTGTCTAGCTAATCAGGGCAGTGTGAAACTATCCTAACTTATTTCCATCTGATGCAGCCCGAAGTGCTGTTTGGACAGCTGGGTATCATCTGGCCCTGCTACCTTCTGGGCAAACCCTTTCCCCAGGCAATTACCCATCAAAAGAGATCACTTCAGGTGAGAAGCAGAGCCTCCAGCCTTCTGGCTGCTCTGCCGTGAGAAAGCGGCTGGGACAGCTCTGAAACTTGGGTCCTTCATATTACAGAAGCCCCTGAAAGCTTGTCTTTTATTTAATGTTTCAGCACTGGCTTTAGAAATGAGGAGAACAGCAGCATTCGGTGGCATGCTGGCAGATACAAGCCTGTGGATAAATAGCACACCAAAGAGGCAGAGCCAGTGGCTGGAGGTGGGAGATTTGGATCCCGTGATGGGATCTCCCATAGCTTTCTTCAAAGGTAATTCACTTAACAACCCAGTGCCTCAGTCTCCCTACTGCTAAATCACTACAATGTTTGGCTACCTCCTAAGATGTTGCTGTGCTTATCTAATTAATATTCACAAGGTATCCAGAGATAAAGCAGATTCATAAGTGTATTGTATGGCTTGTAATCTTTTGATGTTGCCATGCAAAGGAGACATCAGAGAGCACAGGAATACCCTGAGAGAGCTCCGAGTCTGCTTTTCACTTCCAAGAGCTCTTTTCTTGCAGTGACCCCTTCTTTTAGCAGCACATTCACCTTGGCCTCTGGTGAGTGGGAGTGATGTGCAGCATGCCTGCTACGAGCTTCCACGAGCCATGAAAACCTGCTGTTATGACCAGAGAGAAGTAACCAGCACTATTATTTGTATCATTTGCTGAGGTTTGTAACCTAGAATTAATTTTCAAATTGAGTCCAAACGCCGACTATTTCACACATATCTGGGTAGCAGACAAGAGCCCTTTTAGCAACAGAGGCAAACAGAGCTACAATCAAGCAGCTCAAGGCACAACCCTCTAATAGTTCAGTAATCAGTAATAATCAACCCTTCTCTTTATGTTCAGAGAGACCTAATAGAACCCAGCTACTCTACAGTGAATACATTTTCATTTATAAGACTAAATACAAACATACGTTATCTACTTAATTAAAATCTAAATTCTCTAACTAACCATTTGTTGTTTCTCCTGGGTGCATGTTACATACATTACTGGTGTGTTCCAGAAATCCATTGCTAATGGATTAAAATAACTCAATGAAATGTTTCATCTGGTGCAGGTGGTTATGTAAAAGCACAGAATTCTCTGATGCTGCACACATAGGAAGCTCCTCTCCACTGTTATCCCCGGACAGCAGCTCCCACTTCTCTGTGCTGGTGACTTCAGTCCTTCCCCCAGGTTGCTTGGGTCTTTAGGGACAAGGAAAATGCAACTCCCCCAAACACCAGTGCAACTGCTTAGACTGAAAATTCATCTTATAACCACTTGGTCAGCCAAGGTTTTAGGAAAACCTCCACAGTGCAGACCTGATGGCATCACAAAGCTATAGGAGCTAAAGTGATAGAGGAAATTATGAGCTATACAAGGGGAGAGATTTGAGATCCAAAATGTACAGGTCTACTGGCAGGTTTGACAGAGGTGACACAGCCCCCACAGACCCCCTGAAGTAAGAGCTGGGAGCGAGGCAGGGCATGCCAGCACATCTCTAATGGCACTAGACACCCATCTTCAGGCAGCGGAAGTGCTCCCAAGTGTTCAGTGTCCCTACAAGAGGGCGAGACTTTGCACATGAGAGTCCTTGTTATAAATCTGCCAGAAAAGACAGTAGAAATTCATTACCTGATATCATTTAAGTAGAAAGGAGAATTCCTATTATGTTTCCCTTTCTCTGACTCAATGCTGTTCTTAAAACCTTTCTGAACAGGACTGCATGGCCACGCTGAGTTAGTTCAGCTTGTGTGCTTGTGGCACCCATGACCACTGACCAGCATGGTGCCCCTGTGACCTCAGTACCTGCATCTGCACTCACACAGCCAGAAGGGGAATCCCTCTATACTTAAGGACTAAATATTGCCCAGAAAGCTCAAGCATCTCTTGCAAGGATTTGCATGGCATTGCTCTGCTGGCAGTGAAGCATTCCTTGCCTTTGCTCAGAAAACGGGGCACTTTCATGCCTCTTTTTCACAGGAGAGCAGAGAATCTCCACCCACCCTCTGAGGTGGGAGAGCTGCCCCCTTCTCCAATTAAACCTGTGCTTTATGTCCAAATTATGAACATCTTCAAAGAGCCACAATCTTTACCACTGGTGCTAAACCTGGTTTGTTCTCTGGCTCTCAGAAGTTACATTTTCTTGTTCCTGCATCTCTTTTGCCTAGGTGTTAAATACCATTAGCTACTTGAGTTTCATAAAGATTCTCCTCCACAGGAAAGCAGGGAGGAGGAGAAGAGGGGTAGAGGTGAAGCAGTGTCAAATTAAAACTGATGGCTACTGCTCTTGAATGGCAGGAACCTCCTGACAGCCTCACATCATTACTGCAAATCACAATATTTAGAGAGATGCCACCAGGAATTTTGCTTTGCTTCCAGCAGACAGGGAGTAAAAGGGCACCTCCTTCAAGCCATTCACTCTGTTCTGCATTGTAATTAAAAACAATTTCAATCCTCAATAGGGTTTTGATTCAGGTAACTCATTACCCCCAAGAGCCATTTGTGAGACTGAATTGCGAATGCAAATTACCACCAGCTTTAGCAATAATGCTTCTTTTTTTCCTTCTTTCTGCTGCTTTTGCTAACTTCTATTTTTGGACATTTTCTTGCCTTTGACATCAAGCAGGTGTCCAGAGCAGATCTGCCTGGGGACAAAGAGGGTTTTGTGCTCCTCTCCTTATGAGATGCTCTCTCGTGCTGCAATACTGGCGTGTCAGGCAATGCCAGTGCAGTGCTACGGCTTCAGTCAGAGAAGAGGGACCTGCCTCTCCCCAGCTGCAGCCCTGTGCCAGGGCTTTTCTGTCAGCTGAGAGCAGAGTTCCTTGCTGTGGTTACAGGCAGGAATTCCCCCGGATGTCTCTGCACACTCCTACCACAACAGGCAATTGTTCTGGGTATTACTGTAATATGAGTCGAAACATTGGTTTCCTTGCAGAGGATACATGAAAGCTCTCCAACCACGGAGACTCCACTGTGACTCCATCTGTACTTAACGTGGTTGGCTCTCTAACTGTCCATCTTCTTATTTTATCATCTCATTATAATTGTTTTGCATGTGCCTCTGTATATCCAGTCTGATGCTGCCTCAAACCAGCCGAAGGACCCTGCTATGTGTGGATGCTGGAAAGCTGCTAGCAGAGGGATTTTCTCAGCTTCTCACAATATTCGGTGAGAATCCTGCCTTTCTCACCAGTGTTATGAGAAACAGTAGGATGGTTTTTGTAAGCTGGACCAACACCTGGTGTTTTGCTGAGTTCTGTTTATGGTACATTGGAAAAATATTTTGCAATGGGTGTTGTAGGACTTTAGCCACTAGGAGATGGGTGATCACTGACCAATCGCCCTATGGGGATAGGGTGTATAAAACGGGGTTAGAAATTAATGAAGTGTCTCCTTCTTCCTCTCCTGGCCTTCTCTTGCTGAATTTGTGTTGCTGCATCTCTCCCTCTGCTCCCGATATAAACAGCAACAGCTATGCTACACAAAAAACAGAGGACTAAATAGAAGATCTGAAAAGCTTTGCTCCTGTTCCTCGTTCAGACAACACGTGGCCACAGCTGCAGTGTGGAGTGACACAAGTTTTTGGATTTGCTTTAAAAGGGCAGGAGTGATGGTGCATTGATCAAACACAGCTTACCTGCACGCTCCCATCAAAAGGAGGGTAAGAGTCCTCTCTGTTTCCCATCAAACACCCACAAAAGGCCAAGCAGGTAAAACTGACCAAATAATTATTGCTAAAAACTGGAAGTAAGCCAGAAATCCTGACCCCAGGGGATGTCTGAAATGCAGAGCCAGTGGCTACCGCTGGTCCCTGCTGGTGTGATAACAAAAAGGCAAAGTTGTTATTTATTGCCCTTTATTCCTGTAGCATTTGAAGTCTTTAATGCAGTCTGAACACAGGAGTGTGAAGTGCTCTTACTTCCATTTCACGTACGAGGAAAAAAAGGCATAGCCTCATGCTCTCAAAAGGTACTTGAGCACCTAATGCCCTTGGAAATCAGCTGCAGTGGAGCTCTGCAATACCTGGGAAAACACAGATGCCTGAGGGGCTCATCCCAGCTGCCCAATGCTGCAAGCTGCAGGGCCCCAAGAGGTGACACGGGAATGCCCCAGCAGCCTGGTGCCTGCCAAGAGGAGAGACCCTGTCTCGAGGGCTGGTCTCTGCTGTGGTGGTACCCACGGGGAGCCAGCCACTCCAGGCAAGGATGCCTCGCCAAAGGAAAGCTGGGTCTCCAGCAGGCAGAGCACCAGAGTGCTCAGGGTCAGAGCACCAAGGCTGGGGGACATGTTTTAGAGCATCCCTTCTCCACGGCACAGGTTCAGTGGGGTCCCAGGGAATATTCCTGCTCTGCAGCAAATGGAAGTATTGTGAGGATCCTCTGACTCGCACGTGAGGATCCCAGCTCTGCTCCTGACTTTTCCATAGCCTTCAGCAAATTATTCTTAATCTTTCTGTGTCCCCATCTGGAAAAGTCGGATACTGGTGCTAGCCTCAGATTTGATGGATTAACTTGTTACTAATTCCACCGTGTTCGACAAGTGCTGAGTATCTCTTACTAATCAGCAGAAACTTATTAATTCTCATTATGAGTGCTTCTCATGTCCTTTCTGATAAAGCTCACTGGGAGATACAATAGTTCTCCAGAACAGAGGCACAGTCCCTTGGAAAATTAGCAGGAAAAAACAATCAGCCTATTCCTTCACAAAAATAACTGCATATCATTATGGGAATTTGCCCCACATTAGATTTCCAAAGGAATTTTCCACTTGCTCAACTTCTTAATATTAGAGCTTTTTCCCCACAGAGAAACTGCCTTTTTAACCCACATTTTCTGGGTAATTGGACTGAAAATGGGTTTTTCACAGCAGAGAACAGAGCTTGCTCCTTCACAGTTGCCAGCCCACACCCCAGAGGCTCTTCACCTCGTCCCCTGAACACAAAGCTGACACCAGCCTTCCCAGGGGGTTGCCAGATGCAAACATCAGTGCTCGTCATCCCCTCACAGGACAAGGTGCCAGCAAAGATGCCACAAAGCAGAGCTCCTCGGGAAACCCTTTCCTACAGAGCAATGCAGCTGCTTGTATTTGGGATGAAGGAACCATCTCCCTCTTGCAAAGCTTACTCATCACAGCCATGAAACACGCCCTCTATAAGGCCACACAAACAAGGTGATCTTGTGACAGAAGAAGTCAAAAATCCAAGTCCAAACAAATGCAAGCATAATTAGAGACAATTCCCTTGTAATGGTATTTGCAGGATGCAGACTGGGATGCAGGTGATGACATCTATATTACAGGGAGCTTTTTGTTTGCAGGTCGTTTTTGCTTGTTTGGGGTGGGCTTTTTGGTTGTTTTTATTTTTACTATTATTATTGTGGTGATGGTTTCTTTCGTTGTTTGTTTTTGTTTGCTTGGAGGTTTTTTTTGTTGTTTGGTTTTGGTTTTTTAATTAAAAAAAACCCAGCTGGCTGACATTTTGACTTTGAGATACTTGGAGCATACATCTCTTGCTACGCATATTCATGATAACCATCATCTGTGCTGACACATCAGTCACCTCTGGAGTTAAAACAACAAACCACAACAACTTCTAAGAGTATCAAGCTCCCACTCTCTACCTGCTGAAGCACCAGAACAAGGAATATCAAAAATAATTTCAAGAAAAGGCAAGAAAACAGCCCCACGGATTTCTTTTTGATATTCCAGTGGAAAAATGAAACTGAAAATTGTATTTTTGGTAAAACAAAGTATTCATTGGGAGGAATACTGCAGTTCTTTACCTCCTTGAAAAACACCACAAGAGTTCAAAAATTATTTATAGAAATCTTTCGGAACAAGGTGCGAGTCCCCATGACGTATGGAGGGGGACTGGCCAGATTTGACCCCCAGTTTAGCATGACAGCAGCAGCTTTGGCCTGTGGAGCTGCTGCCTGGTGTAGTTCAGCCCATTGCAGCCTTCTCTGGACCCTCCTATACCTATATACTCTCTCCTATACAATATTACATATGTAGCTGTCCCAGTTTTCCTTCCCTAACCCTGACTCTGCCACCTCCAAATCCGTACTGTTCATGCTCCCAGTATGCCCTCCCCCTTCCCAATTTCCCTTCTCCAAACGCAAGGATCCAGCAGGCCATGGAACAGGCAGACACCCCCTCCCCAGACAGCACACAACGCAACTAAGAGCAAACTCCCTTTGGATGTTTTCCTGTGTAGACACCCAGTATGGCCACTGAATGCTGCTGGGGAGAGGTGGGGTGGGATGGGGTGGGATGGGACGGGAGGAGTTCCCAGCATGGGGAGAGAGATGTCCAGCCTTGCTACCCACAGACTCTGCAGAGTGCTGCTGTTCTAGGAACTGCCTGGAGGTAGAGTGTCCCCAAAACCCAGACCATTTCCAGACCCCCTTCCTGTGCCTGGGTGGGCTCTCCTCAGCCGCAGGCTCGCAGCAGCAGCAGTATTTTGCTTGCAACCCAATACACAGAAATGTTAACAGGGTGTCTGAAGAGACATTTCAGTTGTGAGCTGTTGTCTTTCTTAGCTGAAAGCACACCAGTGCACCCATAAAAGTCACAGAATCTCAGGAGCAGAAGGAGAGCTGCTAGAAGGATTGGTTAGAGCTGGGCTAATTCCTGCTGTATTTTCTCAGGGAAAATCCCCAGGATGACTGCACAAGAACTACTGAGCTGGCTGCTGGGCTCAGTCCAGCCCTCACCAAGGGTCTCCTGGGCCCCTTCCATTCTCACAAGTGCTTCTCACATTCTGCTCAGTGCCACCTGAGACCAGAGAGGCCTCATTATGCTGCGTTATTAGACCCACCACCTTAACCATATGTCCATTCTGCTTAAAGCACAGCTCTGGGAACCCAAGGTTCTGGTCTTGAGACAATCTTTCTGCATAGCCTTGGGCAGGAGATGAAATATCAGCGAATTCCAGTTCGCCTTCTGCAAAAGGGAAGCACACTGCTTTATCTGTCCAGACTGGCTGCTCAGTGACCCAGAGAGCAGACAGGCACAGAGACACTGGACAGACATACAGACACTGAGTAAATAACAGTGTGCCTCTCTAAATGCCACTGCCATACAAGGGGACATTAATCACTGAGGGCATCAGATGGACGTTACAGTCCAGCCAGTCACTGCTTAACCTAAACATTTTGCATACTTGCCTGTAGACTTTTGATCTTTGTGGTATCTTTTACAGTCCACATAAAAGCAAGCGGAAAGAACACCCTGCCTTGCCAATACATCCAAGGAAACCCATTAAGTTATCCCTAGCTGCAATCTAAAACCATGGGAACAGCCTGACAGCCCAGTGCTGCTGTTTTCTCTGATGTCTAGACCTCCTGTGCCATACTCTCCCCTGTGAGACCTATTGCAAGAACAGGAGTATTAGTTATGGTCACCTAACAATATAACTAGGTCTTTGGGGAGTCTGCAGCATGCCTATCATGTGAGCTCTAGCCTGGAGGATCTGCTAACCCACCCGTGCTGATCAGCAGAGTGTAAGAGAAGCGTGCACATGGGCAATGGAAGGCTGCTTAGCCCCAGAGGTTGAGTCCTTTGACCCTGGCTGAATCATTTCTCTTGCTATTAAAGCGGCTACGTGCAGAAAACCTAGACACTGGCCAGGGAAAGCTCAGAACTGTACTGCAGGGTGAATAAAGCAGAGTAAAAACAAAAACATCTATCCACAGCAAAAGTGCCAGGCTCCATGGGGGAAGATTTAGTTTCATAAGAGCGTTAAATAACACCCTTGCTTACACCATCCATCGTCACGCTGCCACTTCCAGGAAACTTCATTTTTGTGAGAAACCATGAGGTGCCTGCAATGACGTTTTGAACTAGTAATGTCCGTTTCAGCCTAGACAGATGGGACATGAGGACCCCTCAAAATGCACTGGAAAAGCCCTAGGATCTGTCCCTTGACTCACTTGCAGTTGTGGGAACCCGCACATCTCCACTGAACACAATAGAGTTACTCCAGTTTACACCAGCTGAGAATCTGAATCAAGCCTGCATTTTTCTACTCTCAGCTCGTACCGTTTGCGTGTATTCTTACAACAGGAACACAAACAGCTCAAGTCACTAAAACCTTGAAACAAGCATCCCCTATCCCATGGTAGAGAAAGTATGTATGTTCTTCTGCATTTCAGGTGGCTCAGGAGCACTAGTGGGGAACCAAAGCCTGTAAGTCTAGACAAGGTGAATAAATCTGCAGCTTATCAAGGTAAAGAAGGTGTATTTGTTTTCGGAACGAATAAAGTTCAGTTTAAGCTTTGTTCCAGTAAATTGGGGTTCTTCAGAGTGGTGAATTCTTGCAATGGGAGCAGAGGGTACCCAGCAGGCCCCAAAGCTGCACTTTTGCATGAATTAACAAAAACTCAGTGTTCTGCACAAACCTCATCAGACTGTAAGCTGAGCTCCCTAATTGAGAAGCCACTTTTTTTTTTTCCCCCTGAATTAGAAAACCTTTAGAACTCAGCTCTTGAGCTATCAATTTGCCCCATTTCCATCATAAATTCAGCCCAGGTGCCACAGTGCCTCTGCTCTGCAGTAAACCCGTGGGCTGTCGTGAGAAGGGACTGCCCAGGGAATAGGATGGCCATAGAAGATTTGGATTTCGACCCTACCAACACTCAAGCTTTGTCCCAGCTTTCTGCCCACACGCAGCTCTAAATCCTCCTGGTTCTTTTCTTTGATTAACCACGTACACCCAAGTCATGCAAACTCTCCCACCCCAGCTTCTCCTCTTTCCACTTGCTGTGGACTGGAAGCACAAATACTCAGAACCTCAGATTAAGAACCCGTTCACTGAGCTCACTTGACAATACTCCTTTTGTCTCACTTGTGCCTTGCTACGAAGAGGTAGGATGATGTCAGATCCCTGAAAACAGCCACAGTGGTTACATCCTTCAGAGCCACAGCACTGGCAACAATAATAAATGATAACAAAGACACAGTATTCTGTAAGAGCTAAATGGATTTTAGGTGCTCCTATTGTTAGCAAAATGAACTCGTTAGTCTGATCACTCTTCTGGGTTTTGTGGGGAAAAGGCTGGTAAAGGACACACGCCATCACCTGCAAGCTGAGCAACCTATGTGGATTTGGCCCTTCTCTTCCTATTGATCCCAGCCCTGCACTAGAAAAGCAGCCTGGGCTGAGAGCAGGATACTAGGAAGATACAGGCAGAGACCAGGAGCTACTGTCCTCTCCTGAGGGGGAAGGAAAGCTTTCCATCATCCCCAAGTAATGGCTAGAGAGAAGGTCTGGTCTCAGGCCATGTATGAGATGGGAGTAATGGAAGGAAATGGTTATGAAAGCAGAAAGGTTTGTGTGCTTAAAAAGTTGTGAAACTCACTGCTTTTGTTAAAGGGCTCTCCGAGTGGCATTATTGTGCATGATGCTCTATAAAGAATCGGATGCCTTTCTGCTGTGCTTCACACTGGCTATTAAGAGATATATTCCAAGCTGCCAATTCGTTGTATGAAGCTATTTTAGTTTTCCTCAGATGAAACCAATGCCTTTTCAACAAATAAAGAAAGAGAAAAAAATAGAAAAAGAGTTCCCTTTTCTTTCTGCCACTGTTGCTAGCAATGACAAGGACTTTTAGCTCTCCAACAAGGCTGCTCAAGGCTGGATCCTCAGGCACCTTACACACATCATTGGATTACTGCCTTCAAAGCCCAATTAGCTTGTGCCAGTTTGAGATTTGGCCCTGTATATTCAAAAGCCCACCTCAGCTCTCTCCACATTCTCATTTGCTATTAACTCTGCTGAGCTGTGGCCCGAGTCACTGTCTGCTCTGAATTTTCTTGATGTTTCATCTCTCTGACCTTCTTTGGAAGAGATGATAACAGCTTGCCTCCTTGAAAGTCAATAGTTTCCTTCACATCAAAGTAAGGAGCAAGGTCAAGATCCAGCTGCTACTGATAGCTTTAAAACAATAGCTTTTGGTGGAGACCAAACTAATCTGCTTTGAGCTCTTCTTTAGGGATAGGTGGGAGGAGCGGGTTGAGAACCGGTCTTAACACCTTCTACTCAAAGCAGGCAGACTGCTTTGGTGACAAACTGGGACAAACAGGAGAGTGCTGATAAAAGAGATTGTGGGGCTGATCACAGAGAGCGTGCAGGCAACCCGCTGTTTCCTGCAGGAGCTGATCCCATGCAAACATTCCTTCAGAGGCTAAATGCTTCATTTTTACAAGAAAAAAAGATAATCCTTCAAAACCTACGTATGACACAATCATTGCCCCAACATTACGTTTTGTTACTTCGATAAAGATGCAAAAGGCTGCAGCCTGAGGAAGTCTGGTAAGGCTGAGAGACCACAAGGGCATCTGAAGAGTCCTACAAACTGCTGGTTTCCAGCACAGTCACAATATAGCTGGGCAAGGCAGATTCAATCACGTACAAGCATACGATGTGACCAAATTACAGGGATCCCAGGGACTTGGTCAGTTAATTGTGCTTTAAAGAAAGTATTTAAAAAAAAAAAAGACAAAAAATAGAGAAATACCTGGATCTAGAGAAGAGCAGCAAGACCATGAACAGATCCTAGAAACCACCCCTCCTGCTGAGGGGCAGCTCGGCTTGCTTTCTCAAACCAGTTTACCCAGCAGGCAGCATGGCACTGTGCGACTGGTAAGCAGTTCTCAGGAAGCACTCACGTGACCTTCATAACACACAAGCCAGGGGAGCTGCTAGAAGACAGAGACCATAGAGGCTGCTTGTTAGCACACTGCTGCTCTCCTTCAGTCTGTTCCTCTGCCACCCTCTCAGCAGCTGCAGCTCGTGCAGGTTGTGGCATCCTCCCCCTTCCCAACAGAGCCCTCTGAGATCTGCTCAGGTGCAGAGCTGGCCTGTTCCCTCCAACCTTGGAAATCAGCCTGAGGACTTCAATAGGGTGTCTGTGGAGAATAAAGCAAAAGGGGTTTTGGCCCTCGGCACAGAGAGGTGACCAGCATGTCTCTCAGCAAGTCCCTTGTCTGAGGGGTTTTTTTCACTGGTCCACAGCCTCAACTTGAAACGCTGCCTCCTGAGCTGCTGTTGAAAGCCAGCTGTCTACCATTTATATTGTTAATTCATTAAAACCAGTTCTTTATCCTCTCAGGAAATCACGGCAGTCCTGCTTACTGGCAGACAATAACATCCGAGGGCTTGCTGCTGCAATCGCTGACAATATCAATTATTTAGTTTTCTGCCAATTCCTATTAGAGTTTTCAGGCTAGAGAATTTACACTGTGTTATTGAATTAAAAAACAGCTAAAAGCTTTAGGGAATCCAAACTAATTAGCCGGCATTTGTAAACCCCTTTGTTCATGGTAATTTGTTTACAAGAGTAGCTCAACCTTTTAATTATGGGCACACTCATAGGCCACATACTGTACCATTACAGGCAGCACTTCTTGTTTGGTGCAAGAAGGGCAAATATGGGGAAGCTAATTTTGCTTTAATGAGCTGTGATGACCTTGCTTGGCACTGGATGACCTTAAAATATAAGCGTGTCTATAATTATAACTAAGAAAAAAACCCCACTCCAGATGCTTTGAGTGGGCCAGAAATGATGAGCATCCAATTGTGTCAGCAATCCCACTCCACAGCCTCTTTTAAAGATCTCACCTCAAGGTAGCTCTTCACTCTCTCACCTGTTCCCATCTCTTTGTTTTCTCCTTCTGCTTTAGATTTTTAAAGATGAATGGTTTAGTTATTACAGGAGACACCCACACTTGTGATGACGTTCCTGTCGTGCCAATTCTCACTGATCTCTTTGTAGCAGGTTGTCCTCTCTACCTGTGCTGTCAAGTGTCATCACAATCCACGACCCTGCTTTGCACACCACTGCCGTGGCAGCAGTGCCACCAATGTTTTACAGGTCCTTTCCCTTTAGTGTCAGAGTAAGGTTTTAGCTTTGGCAGAAGCACTACGGTTCTGATTGCTAGAAGAGTTTTAGTCCATTAAATAGGAAGTCATAGCAAGCTGTTTGCTTTCTCTTTTGATCACTTTACCAGACGGAGCTATTGGGCAGAACTGTTCCATGGGAACTGGGCAGAAGTGTTTGGGCTGAGATCCCAGGAGTAGGAGGTTTCCTGCCTGCAGTCTGTGACCAGCTCTCCTTATTCAGCAATGCATGGACATGTAAATAAAGGAAGTAGCCAAAGAATGTTTCCCAGATGTGTCTGGTTTCTTCAGTGGAAAGCTGATGTGTAAAGCTCCTGAGCAGATCTACTCAAAATCAACAGTGAAAATCTTGACATCTGCCTTGACATTGAATAGAAACTCTGAATATGGGGCAAGAGGCAGCAAAAAAGGGAAGGAAAATAAAGCAAGATGTCTCTCAAAGAAGGAACATGCAGCAGATTACAGAAGAAATTGAAATGGGAAGACTGCAATAAAGTTCCTAGTTTATTTTGAATAGTTCCAAGAAGCTTGTTCAGAAAAAATCTCTGTCTGCATTATTTAAAAAGGTATCAACCTCAATTTTAGAAGGAAATACATGCTAAGAAAATGTTTAAAACTGCTTCATTGCTGATACATACACACTGTATCTGGCATCTGTCAGTCTGAGCTTACATGCTGAATACAGAGCAACGCAGCCTTAGCACATGGGCTCAGTCTGAGTGCCAAACAAGCACCCCAGTCAGTCCCAGTGATGGATCTGGCCCCATGGTGACCTTCACCCCTTCATCAGACAGTAACACTGGCTCAGGTGAGTCAGAGACACCCAGTGCAGCACACAGGTATCCTGTGGAGACCATGGTCTAACCAGAGCACAGCGCAGACCAGTTTTCTCCCAGTCTCTGGCACTGGTTTGCTGGGCCCTTGACCAGGTTTCTTTTTCCCTCTCTTGTTCTGTTTTCTAACCAGGAAACTGTTCCCAGCTCATCTCCTACCCTATGTCTCTAGGCACTTGGAGGTCTGTGTGGACAGTATAGAGCTGGCTGGGTCTCAGTGTGTCACCTGACAGCATCACATTTAGCTCTGCTTTACGGGCAGCTGAACATTATGTTTCAGGAGAGTGGCTGATTTAATCTCTTTAGGAATTTTGTTATGAGGCTCAAATAGCATCCATAAAAATGGAGATGTGCACAACTGTCCCTCAAACATCCAAGCCTTCCAGACCACATTTAGTTAAAATATCATTAACTGTGCCGCATGTTGGACAAGAATGTATGACAGCAGTGGCCATATGGAAAGCATAAATATTAAATACTGTATATTGCAGCCATTTGCAAGAAACTGCATTAATCCCTTGAAGGTTAATGAGAATTATTCATGTGCATCTGAGGGAGAGAAGTACTTCACTTCAGAAATTGAACAGCTTGACATGCCTGATTTTTCACTTCCCAATAAATATGAAAATGGAAAACGGATGGAGATGGACACCTCAGTGTTGTGCCCGAACGAGAGGCTCACTGAACAACTCGAAGGTTTGTTTTTTCAGATCAATATTTTACATCATTAATATTTTCAGTTCCAGGAATCGGTGAAACAATAAATCTTGCTTGATCATAGACAGTTTGCCACTGTGCAGATATTTTTGCAAGAGGGGAAACAGATGTCAAGGAGTCAAGACAACCCCGGTTTATTTAGCTAAGTCCCGAGAGGAAAAAGGAGGACTCAATGCCTGTGATGGGCCGGGTTTGAGGCTGCATGTAAGGGGGAGAATATGAGTGCAGCACAATTATTCTTGATGGGCAAGATCTACAACTGACACCACAGAGACTCCTCTGTTCACGGTATTGAAGCGTCTCACCAGAAAACACGGACAGATTTCGGAAGGCTCTAAGTGACTAATGAATGTGTTTTCTTGCAGTAATCACTATTAAAATTAAATCAAATATTTTTTGAAACAGCTTTCTTACGGCCTGTTTTTAAACAAACCACCTGCATCAGCAGAGCTATTAAAAACTCAAAGTGGTAAAACTTCTGTGCATCTCTAATAAAAACAATTTGTTGTCAGTGAAATCCTCCTGCTGCTTTGCAAGGAGCAATTTATAGCGATGGCTAAAATTTGTGAATCTTCTTCTTTTAATTAAGGGGTGGCTTTTGTTTAAAATAGCATCCTTCATAATGAAAATGCTTCCCCTTCTTTTTTCTTCCACCTTGTACTATTTTCATAGCACGGTCACCATATTTCTGCTGTGCGTTTTGGCAACTTCCAGCCATTATTACCCCACGGTTCATGGTATCTAGAAGAAAAGAGCTCCACGCTCACACCAGAGCCTGCTGCTCAGCATCTCTCCTAGGCATGGACACCGTCCTAAGGAAAAGTGGAACATTTCCTTGTCTCAGCAAAGAGAAAAGTAAATGGTGAATATAAACTACACCTTCAAGAGCCTTCGGGTCAGCTGCCGGAACAGATTTTGAGCTGATGTGAACGACGGGAGTCCTGCAGCTGAAGGAAGCAGTGGAGCTGGACTCATTTACACAAGAGGAAGATTTAGCTCTGCATATGTTCCCTTCACTGTTAACTGCACGTGCTCCATTCTCCTCAGCCTGAAATAGGTAATAAAGGAGACGACTGTAAAATACAGGGAACTGCCAAGGGCACCATCTCTGCAGAAGAGCCTGGGGAAGTGATGCTTGTCCACCTGAGGACCGAGTCTGGGCCATTACAGACACACTTTGCCTAAAACCAGCCTCTGTCTTCACCCCTGGCTCCATGGTGTTGGTCTGGGCACGGCTGCTTTCACTGAGGGCTGCAGTGAAGGCATCGTTGGGGCAGGGAGAACATAGGAACCAGAGGCAAACTAGGCTGCTAGAGCGGCTGAGAAAAGGGGCTGATGGTCGGAGTGAACTGAGGACCCCCTAGAAATAGGGTCAGGACAATGAGAGGGAGGCTGAGCTGATAAAAAGAGCGCATTGTTATGCCTCTGCACACAGAGAGCTGGCAGACGGGTCGGTGCATCGCATCATACGGGTTTTTCCTCCTCAGATGTCTTGATTTCCTGTTCTGGTGCTTCAGAAGTAGCTTGCGTGAAGCATGTCCAGAGTTCCAGCAGACAGACGTTCCCCTGGAGCACAGTGCAACTACTGGGAAGCTCCTGGGAGAAATACCACGCTACTGGGAGCATCCTGCCCTATTTTCTGCACCAGAGCAGCCCGTGCTGGTGTGCAGCCATGCGTGTGGGCCAGGAGCAATCTCACACCCAGGCAGGTCCCCGTCCCAGGGAAGCCTGCCTCAATTGTGTGCGGATCCACACGAAAATGCAGTCTCATGGTTCTCATTAGCTGGACTTCTGAGGAATTAATGCACTTGATTCTTCTTAGCACTGTGTCCAAGGTCAGGAAAGAAGCCGAGTGAAATGTTCTGTGTTAGAGGTGTATTTATAAACAGCTTCCAAAGGGTTAGTTAAAGGGTGTTTGGATAAGTAGTTAATCAATTTGTAGAGATTATTATGAGACCAGCAAATGCACAGGTGGCTTATGAATGCCTTGAAATATCAACTACTGATACGCAGCAGCTATTACTAAGCATTTATAAAAGCATCACTAATATAAATGTCCTTACAAAGTCAATTAATCCATGAGACTGGGACTCGCTGACCCCAAAACGGGCTTCTTAGGAGAAATCAGGCAGAAGGTCTCTGCCCTGTCCAAAGGGTAGTTTCTCTTTCAAGAGTGTCTCATTGCCTATAAATCTGGCAACCTGTGAACTCCAGCAGTAGGGTTTCACTCTGTTTTGATTGTCAGACACAGCACACAATCACTGTTAGACCGTGCGAAGGAAAACACAGCTGGTGATTCTGGACTATGTTATATTTTTATTCTGAGTCATTTACCACCTCCTTTAAATAATCCCAGAAGACTTCACAGGGATTTACTCTTTTTACAGCATTGGATCGCTCATGATTTGTGGCTGTGTCTGGCCTTTTCCTCCTGCTTTTCCATTTCTGTTCTGCCCTGCCTCCACCAGAGGAGAGGATGTGCTCAGAGGCACTCAAGAGGAACATTTTAAGGCTCTGAGGGTGATCCACAACTGATACAAAGCAGAACAGAGGCGGTGGCTTCAATGAAGCCAAAAGAGGGTCTTCAGCTTGCAAAGTTGTGCTGATATCACTTTCCCCAAAACCACAACGCGCAGCTTTGGCTGGGCAGGAGAGGTCCCATTTCCAAGCCACGGCTCAGCCCTGGTTTGGGCTCTAGCCACACACAGCTAAAATATAAAGCAACGTTACTAATTGATACCGTATGCTTGACAGCACTGACTGAAAAGCTTAAATATGTATCTTATAAATGTTCACTTGTTCAAATCCATACGGTAGCTAAGTGCTGTTATCCTACGAGCAAAGGAAAACAGCTCATTGAACACTGAAGATGATAAAAAGAAAAAATGTAATTGGGTGTGAAACATACATACAGTCACTGAAATTTTCTCAAGAGTTCATCACCGCATCTGCCAGCTGCCAGCACTGCCACGTGCCTTGGGCTCCCCATTTTATCTGCCTGCATTCAGCAGCCAGGTTCTCCCCGTAGTAGATGGAAAAACGTCATCCACAGAGATGGCTATTGGGTTATAAAGTTAGAAGGGGGGATATCCTACTTGTTTGTGCAAATGTGGATGGTTGCTCTTAACATCCAGACTTGAAGGACATTACCACAGAGGTCCTACTGTTCTGTAAAGGTATTTCATGTGAGACACTCCAGATCTTACTGCATCCTCCTTCACTCTATGTTTTGGTGCTCCATGAAGGTAGAAGAAAAGACTTATTTTGCCTAACATTTCTCTAGAAGCCCACAGACAGGGGGAAAGCAACAAGAAATGAAAGAATATCAAATCCATCCCCTTCCTCTGCTTCGCTGCACAATATTCACGTGACAGATTCACAAGGTGAATCCACCACGAGCCACAAGATTAGAGCCAACTTTAGGAGTAGATGAATTTTCCACAGCTGTTTACTGTCTCTGGTGAGAATAACCTGCCCAGGAAACGAGCTTCCTTGCCTTGGATCTGTTGTGTCCTCTGGCAGAAAGGAAGCAAAGAGAAAGCCATCTTCTCGTTACTCCCTCGCTGGCTTTGGGACAGGCTGCCCAGCTGTGACTAACTGCAAGGCTCTGCTAAAATGGGGATGCATCCTTTACAGACGGAGGATTTTGTTGTCTCACGGTTTTTTTGGCCTCAAAATTAACCCTTAGAGACACCAATCGGTTGTGAGGTTTTAAGCAGCTTCACCCTGCAAGTCACGAATAAAATACTCCTTTTAGTTCATCTGAAGGCTGGACCTTCCCTGGGATGCCTGTGGCATCTCCCCTCAGTTTTTGCATCTATATCCCAAATGGCATCCTCTAATTTTCCAGATGACTAAGGGGTTCATTTCACTTTGGGGAGAGCAGAACTACAAGAACTTGTGCAGTTAAAATTCAAGGAAGCGCAGATCTTCTCCAGGAGACGTTTTGTGTGCTGCCCACAATCAGAGGAATTGGTCCCTTTCCATAAGTAAAGCAATTCTTTAAGGCAAATTAGCTTCTTAATGAAGACTTGTTCTTTTCAGTAAGTCAGCGGTTTTGGTGGGGAGATTTAATAAACTTTATTCTTCTTCCTCTCATTGTGATAAGCAAATTTAATTTTACTCGTTTTATTACTAATATTAAGCATCTCTTGAACATGTATGGTAGGCAATCTGAATCAGTTTGTTCGGTACAAAAATCCTCTTTTCTGATACAGTATTTGAGTAAATGGAAAACACTCCGTCTCTCATCAATGGGTGTTAAGACAGAGTGAAGTTACACACAGCAGGTGATAGTGACCCTCTGGAGAAGGCCAACATCAGGCCCACTCACCTCTAAGAAAGAACACTGCTGAAATTCTCCTTGCCTCCAAATTTACAAAGATTACTTTCCACGGGACTCAGCAAGACAGCTGTAGAACATCGTATACCTGTGCAGAAGCACCGTATCTCCACCTTTTCCCTGCCCAGATAACCCACAAATGATACCTGCTACCTGCCCACAGTCTCCAGCACTTTTTTTTTTTTTCTGGGAAGTGCTTTCTGGGCTATTGCACCCATATATCATCAGCCAGAGTATATCATCAGGCCAGCAGCTAAAATGAGACTGCACATAGGTTAATGAAAGGGAATATTCACCTTATACAAAAGGTGGATCAGGGAGATAAATTCAAAAGCTTTCTGTGCCTTTACTATAGCAAAGTGCTACAGAGTTTAATCAGGTCTATGGAGGACTTAGAGACACTGAAGCTACTCTAGAGCAGGCTACCTCCCATAGAGAAGAAGACCCTTTCTGTGGACACCTTCCACCCTGGCCCTGCTGCCCAGCTGCCTACAATTCTGCATGACTCTTGCGGAGGAGCAGTTTGCTACCCACCTCTACAGTGCATCAGTCTAACCCCTTCTCCTTACACAGAGCAGCAATATTTACAGAGCATAAACAACTAATTTTCTCCCTCCCTTACTGACCTAACCATATCCTGGAGTTTCAGAAATAATCAAAGGCTTTTCAGTCACTTTGTATGGACAGACGATGGAGACTCTGAATGTCTCACTTCCCCCCTCTTCAGAGACTTTTCAACATAACACTCTTCATTTCTTTTGGACGTACCCTTTTCTCTAAACGTTACTGGCACAGGGATGTTGTTCTTACCTCTCTGGTACTAGTCATGCCTTACTGGCTCATTTGGTCCAAACACGATAAATCAATTTCCATCCAATTAGGCTACGCCTCAAGAATTAATTTGCCACACTTTAGACTGTAGCATTTCGTATGTTCCTAAATGCAATTAGAAAACTTTAATTTAATCTTACATGCCCAATATGATCGCCTGGTACATAAGACAATCCAGTTGTGGCTTGTACAGCATGCAATCGTAGTTGTAATTGATTAAAATTGGTTTTGCAAGTGTGTCTTGATGTCACGCGTAACTTGATTTGCTTTGGGTCTTGCTCCTGCAAAGCGCATACGCACGTCAGAAACTTCCTCTGTGTGAGCAGTTCATCAAACCCTGCAGGATTTATGAGCAGAGAGAGGCAGGCCCAGGGCTTGCTGGCCCAAAGCACGCATTTTCTCCTCAGCCAGTGTTTCTGTGATCAGAGATGTGTAGACTAGATGGTAAAGATGCTAGATGGATTTTCGAAACGATGAAGGTGCTCGGGCTGACATCCAGAGAGGCAACAGCAGGAAGGATTCATCCTGGCCTCTAATTAGAGCCCAGGAGCGTTAGGACAGCTCTGTGCACAGTGGAGTGCTTCAGTTTGCAATTTCCTTCCTTTTATGGGAACAGGTTAGGGTGACTAGTCTTCAAAACATGAACTGGGTGTTTCATGAGGTCCCATCAGTCCATACCCTCAGCCCACACAGTGGTGCACAGGGGGCAGGATGTTTCAAGGGCTGCAAGTGATGGATACAGAAGAGGTTACTGCTCACAGCTGAGACCACCCCACTGTAGGAGCGAGCAGCCCTGCCCTGGGGGACTCTGGCAGACAAGGGGACCTCATCTGCAGCTCTGGCTCCGGGCAGGGCTGCTGCTGCTGGCTCTGGGGACACAGCCAGACCCTCAATGCAGCCCTTGGCAGGGGCGGGTAGAGTCCTCAGCACTGCGGTCACATCAGCCTTGCTAATTTTGGTGACTAAAATTAAGCTGTGAAAATCCCACACCTTCCCCCTCCGATACATCTCGAGAAAACAGGCTCTGATCTCACCAGAGAACTGGCCAGTGCAATGTGTCCAGAAATCCATTTAGGCACTTCCAGCTTCTCTCCTAAATGCTTAACCAAATCTGGCCCCAGGTACCCAGCCACTATCACCATCAGTACTTTCTTAAAAGATCTGGGAGGATATTTCACTCCTGGAAAATATGTTGGAAAAAAAAAAAGCCATTTCTTTGAAACATTTCAACAACAAACCAGCTGCATAGCCCAGACAAAAATGACTGGATAAAAAACCACACTGACTGGATAGAAAACCCCACTGTTTCTTATTTTCAGAAGTAAGCTACAATGGGAAGGTTGACTGTAACTGGACACGACAGAATCCTAATGCCTTCAATTTCACTTACCCACTTGTGGCAAGTGTTTATATTTGAAATCATGGCGAGTTAACATGAGTTAAAGGCACATGCTCTCACCTCTTGATATATAAGTAATGGATTGTTCCCTGGATAATACCAGGGCTTGTCAGAAATATATAACATAGACACTGTGATTTTTCACAGCATGTAGTTCTCACTGTGTCAGTAGGTAAGAGAATTTCAGAGAGGTGGGAAAAATGCAGAAGATACAACATGGAACTGTTTCGTGCCATGCCAGATAGGGTGCTTGTAAGTTTGCTTCTGATTTATTTTCTCTGTTTCATTAAGAACAGAAGCTAGAGGGGAATTTCCACTGCATATGTAAGATATACTTTAAAAGACAGGAAGCTTATAAAGTATTAGGCAGCATAATGAGACATAAAATGACATACTGAATGCCTGTGCTTTGGAAGACAGGTTGGTAGAGTTTGGGAAAGAGGGCAAAAATGTCACCCAAACCTCAAAATGACTGAGAATCAGGGCCCCTGCTGACCTAGCTGTTGGTTTGGAAAATAGACATGTCATGTTTCTAGTAACTGTACACCACATACTGAAAAAGGGAAAAGCAGATGTTAAAATGGCAATGATTTTCTGTCCAAAGTTTCATATGTTCTTTCTTCAAATGAAAGCCAGCAAGCATTTTAACCCTCATTCATTCTCTGCTGGAGTGTCTCACATGGGCAGCCTGGCAGGGCAAATAGCCAAAAGGGGAAAGTTCTTTGAAAGACATCAGTATTGACATTAAATTGGCCATACTTGCACCCAGTCCCTGGTGAGGACCATGCCGACACCTTTAGATGTCTCTGATGACCTACATCCATGAATACGAAGGTGCCAGCAGTTCTTTTCTCAGCCCAGTATATGATTGCTGGTCCCACAATATCCAGAAATGCTACATAAGCCTCTTTTTTTCTCCCCACTCCAACTTTGGTGCTTATCTCTGTAGAAACCTCCCCCATCCTGTCTTGACCTAACCCTCCAGCTTCTCCTAGCAAACTGGTGCAACGCAAAGAACCTTCGGCTGGCTGGAGTTGGAGCTGACTCACTTGAGATAATTAACTTTAGCATCCTTGCTTTCAGCACCATGTGCCTGCGGGTCCACTCTCCTGTGACTGCAGGAAGCAACCCTGTCTGACAAACCCTTCCAGAAACCCCTTTTGTTAGAAAACCAGGTAAGTTGACATCTTGCACTCCTGCTATACAGAGGCTGCTCCAGAACTTCCTTCCTGTGATAACTGGAGGTTTCCCATTTATTGATGGCCAGTCTGTACCTATTTATTCTCTCCAACAGCTCTTCGCCATCGCAGCATAAACTCCCTTCCTCCCCGTGGGCTTAGAAAGAGCAACCATATCTCTGCTCAGCCACGCTACCAAAGCTTTCTGCTTGACAGAAGCTCTTCATCTTCTTGATCACCCTTAACAGCCCATCTCTGAAGCTGTTCCTCTACAGCTGCCTAAACAAAAAGTACTACAGAAAGCCAGTGTATCTAGTACAGGCAGAGCCATGTCATATTTCTTTCTCTCTCTCCATATCATTAACCTTATTTCCTTCAAAACATGCTTGAAATTATTTTGCTTCCCCTTCTAGTTTCAAACTGATGAGATGGTGAGGTTTGTTGCAGTGACCCATAGTGGGCTGCCCACAACCCATAGAGCAGAAGTCTGGCCACTGCTGTCCCATTCATGTGCACAAGACCGAAACCAGAGCAGCTCTGGATATGTCTATCCACACTGCAATGAGATGCCCCAGGTGCAGGATGTCTACACAGTCCCTATGGCTCCTGCTCAGCAAAACTTGTGCACCAGACCTCTTTCTATCTCTGAGAAATTCCACCACCAAAAAGAGACGTTTCAGATTCTTTTTAAACAGACATCACAGGGCACAAAGAGACAACAGATTAGGCCAGTTCTCCCACATATATGGAAATCAAACCCTGGGTATCCTGGGAAAAATAAATGGAAACACCAGGCACAGTATTGCAGCAAATTTTAAAGGTCCTATCCCACAAAGTGTAAGCATACGCTAGATTTTGAGCCCTGAACACGAGTAATTGCACTAAATCATCTGGTTTGAATTTCCATAGATGAGCCAAGCCAGTGATGCTAGAGTAGGAGTCAGGCCAGTTTCCTGGTGCTAAACCACAGCGCATTACTGAAATGCGTTGCAGGATTGGGACCACTGCTTTTCCCTCCCTGTTTAATACAGCATGTGTTAATACATCAGGTGCTTCAAACTGTCCCTCTAAAATATTCATTTTCCTGAATATTACATTTCCAGTCGTATTATTTAAATGTATCAGGAAAGCTTCAGCTAAATCTTTTAATCCCATTTGATCTACAAACAGAGCTGCAACATGACAGGTTGGATTAATGCATTTGGCATTTGTGAAATTATAAACCTCACACAGCAAACAAGACAGCAACTGCTGCTGCTCTTCCCCTTCTGCTTTTGTAACACCAGGCTAAACTAAAATAAACTCCTTCCCTACATCTACATTTGATTGAAAGATAGACATGCAGGAAGGGGTGAAGTATCCTAAGTGATGGGCTCAGTGGGATATTGAATTTATGTCTACGCTTTGATGCTTCTGGGTTTCGTTTTCTGCTCCTGAATAGAATTAATTCTTTTCCCCACAGGAGTCGATTTGGTATTCTACATAAAATCCCCCATTTTATTGTTTTAAATCCAACTTTCAGGGAAAGGCAAGAGGTCAAGGGGAGACAGAAGGAATGAAAGGTGGCGAGGGGACTTTTTAAAACCAAAATGCCGTTAAGACCCTTTCTGATATACTAAGCTCCATTTTGTCTGTCTTGGTTTCAAAAAGAGATGAGAGCTCTTTTAAAGGGGGCCCTGAATCCTCATTTCCCATTCCACATTCTCCCTGACAAGCCTTTACCTTGTGTTCTTGACAGTTATACAACTGACAGCATTACTTTTCCCCTTGAGCTCCACAGCAAGAGCCAGAAAAGGGGCAGCCAGAGCCAGAAAAGGGGCAGCCAGCTCCCTGCAGGGCTTGATCCAGCATCCCCAAAGCCAACGGGGGAGAAACCCCCTTGACTCCGACCCCCGGCTCCTGTGCCAGCCTCGGTAAGCAGGTGAGCTCTCCCTATGAGACCCAAACCAACAAAATGCTGCCCAGGCTTCCAGAGATGCTCGTCGGCATTCAGAGCAGCCGCCTCCAAGGGAAGGACACTTCAAAGAGTGTGAAAGCAAAATTCTATATGGAACAAAGCAAGGAAAGGGAACAAAACAGGCGGTCGGAGGCAGGGAGGAAGAAAAGGACAGTGCCATAACCTGAAGGGCTTTGTCTGAAAGTTTGCTTCCTGGCAGCCTGTGCCCAGGTCGCAACATGATGCTGTTCCAGATTTTTCAGTGATCTGAATGCTAAGCTGATGCTCAGCTACCTGACATAAATATCCAGGTTTTCAGACCCAGCAAAACCTTTCCAGCAATTACCCAAAACCCAAGTTAACCTCACTGACAAGTAGCTGCTCCAGAGGTGCACACATGTGGTGTGAAGGGGTGTTTCACACATCTGTCCATTTTGTTACACATCTGTGCATTTTCTTACCAACACTGTTCTGTGGATGCTGGAAAGCTGCTAGCAGAGGGATTTTCTCAGCTTCTCACAATATTTGGTGAGAATCCTGCCTTTCTCACACAAGGTCTGAAAAACAGAATGATGGTTTTTGTAAGCTGGACCAACACCTGGTGTTTTGCTGAGTTCTGTTTATGGTACATTGGAAAAACATTTTGAAATGGGTGTTGTAGGACTTTAGCCCACCAGGAGATGGGTGATCACTGACCAATCACCCTGTGGGGCTAGGGTGTATAAAACGGGGTTAGAAATTAATAAAGTTGCTTCTTTTGCCTGCTCTTGCTGAATTTGTGTGTTGCTGCATTTCTCTGCTCCCGGTAAAACAGCGACACTGTTCCAACAGACCAGTCCCTGGACAACCTGCAGCACCGAGGGCTCATGGTAGTAAGGTGCTGAAACCCTTGGGCACAGTATGTTGCCCTTGTCCCACTCCACACAAATGGATCCATGGCAGAGATGTTCCCTACCCTTCAAAAGCTAGGGCAGAGGGGCCCAAATAGCAATGCCATGCCCGGGACCTCAAATCTGGGCCAAGCTCTCATTTCCTGAGAAGACCAAATGTCAGCTCAGAAGTAGAGAAGTGAAGTTTGAAAACTAAGGACCTGAATATAACCAATATTCACCTTTGGCTGAGTTTGCAGATAGCTTGACACAAAACCTATGACCTGCACCAAATTCATACCATGCCTTTCCTTTGATATCTACTGTTCTGTTGAAATTTCATCAGCCAAGCCCTTTGGAGGAGGATAAATCCTTCTTCAGAAGCAGTGCAGAAACCACATGGAGAGGCAGCAGGTCTATATGGGACCCAGCACCACCCAGGCATTGACTGATTGACCCTTCTTAGCCCAGTGGGAATGTACCTACAGCCAGGGCAGTCAGGAATGTTCATGCTGGGCTCAAATTCATTTAATCTGAGTGTCTTGTATAGCTTTACTGCAGTCCTACTTGTAGCCTGCAACGTGTGCATGACTCTCTGCTATTCTGGCACTAATAATGTCAAATGGCATTAATTAAACAAATCACTTATAAACCAGGCTGGATTCATCAACAATAAGTGAGGAGATATTTTTCTTTTTTTTTTTTTTTTTTTTTTTTTGACTGTTAATGAATAAACAGCAATTCCTATTCATTATTTATCTACTTCTGAATTTTAATGAATAGTTCCCAGCGCTCATTAACAAATCTCTGTATTTATGGAAAACTGGCACTTCATAAATATCAAATTGTGCTATTTTATGTGCTGGTTTTATATAAATATAGAAATTCTGTAATTATCACTCGAACTGATCATTAAAATTCAAAAGCAGATAAATAAGCCAACGCTTTCTGCCTTATTATTCAGATAAAACATCTTCCTTTTCTTTTCTAAAGGGTTCCCTGTCCCCCCACGTATCACACCCTTTCCTGCTTGCCTTGCAGGTAGTGCCTTTCTGCTGCTTCATCTGGGGTTTCTGCTCTGTGCCAGCAGCCAGGGACTCTTTTTGTTGGTGAGCACTAGCTTTCTGCCAGCCTCATCTCTCTAGGTCATGAGATTCCTGCTTGGAATTTGCATTCTGCACTGCTCCGTCCTTTTTAGCCCCCGACGTTGTTATTGACTTTTGTATTATCCCAGCATAAACCATTAGCCATTTTATACAACTCCGTGTGTTGAATGAAATCCATGTCAAGTCCATAAAATCAAAATCCAACTTGCCATGCAGTGTAAGTGTATAGAGCTGCCTTGGTTAGATACAGCTAGGAGCAAAACCTATCTGATCCCATCCAAACCAAAGGAAACCAAAGCAACCCACCTTTCAGCTGATCACACTCCTCTCTGGAGCACAGAATAAGCCATATCCCAACCTCAGTTGTGTAAGCAGAAAGCTGAAGCATCACTGCCACTATCCCAGAGGCTGTCCCAGGTTTGTATCACTTCATTTCCGATTAGGGCTTTTTCTGGCATCAGTTATTCACATGAAGAAAAAGAGAACTAACTTTAAAGTAACACTCGAACAACACACTGGTAGCGTGAACTTTGGCTGGCTTCATTACAAGCTGTTTGTACCCAAATCCACTGAATACACCAAAACCTTTTAGACATACAGTGGTACTCCCATCCCATTGGAGAAGGAGCTAAGGTGGTGAAGCAGGCAGGAGATGTGTCCAGGGTCATAGAGAGGCACTACCACAGGGCCTACTCAAGGGGAAAAGCACGCAGATATTTAAAAGGCAGACAAAACAGAATCTTACAAAGCAAAATATATATACGAACCCAACCCCCCAGGAGATTCTGCAGGTAGATATGTTATCAGGGCACTGCAGCAGTCATGTTGTATTAAAGGCTATTCCCTTAAATATCAGACCAATGAAAGCCGTTGCATTTAAGGTCAGGAAAAATTGGATGTTCCCTGATTGCGCCAGGTCATAAAACCAAAGGCTGCCCAGGCTTTGCCTCTCTAAAGAAGTCTGCGTGTGACATTTTGCCCAAGTTTTTTAAAGTTATGCAAGGTCCTCTGCCACAGTGCTGGAGGTATTTGCAATAATTGTTTGTGTGAGCTTAGCAAATGGAATGCCCACGTCTCCTTTTCATTTCAATTCTTGTTTTTTCTTTTGTTCAAAAAAGCCTGATCTCCCTGGGGTTTTGCACAGCAATGCACCTGTAATGAAACAAGACTTTGGATCTCAAAGACTATGGCTCTGTCTGAGCATCAGATCATTTATCAGGTTGGCCATGGGAAAATTCCTTTCCAGTTTCCTGACTGGGCTTAAGTGATTCATAATGGCTTAGTCCAAGACTCCCCTTCTGCACTCACTGTTCCAAATGGCAGAATCAACCGAGTCAACACGCCTTACATCACCTGTGAGAATAAATGGCACTTTTTCTCCTTTTTTAATCCACTTTAACTGTAAAACGGTGGAGTTCAGAGCAAGTGTTCAGTTTGATGAGTTCTAAGTCTAGCTGTGCCATAGCTCCTGATGTTAAGGAGGACAGGTGGTACACCAGCACTTCACCTCATTTCTTCCTCCTGCTTTCTTTTGCTTTATATAAACTTTGCCTCGTCTCTTACACCACAACAATAACATCCTGGAGTAGGAGAAGTGTGTTTAGTCTTTATTGATACGGCAACTCAAAGGATAGGGCTCCACTTCAGGCCCAGAAATGAAGACAAAGAGCACGATGGACAAGCTAGGCACTTCCCTGTAGCCTTTAAGGCAGGCTGCAGAACCAGCTGGCCAGCCCCTGGGAGAAATCCCTGTGTGCAAACCTCATCTCCCAGCATGATGTCCTTCCCAACCAGGAACGCCGTACTCAGCCGGTACCGAAGGGGAGAAACCCCAACTTTTTCTCTTACTTATTTTGCCCTTATCTCTTTCCTCCTCTTGAACTCCAGCTCCACTTTTTCGGTCTGACCCTTTTTCCATTGTGCTGAGCTTCTCCACAGTGCTGGCAGCTGCTATTCAGAGAGTCTGTGAGGCAGCGGAAGGCTGAAGGTTTCATTATAGCAAAGCCCTCCTAATGTTGTGCATTGTGCATGGTTCAGCAGTGCAGTCATTAATCCTCTCCCACTGCTCTCTGCTACCCCTGGGGGAGGTTCTCCTCCAGGACACGTATCCCCTTGGCCTGGCACGTTGTGAGCCAGAAGCTCCTGAAATATTTTCAAATTTATTATCACAGTTGCAGCAGCAGAAACGTTTTGCTTTTCTGTCTAAATCGATACAGGGTTTGCTCTCTTTTCTTTTTTTTTTGGTTTTAAAGGACACATGCCCACACAACTGCTTCACGGCCAAGCTCTTCAAAAGTGCACGCAGAGGAAGAGCTGCTGGATCATTCTGGTTGTAATTTCAGTACATCTTTCAATTGCCCATCGACAAGCGGGTCAGTTTTGTACTTTTCGATCGCATTTCCCCTCCATTCCAGGTTTGATGTTGACCTACTTTCCCATGCCATGATTCACTAATATCCCCCTCAGCATGCAGATAATAAAGTGAGAGGAAAAATCCAAATCCGAATTGCACCAAGCAATTATTTTCACGTCCATCTGTATTTGCTGTGTTAGCGCCAGGGTTTTGTTAATGCACAATAGAGAATAATGAGATCACTTCTTAATTCTCCATCTTCTTCCATCTGAAGCTTTGAAAGTACTGGGGAAAGACAAAAGCTGTCATGTTTTACCAGGGTAACACTTCAAAGAGCGGTGTGCCTCGTAGTGATCACAGCCATGTGTTACAGGAAGGTGCAATAAATAGGTGGATAAATAAATAAATGAATGAAAATCCTTATGTTAAACTTTTGACATGGATTCAATAGCACCTGAGGCAATTTTTCTCCCTTTACAAATACTGACCCTTTAAACTAAGTCCTCAGGTGACCCCAGGACAAAAGCAGAGGCAAAGGTGGGGAGATGAAGCAGGTTAGTTGTGTAAGAGACAGACAGCTTCTTTCACAAATGGCCTGAGCTCTTCACTTGAAAACACAGCACTGAAAAAACAGAACACTACAGAAAATCTTCTCTTCAGGACCGATCCTGGGAGAAGGAAGCACAGATCCAAACCCTTCCCTGTCACCTAATGGGTGAGCTACGTGGCACGAGGTCCTCGGTCAGACAAGCTCGCCCTCGTATTTAGTGCTGAACTGGGGCTCTGGAAAGGCAGCTGTACAAAACCACTCATTCGACTGCAAAGCCAGCCCTGGCCTCCCCTTTCTGCACCGAGAGCCGTGCCAAGGCACAGACTGGCTACCGTGCCGTGAGTGGACAGGGATTGATAGGCCTGAGGGCCAGAAGAGACGATGGTGCTCATCCAGTCTGACTCCACACACACCATATGGTGTAAACATTTCACAGATGTATTATACACTGCACGGGACTTCTGGAGGCTTGAACCTAACAGCTCTGTGTATCCTGGGAGGCTGCTGCCTCTGAGAGGGAGTACGAGCGTTTATTACGTGCTGGAGCAAGATAATGAAGACCTCAGTATTGCACAATGACATCTGAAGCCTACCACACATGGAGAAGGTAGTGGGCTAGTAGTCTTCTTATTTTTCTGCCTTTTAGGGTTGTTATATTCCATAGCTAGCTCTCCCCGGTGGTACACAAGGCAATGTCTTCACCATCTGCTGCATGGAAATCTCTCTCCACTCCCCTTCCCAGCAGAAGAGGAATGGGAGATTTTTCATGTCTGCGTGTGTGATCTGTCCCGTGCCTGCACCTGCAGCAGCCATTTCAAGGCAGCACATTTTGCTGCTGACAGAGGCAGCAGTGGAGCGCTGAGGTCTCGTGATGGGACCCAGACTGCAGGGGGGAATGGGTTTGGTTTTCAGGTTTTAGCAGCAAAGACCAACTGGCACTCCAGTGTGACAAACCCAACGGGCTGAGGGACGTACTGGTTACCTTCAAATCAAAGGACTTGGGAGTGCACATGACCTCCTCTGTGTCAAGTCACAGGATTTTCTAAATTCATCTCAGAGCATGGTCTGGACAATACTAGAAGCCCTTTACACAGAAGCCAAAGTTTTCCAAGCTATACTTTGTATAGCATGACAGATTTCAGCTAGTAAAATTGAACTGCATTCAGAGAATCCCCAAATATGCGTAAAACAAGCTAGAAATAACTAGATGAACTTTCAGGTCAGGTATTTATCATACTCTTGAAATAATATTCTTGGTCTACAAAAACAATTACTGAAGAAAGTTCTGATTAAATGTAAGTGAAGCAACTCCGTTGTCCTCAGTAGAACTGGGACATCTGTTTACAGCAGGATTAAACTTGGTGCACACATTTTTACTGTTCTCTAAATCCTGTTTTGACAGAACAACTTTTGCATGCCTGAACCTTTAGGAGATTCCCTAGAGTACAAATTCCAGGGGTAGGCAGAGAGACACTACTTAAGAAGGTTTCCTAGGTAACAAGAGTCAACAATGCCATGCCTCATCAAAAAGAAATTAGGAAAAGCAAGACTTGAGACCAAAACACAGGGTTTCTTTAAAGCAGGAGGCGTTTTTAAATTGCCAGGTTAGTTTAACTGCAATATAGCTTAGGTTTTCAACAAAAGCTCTTTTTTCACTGGATTATGATGTCTCCTAACATTTTCTTATACACAAATATTAACTATGGGTTAATCATATGCCATTGAATCCACTTGTAATTATAGCCTCTATAAAGGTGACATGGTGCATGGTAGTTCCTGGTGTGTGTCTGCAAACTCCATTATTGGGAGAATTTTGTTCTGGCCTCACAAACGCCTCAGGGTTTTCAGTGACTGGACCCACTGCTGGATAACATGACATACAGACATTTAAAGTTTTAGGAAAAAATTTGAGTGCATGAGTAGCTGGTGGCTAACAGCAAGGAAGGAAAAAATAGGAAAGATTCACTAGAGCAGGCAAATGTTCTATGTGCACAGAAATCTCTTAAATAGAACAAGTAGCCTTCTCCAGATATAACGACAAGAGAATAAACTCAGCTCCCAAATTATGGTCCAGGCTCACAGCTAAATGTGTTTCTTTCTGTTGGTGCCCTTTCAACCACATCTAAACTCTGCAAAACATAACCTCCCAAATGCTGGGAACTGGCTGGGGGATGAGGAGACCCATCCTCAGCTGTGTCCACAACCACGGCTGGACAGAAGGCAACTCTGGCTTCTACCAGCCTTGCTGTGTGGTGTTCTGAACCAACCTTGTCCCGAGGCAGGCAAAGGGCTTGGCAGGGGAGGCTGTGGGCAGCTGGAAGAAATGGCTTTGGCTTCTCTGCAGCACTTACTTCTAACACAACCCCTTGGTCACAATTTGAAAGTAATACACAGCATGGACAGGCAGTCAGCCCAAACACGGGATGGGGAGAAATGCCCCTTGACTGGCTGGAATATTTCAAGAGAGACATTAAAAAGTGACCACAGGAGCCAGAAACCTAAATCTCATTAACTGTGTCCACACTGTACTTGACCTTAATGGCTCTGGGGTCCTGGCACTTGACTCCTGTGCCAACCTCACTGGCAGCCTGTGCTCAGCTTGATTTCAGCTTGACTTCTTACTGCCTGTAAATCCCTTTCGCCCTGCAGCAAAGACAGAGTCCCCGGGGAAAGTCATTTATTCTGTCTGACATGATCACCAGGAGGGAGATCAAAACAGCTGGAGGCGGCACAAGTGATGGGCCAAGCCAGCGAAACCCGTTTTCAGGATACTGTAACCAGGGGATGCACCTTGGAAATGAGGTTTTTCCCCTCAGGAGTATAAACTGCCACCTGCCAGACTAACAGGATATATATAAATACAGGAGGCCAATAAGTAATGTAAGAGGTACAAACTGGTGTCAGAGGTGGTCCACCATCACCAGTATTTGGCTGTGCCTCGACAGCAGTATATTTACACACCCAAAGGCACAGGAAGTGTAATGCAAATCAAAGCAACGTGGTTGCAAGATGAAGCTAATCTCAGGGAGGATGTGGGAACCTCCCAGTGACAGGACAGCCCTCACAATGTTTTGCACACCTATTCAGAAACTGAAACCTTTATGGAAAGAGCTCAGTTGGAGCTGGAGCCCTGTAACAGCCATTCCAGGCAGATCTTCATTGAATTTCTGAAGTTTCCACTAGGCTGGAAGTGGATTAAGCTCAGTAAGTGCACAAGCATGCCCAGGCTGACTGAGATGGTGGGAGGTGGAACCAGGACCTATCAGCTACTGCTGAGTCACTCAGGCAGACAACCCTCCTCTGAAGTTTTATGTGTGGCTTCATTGAGCTTATAGCTGCTTTCTCACCTTTCTTCTTGAGAGCTGAAGAACAGTGTTCATCCTGAGCAATGGAAAACACATCCTGCTTCATGTATAACTTTGCAGACCCACGATGTTTCACTGTTTCTGTCTATCTGGCAGTTTTGCTGTCTGGTCACATTTTCCTCCCTACCAATATGTGCAATGTGATTTGTTGCCCTGGAAGAGAATCACTATTATATTAGCAGTACACAGCAGCAACAGTTCTCATATCTGACACAGTAGTAGTAAGTTCCCGACCTGACATTTAGAAGAGACTCTTTCTGACTCCAGCATGCTTTGGAGTAAGCCCTAAAGACCTTGCTCATGCTTTACACCAGTAGCATTGCTTGTGATCAGCACCTGACTCTTCATCTGCTGTGGCTCCTGGGGTCTTTTTATTCTTTCCTAACATTCAGCTTACAGTCAAACATCAGCTCCTCAAAAATAAGTGGTTGGCTTGTGGTTAAGGAATGGGAAGAAGGCAGCTTGGTTAATCCCCAGCTCGACCACAGATACCCAACTGAGATTGGCTGGAGTGCTCCTGGTCTCATTTATTCCAGAAGCACTAAAATCCCCGTAGCTGAACTGCTAGTGGAGCTTTTAGGTGCTTGGCATAATTATAAATTAGGCCCTGAACATCTCTGCCAACATCAACAGCTGTAGGGTAGGGACAATCCTACTGTCTGCCTTTCACTTTTTGTGAGCTGGATGTTCATTAACAGCTTCTCCGAAGCACTTGCACAGCATCGAGCACACGGAGCTCCAGTGGGTTTAACAGAGAAGCCACACGAAAGAGTCAAGGAGCAGAGACCCTCCCGAAGAGAGGGTCAGCAGAAGGGAGTTCTCTCACACCCCAGGAAGGTGATCAGAATATGTCAGTGGAAGAAAAAGATTATAATTCTCTCAAATGCTCTTGGAAAATTACAGAAGCTGACTCATGGGCATATTTGATGGGTTTCTGGCGGAGTTATTGTACCTCCTCATTTGAACTGCTCCAAATGAAGGCAGAATTTTAGTCACACAGAAATTACATCAAAAGGAAAAGCCAGATGTTTTGTGAATCCCACCACTAATGAGCTACAAGTGCTGTTTTTTCCATTGTACAAGAAAATTATGAATTTTTAAACATATACAAAACAAATTGTTTGTGATTACATTAGACCTTCAAAAGAAAGTGGGAACATAAATTCAGAGATGAATAGCATAATATTGGATGCTTGCCTCACTGCTTGACTTCAATAACTTATCTCAATAAATCCCCCAGCAGAAAGCATCTTATGTACTTCAAGCCTGGAGAAGATGAGACACGAACGCTGGAGGAATTACAAGACAGAGGGGCTTTCTTGCAACAGTGAACAAGCTGAAAATTACAAGGTAATGGAAAGCCAGCGGGAGGCCCCCGTACCCTGCCATTAGCTAACTCCTACAATGATTGCTGCAGGAATCACTTTGGTTATGTAAGCACCGGGTGCCGTTTCTGCACTTTGCGTCTCTCGCCACCTAAGCGCCCAGACAATTTAATTAGGCAAGAGGAGATACCTGAGCAACGGGGACGTGGGCTCGCAGATGAAAGGGAGCTGCCTCCCCGCCCAAAGAACAGCCCTCCGTCCCAGCACGGCCCCTTGCCTGTCCCTGTTGCACTTTGACACTGGCTGTACAGTTCTCTTTATTAAAGCTCCTACTATTTTTAAGCCAATATAGCCCCGACCTCCCCACCCACACTGCTACAGTGACTGTGGAGCTCAGGAAAATGAAGAATTAACAGCAGGAGAGTATTAGGCTTGAGGTGCTTAAATGGCAATTAGTGTCCATCTCCCACGCTTCTTGTCATGGTCTCATCCCACAGAAACACTTTTTATTCCAGTCTTGGTTAATAAATCAGCTTTATGTACACATCCCTGCGCTGCGACTCTTATTTTACCAATCAGAAGGTTAATAAGGGTAAGACACTTTTCCAATATTAAAAGGGCAGAAGAAAGCCGACCCAGCAGGTTTAATATGGCAAAGCAGAGCAGGAAGTGCACTTAGAAGATGACACAAGAAAGTGGGCATGAAGAAAACGCTCCCTCCAAGCAGATATGTCACAGAGGAAATCCTCTGCTGAGAAGTGGGGAACACAAAGGAGATACAGAGGAGAACACATTAAGCTTTCCCCAGGAGCTGGGAATGCAGAGAGCAGTAGTAATGGCTAATGGAGCATCACTTCATGTTTAGAAAATGACACTGGTGCTGAGTGGACTTACAAAGCTGGCACGAGGAGGCACAGTGCCAGGATTGTGGAGCAGGGGCCTTGATCATGAGCTCTGCACACTGCAAAAGCCCTCCAAGACAATGGGCCACCAGCAGAACACTGCTGTCCCCCAAATATTGCCCTCTAAGCGCTGCTCTCTCCTACCCTCCCTTTGTGCTACCACATCACAAAGCCACCAGCAATCTGTCCTCAGCCCTGAGGATTAAGGGTTGTTTGGTCTCAGAAAAGCCAAGTGAATGAGATGCCCACACCAGCCTGAATTTCCTAATCCCTTGCTACGAAGTTTAATCCCACAAGACCCTGGGCCCTGTGCCACTGGCCAGGTCTGGCCCTACCTCAGTTGAGTTTTAGAGATGGAGAAGACAGCTTCTCCTCCAGGGGTCACAGCAGCCACAGACTGAGGTTCACTCATTGTAGCAGACAGGAAACACAAGTCACAGGAGATCAAAGCTGCAGCCTGATTTTTGATCGTAGGTGTTTAAAAGATAGGCATCTAAATCCATATTTAGGTACTTACATGTCTCAGGGAAGTATTTTGGGGCATGACAGCAGAAAGCTTGACTCTGAAGAACTTAAGCTAGATATGACTTGACACTTCTGAGAACTGTGATCTCCTTTACCCGTGTGCAAGTCAGGCCCAACCCTGCCTGACGTCCATCACAGCATCCTCTGGAGAGAGGTCAGAGTCGAGCCCAGGCTGGGGCTGGTTTAAAGCAAGCCTTAACAGAAAGTCTCACGCTGCACGTACAATCCTTTGGCTCTGTCTCAGGTCTCAAAGAGAAGGCTGAAAGTTATTTACTCAGAGATAGTGCCCTGCAAGGAAGCTACTTCCACACTCAGTGTGTGCTATAACCACAAGCAACTCCTTTGACATACACTGCTTGCATTTAAACTCAACCCTCCTCCAGCATTTTCCAATCAATACTATGCCAGGATTTCTGAGATACCTTGGTATTTTCCAGTAGCTATGATAGAAAATGTGAGATATATTGCAAATACCACCGAAGCCAAGGGATGCTATCTATTCCTCTGATGGGCTTCAAATTCAGTGGGACAATTTGTATTCTGAGCTGGAGGAGGGATGGATTTCACCCTGTGTCTCAGAGATGTTTTCAAGGTGGTGACTGTTAAACGCTGGTATGAAATGTGCAATAATAAAACCTTGTCTCTCTCTCTATTCTAAAGTAATTGTTTCTCTACAATAAGTAAGATACTGGGTATTAACTGTTAAATATTCTTGTCTTTTTTCTGTATCCAGAGGACAAGATGTTTAGAAACATTGTTAATCTATGTGTGAAACTCAACCTCAGATCCCAGAACGTGCTTTGGTTTTTATGGGTTTCATTTCAGGAGTTGCTTGAATTTTTAAGTCAAATCAATAAAATGCATGGGTGCATTTATACACTCATCCAGCTTTCCTGGACATGTTAGAAGATTATCAAGCTTGCCTGATTCTAATTAAAAACAGACCAGTGGGCAATCAATTTAACTGGTACCAACTTGTAATTACACTGTTTGCTCTACAGCTCTACAAATAAAGGTGGCAAGGGAGGAGGAGCTTCTGTGGGATTTCTGTGGTGCTGCCCTGAAGAATCTTAGAGCAAATCACTTGTGATCAGTTTTGGTGTGAGAACTGCATTGTTTTAAAATCACCTCAACATTACTTTATACAACAATAGAAGATGTGGGAAAGTAAGAACTGTAATATTCTCTACAAATCGACACTTCTTCCACTCCTCCCCCTGCCTGACTGGGTTACTTACATGATGAGCTGTCTTCTCTGGTTTTTGGTCTGGCTGCTCATTGTCCTGTGTTTGTGCTTCCATGGGCAGATCTCTCGTTATTGATGCTGCTCAACCATTTGAAAGGGGGGTTTCACCCCCTTCCACCTTTCCTCTTCCTCCATCACTATTCAGGCTGTAATGAGGACCAGAAATACAACCAAGTTCTTCAGCTCCATAACCACCTTTCCCTTCTGATTCTTCATTAAATGGATTCCTGATGAGTTATCCTTCTGCTGCTCAACCAGTACCTCAACTTGCGTGGTCTGTGCCTAATTTGCCCCAAGAAACAGACTTTTCTTCCCCAGCTTGGCACTTCGTAGAGCCAAGGAGTACTTGCAGCGTCAGCATAACATTATGGCAAGACTGTGTCCTGTGCAATGGAGACAAGCTCAATGGCTTCCTTTTCCCTATCACCCTATGATGTTAAATTCCATAACCCATCCCCAGCAGTAGAAATCCATTGGCAATTTCTCTTAATTCAATCTTTGTTAACTAAATGACAGAAAATAAATGACAACTTTAATGGCACTCCGTAACTAAAATGACTCTGCAACAATTTTTCCTTAATTGCTCACTTATGTCATATCAAATATCACACAATTCTGAAAAATATCCCCAGAATAAGGGGGGGAAATCAAGAAGGAAGGATGCAAAACTAGTGAAAGAAAAAACCCCAGAATCTGCTTTCTGTTGTGGGGTTTACACAGCTCATCTCTTCTCCAAGACTGGGCACGGTTCAATGCAGCTGATGAGGTGACTGGGAGATGCTTACAGTGAAGCTGGTCAGCAATTCACATTTCCATCTTTTCTTTGTAAGGCCAAGACACTAAGCTATTGCCAGACACTGAGTCAATATTGCATTTTCAGAGGAAAAAAACCACACAAACCACTAGAGTTCAACGCTGTAATTTAATAATTTGAAGCACTGCCTTGCCTCCACTCCCTTGGAGATATCTGATGCACAGAGAAACCAAATTACTTACTGTTGACACTAACTTGTTTTGCAGAGGATTCTTATTTGTGTGAATGATCTTCGAGCACCCGGCCAGCATCAAATGCACACCACCAACCAGGAAATGCTTATAATGATAGCTATTTGTCATACATCCTCTCACCAATGGATGTCTGCAGGATGGATATGGAACCAGGTGAGAAAGACAATAATGGAATAGTTTAGGTTGGAAGGGACCTTTGGAGGTCTTTAGGCCAACCTTCTGCTCAACACTGTCCCAACTAGGTAAGACTGACAAGGGCCTTGTCTGTTTGAAGTATCTCCAGAGGTAGAGATCCCAGAACCTCTCCGGTTCTCTGCTCATCACTCTCATTAGGAAATTGTTTTCTTTATATCTGGAAATCTATATCCAAAAGGGTCATAAACCTGGATGTTTTTCTGTATTCTTTTTCCCTTATATCACTGCAGTTTCCCGCACTGAACACTGTATTTGCCACTTCTCTCATCACAGAGGCACAGCTAGAAGCAAGCTGTGTGGAAACCTTTGACAGCATCAGTATTGTGCAATATTCTGTAACAAGCAGGTCCTGTGCTCATACCCAGAGATGAGTTAACTCTTACCCAGACCTAAGGTGCAACTCCAAAGTTACTGAAGTTAATGAGAGTTTCCCCGTCAGCAACACTTAACACCACTTGATGTCAGTGACAAATTGTGAATGCTCTGCAACATTTTAAAATTATTAAATAAGGACTCAAATTAAATCACCACTAGCTGAGATTTTGCTGGGCTATTGCATGCGCTGCAGTAACTTGCACTGTCAACCAAACTTGTGTTTTCACAAGAAACCAACAGGGTGAAGGAGCATCTGAAGCATGTCAGCACAAGAGATATGACAGAAAAGAACCACTATCACCAGCTGAAGCATTGAGCTCACTGGTCTGAAAGCAGCTCTGGCTGGTACTTTGCTTAGCATTAAGTAGGAAGTCGTTGGGTTTCTCTCCCAATATTTGCTGCCGTAGACCTCAAATATGATTCTTTCAGAACAAGAAAGCACTCCACAGATGAATCAGTTCCATTCACCACAAAGGCAAACTGGTCTGCTTCCTAATTGATTTTCCACAGACAATTGATTTAAACTTTTCAAACCCCTCATGATGGTAGGATTAGATTTGAGCCTTTACAGTGCCCTGTAGTTTGTCGGGCGAGCTCTGAGCTACGTCTCTCTTTCACAGACTTCTGCTTAATTGGACGAAGGGGACAGAGTTCAAGGGCAAGCCAACAGAAGGTGTTTTATTTAAACACAGCCCTAAAGTACCTGTAATGAGAACGTGTGTCTCTCACTCCCATGTATAAATGACAGAAGCGATGTTTCAATTCCATTTACCTCTCTAGGCTCGGTGGTTAACACAGAAACCTGATGTATTTTATTCTATGGCATTAGTTCAGGGAAATGTGTTTATTATGAGTTCCATTATGATATACTTAGCACAGTCCTTTCAAGTGACGACTAGAGGTTTATTTAGGAACTAATTCAACACCTACTACAGTTAACAAGAAGCTTTCACACAGAAGTTGAAATGGCATTGGATTTTTACTGGCTGTTACGGTTAAAAATAATCGGTAATTGAGCTGAGGGAAGGCGATTAAACATTTTTACATGCAGCTTATTGGCATAAACAGCGTTACTTCTCCCAGTGCATTATGGCTTCCAGTAAGCTTTCTTATTAGGATAGGTGGGAGGTACCAAACCTCCATGGCTGCCATGTAAATATGTTTCCTTCTGACAAAAGTTTAGTCCGGAATTCCCAACAGCCACTAGAAATGTTTTCACCCACATTAGGATGGTCAAGCAGCAGCAGCAATGAGCCCTCTGCCCATAGGGTCACGTAGCACAGACACCCTTATTTTGGGATAAAAAGACTAAAGTTTACAGTGTTGTCACATCATGACATCATTCTCAAATTTAGAATCAAGTATGGAAAACCTCAATGTAGAGAATATTCTATTTTTCACAGTCCAGTTGAGGACTCATCAGTTCTGCTGTCTGCCAGTGGAGAGGAGGTACCATCCCTACATGCCTGGGTGCTTGCACTGGTGGTATTTACTGGCTGGATCAGAAAGGACTAACAGTTCACAGAGTTTTAGAACATGTTTTAGATCATTTAACAACGTATGAAGTTCTTGGGCTAAGGAAAATAAAGGAAACTGGGGATTTGGTGCCTGGCAAAGCTGACAGTCATGTCAAGGAAACACAGACACTATTTCCAAACTGTTTATGTTCCAAGTACCATGCATGATTTAAAATGACCAGGACTGGATGGAGCTTTCTCCCTTAAGAAAAGGCTATTTTCTGCACATAATGACAATTTCTTAAAAGCTGTGTTTTAAACTAGCCAGGAAACATTGCTATGACAGAAAAGGAGGCAGACAGATCTCTCGGGTAGATCTGCCAAACCCTACTGTACCAGGACACCATGGAAGGGCTTTAACAACCCCAAATGAAGTTTTCTTTACATGGGAAATAGAACTAACAGCTTTTCTTTCCATAATACTCGGGACTGTGTGGATAAGATAAAGGTTCCCACTGTGTTCCTGGGGGACTGACCCTTCCCTTAAGGCTTGCTGTCAGTGCCGTGCTCTGCAGCTGGCAGGAGATGCAGGTATCTACAGGGTCTTTTTGTGTGCCGCTGCCAGGGCCTGGCCTTGTCCCTGGCCAGCTCCCTGCTGCACTCTGGCACCCAAAGGTCTCTTGCCAACACTCCCAGCATGCTCTGGGCAGGAGCAGTCTCTCATCCCTCCCAAGGGTCAGACCTGACCCAGTAGCTCCCTTTTTGAAGGCAGATTATTATGGTCAAGGACATACAAATAATTCTCTTTTCCTATGATCCCTTTTCTTTTCAACCCCATTGCCCCCAGGAGTGTGACCCACAGCACATGGCCCTGCGTCTGACCCACAGCACGTGATTTTGCATTTCCAGGCCCACCAGGGACCATCTGCCATCGCAGAGGTGCCACCACCAGCACTGTCCAGACAGCTGCTCAGGTGCTTTCACAAGTCCAGCAGCGACTCCATTAATTCCCACATGCTGGGCTCCCATTCCTCCTTCCTAAAGCAAACGCTGCCATAGCCAAACAGTCTGACAATAGTGTCTGAGCCCGAGACAATCAGCTCAGGACAAAGGCAAAGATAATCACTATTGTCTTCCCTATTGTCATAACCTTGCTGGGAAGAAACAGGCTCCCGCTGCCTCTCCTCTCCATATAAAGCTGGGCTGTTTGTTTTTCTTCACAGTGACACTATTAAGTTATTCTGAATTAATAGATGAGCCAGTCAATAGAAAGGTTACTCCTGATGGCAGGCATGCAGGACACCCAGCTGACAAGGTGTTTTTCACATTAGAACAGCAAGGTTTTTAATAGAGTGTAAATGTCTTTAATCACCCAGGCTAAATAGCACTAAGCAGAAGTTCAAGGTGACTCCAACGGCTCCTATTCAAAATCTGCATTTTCATCTTCCTTAGATTAATTCATATTTTAATTGCTCGTATCACTGATTGAAGTGCTAGCAAAGGGAGCACTTTCCTTTCTTTGATCTCCTGCTTTCACTACACGCAGGCAAGGTTGGACGTTAGGCAAACCTACAAAATTGCTCTGCTTCAGGGGAGAGCACGTGGCACAAGCGTGGAGCTCAGCACGAGTGGCAGCAGGGCCTGGGGACACGGTCCTCGGGTGTCTGCTGTTATCCCATACGCTTAATTGCTTACACCACTAGCAAAACGAGAGAGACCTCATCAGTTCTACCAAAATTCAAACCACGAGGAGAGAATCCTTTTTGTGCAGTGAGCTTGCAAATTCCCACCCCAAGGTCAGAACCCTGCACATGGTCTGTAACACAGCCTGCCCCCCACTCCTTACAACGGAGGGCCATGGCCCTGAGACTCCCATCCTTCACATGCACCTAAACCAACTAACAAGATACCTCTTCCTATACAAAGAGCAGTCAGCAAGCCACTGCTTCACAACGGGGACAAAGAAGAACGGCTGTGATAAATGTAGATAACGTCACAAGAAGGATGGAGAAGGGATGATGAGACCTTTTGTTCTTGCCACAGCACAGCAGTGAGGAGCTTTCAAAGAAGTTGAAAGGAGAAAAATTCAAAGCAAGCAAAAAGAAATATTTTTATACTGTGATTAGCCCACAGCACTCATTGCCATGGGATGTTCCTACAGGAAAAGCAAAAGAAGATTTGAAAAAGCACTGGAAATACATATGCCTATCATGGCTGTCTAGGGCTGATGGCTGTCAAAATGGGGGAAGGAATCTTAATATTTTCTTTCAGTGTGAGCTCCTGCGAGGCATTTGTTCCTCATCTGTCTGCTGGGGGTTTGAACACTTATAGTCTAAGTTACCTGCTTCTGATGCCTGTCAGAGAGAAGACTCTGAGCAAGAGCTGCTGCAAGTGCACCCAGCCTGGTCTTCTACTGCTGGTGAGCACTGCTGTCAGTACCAGCTCCTGCTGCACAGCACAAGTACCAGCTGAACCAGCAACAAGAGAACAAAAAAACAAAACCAAAGAAACAAATAAACCATTGTATTCTTCACACAGAAAAGCTAAGTACAACTGGTTTTTCCTCATTGCCCAGGTTGTGTAGCATCCCATCCCTGAGGGGGTTCCACAGAGGATGTGAGCACATCCCTTGGCAAGTGAAGCCTGATTATTTCTGAAAAATACACTCATGGTTCAAACCCTAAAATTTCTGTGTTAACAGAGGAGGTTCTGCACAAAGCACGGTGGGCACCAGCTATTCCTGCACATTTCCAAGCCCCGGTGAAGTTGTACATACCAGCAAGAGCACTCTGTCAAGTTCTAGACATGGGGACTGCAGTAAGGCCACAATTCTTTTGGTGAGGAGTTGCTGATGTCTCTGGGAATTACCTCTGCCAGCAGCCCCCATCCTCCTTTCAGCTGGGATAGAAGTCTTTCAGCTTGCTGCCTTCCTCCCTACCAGACCAGTTTGCCCAACTCCAGATTTGCACTTCCTCCTCTAATTTGATTAGTGACAGCTGCTATTATCTGAGGAAATCTAAATTGCCTCTTCCTGTGCTAATGAATCACTGTACTATGTGTGTGGGGATTAGAGAACAAGATGGATTTATTAATACGCTTCTAATTAAAGGGACAGATCCACTGTTCCTGTGACTTTTGGTGAAGGGGTTGTAGCAGGTTTTGGAGGTGGAGAGCAGAGCCATGGGTTGTCACTTCTAGTTACAAGCCACACTTATACCTATAGATCTTCTCAGACTAGAACTAGTGAGTAGAGATACGAATTTATGTGCACGAAGCAGGGTGGCCATATCAATAGGGATGTCACATTAAACTCTCTTGTCTGGAGGAACCAGTTCAGATCCAGCATGGTGCTACTGAGGCTGCACTGCCTGTTCCAGCAGCCAGAATGACTTAAAACCTCTGACTGCCTGGAGGTGGAAGGATGCACCAGGAAAAGGGTCATCCTAAATTGACTTCTCTCCTACACTCCTTCTTCAGCATCCTTTATTATCTGTCAGATAATACATCACAGCTATCGGTCTGATTAGATTTGGGGTCTGACTGAGGCTAACCACTCACATCTAAGATTTTTAAGTTACGATCCTCTAACACGAGAGACTTTAATGATTTTGTTTTCAAGGTAACTGGGTACTTAAAAAATCACCATCCAGTTTGTAAAGTGCTAGTGAAGGATTTTGTAAACTAAGCCTAATTACAGCAACAACAGACCTGTTTGCAAAGAGATATGATCTGAATACAGATGCCTCAAAGAAATATTCTCACTTAGTCTGCTTGGGAGAGTGCAAATTACAAAACACATGCTTGTCTATGTTCTTCTTATCTCACACCTAATGCCAGGAGCTTAAGGGAGATGGCTCCCAGCCTCTCTTTACAAAATATAACTGAGAACTTGTCTCCTGCCATCCAGCAGAGACATGGGACGAGTCAGGAACAGCACTGCACAACCCTCTGAAACCCCCTGACAACAAACACGGGGAAGAAGAAAGTCCAAGTGTAGTCATGTCTCACTCCCCAAATCAGGTCATGTTTTTGGAGAGGAGAACATCTAATGTGGTGTGGCCATTCTTACGCAATTTTATGTGGGGAATCCTAACTCCTCCAAGGGATGAACCAATAAGGAACGCTAAGAGAGGGAATTCAAAAAGATCTTTCTTCTTGAACCCACCCTTTACTCCAAATATTAATGCAGTATCAGTAGGATTAAGACAGATTGTGTTGTGAATAAAGAACATCCAGGAAGACGAGGTGTTCAGCTCTTGTAAGAAGTTTAGTGCAGCCTTAACTGACCAGAAGAGCAATATCCACACTCAAGGCAACACCACTGGTGTGGGGAGGCATAGCTGTCTGAGCAGTGTGAATTTATATACTAGTAATCTTGATTCACTCAAATCACCAGAAGGCTCTGTGGACTTCATCTCTGTCTTTGGATCAGCCCCTGATGCTCAGCAGATGTAAATATCTGCATCTCCACTCAAGTCACCAGAACTATGCCAGGTTAAGGCACCTGATGCTCATGCCCCTTCTCTCCACAGTACTTCAACACGTGTAACTACCTACAAAATCATGCTGCTGACAACAGGCTCCTCTTCTCAAACGAGCTACTTTCACTGCGTTCCCAGGTCCTACATCTTCTCTAATAATGATGTACTCCAGGTGGATTATCCATCACCATAAAATCATTCATTCTTTCAGATCTAGTTAATTTTAATGAGGCTGGCACGGACTAACAAGCCATTGATTCACATTTATGGACACAGTAAACAACTCTTGATTTCTTTCAATCTCCACACTTGAGTGTGCTAGATTTAGCCAACGCTGCACACTGGACACACACCTACCTTATTACTGGGAGATATCCAGACAGTTCCTACAAGGTTATCACTGCACTTTGCCACAGAAAGAGAAACTAAGAGCATATTGGTATGAACACACCTGCAGGGTAACTTGATTTCCTGTAGTCATTTCAAATAAATGAACAAGATTCGGGTTTCAGTTAGCACTTTGTAAAGCTGACTCGTAGCTCCAGGAACTGGAGGTTAAAAGATCTGGGGTACTCAGACTGCTGGAATAATGGAAGAAGGGACAAGCCCCAGCCTGACCCCAGCTGATTTTGCTGTTGGGGAGCTCAGTGCTGTAGTAATAGCTCACACCCATGGCAGGAGAGACAGATCGATAATCCCAACCCCAAAACTGCTACTCAGAAAAAGAGGAAAAAGAGAGGAAGAGGAAGAATAAAAACCAAACAAACAAAACCAAAGAAATCTTCAAACACTTCTGAGCTCCCTGGCCCAAACCACTATGCTCCACGCTCCTTTCATTTAGAGGCCTGAATTTAGCCCCTACAAATCACCCTATGACAAATCTCTACCCAGACTTGATATATAACTCACACATTTTTCAGCACATGAAAAGGGCAAGTCCTGGGACTAGAAGCTAGCCTGGGACTCAAAGCGTGAGTGATCCAGTCAGTCTTCTACTACAGGGCCAGAAGGGTCTTGGAGACAACACATCATCTGTCCCCTCCCCTGTTTGCTACGTCCCCGTGCTGTGTTTCAGAGACACTCCCTGCAGCTGCAGGGCCCCCCGAGCCCGACTGCTGCCCTCCCCACCATTCACTGCGTGCGTGGAGCAGGCAACCTCCATCTCCTTGGCTGAAGCATAAGGCCTAAATGTCTCTGTTCTATCTACCATAGATAACAAGGACAAATGACTCTCTTCCCCTTTTTAATTGGTTTAAAGATGCCTCCTCTCTCTTATGTGCTCTTCCACAGGCTCCTTGTGCTTCTGCTCCCCACCAGTAAAACTGGGATGACAGCACTGTGCCTCCCTCAGAGGGACAAGCACATTTAGAAGATTATGAGAAGATACTCCTGGAGGCAGCCTGAGGTTTTTTTCAAGGTACTTTGAAGTGATGGATAGCACTGTCAGCTGTAAACACAGCTCAAGGATTGGAAAGCAAGAGCATTTCCCTCACAACAAATTCAAGTAGTCTTCTGCATCGCCCCGAAGCCTTCACAGAAAGCCCCATGGTATGCTGCTGACTCCTACAGTGTTCCACCTTCTTCAGCTAAAGTTGGGAGGCCAGACTATGAATCTAAGTGCCAGGAAACTTGTGGTTTTGAGGGGACTCCCACGGCACGGACAGCTCAGCACTCGTGCCGAGCCAGGCCCAAGCAGCAGCTCCCGCCTTCTATCAGCATGTGCATGATTCTGGCGTGCATTACAAACAACAGTTTCTCCTTTGCCTCGTTAAGAGATGGTAATGTAAGCGTGGGTTTCACCATTTGCTTAAAGAAGCACAATGACTTCTGCTTTCACAGCATAAAATAAAAATCTCAAATGAGCTTCAAAGACAGGACCTTGGGTTTGGGGTCACTAAACAAACAAAGCAGCTCTGACTTTCTGAGACTTGGAGATCACAAAAAACCTACAGCTCGTTATGTTCTTAGCAGGCAAATAGTCAAGTCTCAGGGGAACATCTACTAGACAGCACTTTAGCTCCTGCTCCCATCTCCACCAGCAAGTGGATGTATGCACAGATCACACCAAACAGATTTTTAGATATTTAAGCAATTCAGATGTCCGTGTTTTCACAAGATGCAGAGCAACAAAGTGGATGCTCAGCTTGTTTTAAGCATTTAAGTGAGGCACTTAGAGTAGAGCAACATTGCTCCCTATTACATAACCTATCCAAGTAAGCAGTGCTTGCTCCAGCCTGGCGTGCCCTCCTCCTTCCCCAGACTATAGAGGGATCTCCATGGTAGCCACATTTCTAACTTAACTATTCCAGTTCTGTGTAGGGTTAAACCTGGTTGTAATTGTAGCTGAGTCTTGAAACAGCCTGGAGGATGAGTCTCTTTTCCCCAAATCCACTCAGTTCCAAGGGAACAGGAATTACTACAAGAATTATTCCTTGCTTTCAGCTTGAGAATATGCCTGGAAAAGGTGAGTAGCTGTCATACGTGACACGTGGGTTTGCAAAACAAGGCTTAAAGGGATGCTTGGGAAGCATTTGAAAGGACACAAGCCCAGAGAATGAGAGTCTAGCCATTGTTCCTTATTCCTTTATGCAGAGAAGAGAACAAGGATCCTGCTATGTTCAATAAAGAGTGAAGTCACAAGTAAACATGGAGTGGGTTCTCAAGAGAGCTGGCACAAGAGCTACAGATGCACAGAACCCCATCACATCTACAGTGCCACTGTGACTGGGACCCCTGGCAGTGCCTGAGAACAGCCCCCAAGCATCAGCGGGGTGCTGAGCCCGAGGCTCCCTCCTGCAGTGTGCACAGGAGGGACCTGCCAGGGCAACATCCTGCACTGTTAAATAAGCTCCTTCATCAGCACAGAATTTTATTCTATTCCATTCTAAATGAGGGAAAACGGAGTGAGAAATAGGCTACTTTACATTCAGGGCTCAAATAAACCAGCACTGTAGGATACATCACTATCAGAGGGTAAGGAAAGGGAAAAAGAAGCTAAACCTTGGTATTATTGAATGCAAAATGTAACAACATTTAAAGCGACACCTTCGTGAAGACAGCTTTTAAATTATTCACATTCAATGCAATACATTCCACAGCTAATTACAGTCTATACATGCAAATGAAAGTAATGATAATCATAATTACTTTGCACTTATATACTGTAGCATTTTTTCATCTGGAGACCTCAAAGTCTTTATAAACATTAATTAATGCTCCCGTCACCCTGGTGCGCTAGGTAGCTGTTACCATAATTCTCATTTTCGAGACAGGTAAACTGGGGTTCAAAGAGGGTAAGTGGTTTGCTCATCGTCACAACTCGGTGCAGCCAGTGGGATTGGAATGGGGGCAGATGCCTGGGGGAGGGCAGCCACTCCACACCATCACCAGCTCCCAGGCTCAGGGACAGCAAGACAGGGCAGATCCTTGAGCTGAGGAAGAGCAAGACAGGGCAGATTCTTGAGCTGAGGAAGAGCAAGACAGGGCAGATCCTTGAGCTGAGAAACGAGAGTTTGACAAAACCACTTCCCTCCTACTACAAAGACAGCGCTGTATCTGTAGAGCGGCACACTGCAGTAGTTCCACTGCTGAGATCCATAAACTGACCCTAAAAGCACTGATGCTGATTTTAAGATTTGATTTTGCTTTCCATAGTGTTATGTTCTTTTGTTTTGTTTCTTCAAAGAAAACAGTATCATAAAACCCTAAGAGACAGGTTTGCAGAGAAAACAGCAATTGCTGTTCTTTTCAACTTATGGTTTATCTAATAAAGACCTTTTATCTGAACTTTTAAAACACAGACTGAGAGGATATGTTGCATTGCTGCCATATATATATAATATATAATTTTTTTGGCACATGGGCTCAGATTAAGCCCGTCAAGTCAGTTCTGTGGCTTCTGGTTTCTGCGCATAGGCTCCCAGCTCTCAAGAAAGCTTCACTGCCAGATACAGCAAAGCACAGAAGTAAAGGCAGTTTGGGCTGGATGAATTTGGCAAGTGGACACCTATAGGCTTCACGAGTCAAGTATCTATTTCCCACTGACATCCCATTAAATTCTGAGACTCCTGAGAAAGAAACATCCATACAATGCTACTGCAGCACTTACCCCAGGGCAGCAGTGAGGCAACCTGGTAGGTGCTGCCACAATAAAAGTAGGTGGTCTAATACAACACCCCCCCACATCAGCTCCCTGGACAGGTTGCTGGTTCCTTCATCGGGTTAATGATCTGAGTCACGGGATGCAGAAGATGAATGGACCTGAGAAATCGCCTTGACAGAATATCTGACAGTCCAACAGACAACAGGACGTAACTTCAACATCCTCTCACTTGTAATTACTTTTCTGGATTTGCATCCGGTGGCTCAGCAAACGCACTCAGATTTTTGTCCTTGCCCACATTTTAAAGGCCCTTGTGTGTTAATCATTGTCTGGTACCATAAAATGCAACAGCCATCAATATCAAGCCTGCCAACTTAACAGACTCTTGTAATGGGTACATTTCTATAGGCCTACACAATGAGACTAATTGCATGGGCTTGCTGTAAAAGCCAGAGGTCGTTTGATTACTAGCTGTTTTGTACCATGAAAGTGCACATTAATTATTTAAAAGATGGACTTATAATTATTGTAAGCTCTAAGTAATTACCTATAATTTTGGCAAGTGTTAGAAAAACTGATAGTCTAGCAAATTCAGGTTTTAGTCATTAGTAAGCTCATAATTACATTTAAATTGCAAAATGAGAATTATGCAATTTATCTCCCCAATAATGCATAAACATTACAGTGATTGTAGGTTTTAATGGACTATATTATTACTATAAAAAGCAGAGCAGTGATGGGCAGTGAGGGGCAATTTGAGTTCATTGCTGTTATTTTACATTATAATTGCTTATCAGTGACTGCACTATGATGGTTCTTCTCCTTGACTAACATGGGGTAAGTCCGTTCCACCCATCAAAATGTACTGGAAAATAACAAAACTTACTGAAGAGTCACAAAAAAGAAGTGATTAATCTTCTATCAATACAGGACTAATTGCTGTAGGTAAACAATCCAGGAATCACACATTTACTCTTTGTCGATCCCTTAAGAAAAGCTGAATTCCCCAGTCATGCTGCTTTGGGTAGGGCTGCTTTTTCATTCAGACTTTTTAGGATCTGCTCCCATACGCTCCTCACCCATGCCTGACACTACTCAGTGTCACTCCACTGCCTACAAAAACCACAAATGAATGAAAAATGCCACCCAGTAATACATACACAAGAGGATTTTTCAAGTGCCATTCCAAAGCAGTCTGCTCCCATCCAATATCCCAGCATACCAATGGCAAAATCCGCTTCAACATGCAAAAAGCAGTAGAATTACTAGACACAGCTTACCAGACAACAGAACCAGTCTGGAACAGTAAATTTTCAGCAGCATTCCAGGAAAAGGAACTTTCTATTAATAATAAATGCAAGCCATCAAATCCGATCAAGTAACTATGGAGGCTCTGGTGCTTACAGATCACCATCCCACCCCTCTTCAGCAGCAGGGGTTCACAAAAGTCTTCTTAACACTGGCAGCAGAGCAGGAGAAAAGGAGTGAGACCTTTCTGAGGCAGGGAGACACTGAACTGGAGCATGGGACAGCAGTGACACCCAAACAGCACTCCCGCTGAACTCAGAGGAAATTTTACCACAAACAGCCCCAAGGGCAGTAAGTTTGTTATGATTTAATAATACCATCGTTCCTTTGGTCTCAGATGACGGGTGAAGTGATTGCTATGTGTGGATTAAGCACTTCATCTATCAGGCAAAGGTGTCAGTCACACAAGATCTAGGAGCAATACCGGAGAACGTATCAGAGTAGAAATGCAGGATATGCTATCCAGCTGAAACGACAGCAATGAATCCGCGTTCGAAACCAGGTGAGGCAGACGGGTTTATATCCCAAACATGGCATTTTCAGCCAACAGCACTTCTCTCTACAGCCAAACAGTGATATTGGAGCTCAGTACATCCTGAAAAGGCGACACCGACCGCTGCAAATCACTCATGTCATCTCCTTATGGATCGTCACCTTCCCTGCTAACATGGACTTTTCTGAAAAAGGGGCAGAGAGATTGGTTGAGTTAATACCATGGCGTTTAGCTTGAAATTGGGACCTGCTTATGCAGTTAACTGGTTCATGATTTCAGCATGACTCTTGTCTACAAGTCTCCTTTGCCCATGGGAAACTTGTCCCCTTACGATGCAGAAGGAATGAAGTGCTGGGACTGCACTTCCAGGCTTGTCTGCAGTGAGACACTTTCACACTGTGTGCACCTTGGAAGCTGGAGTCTTGCCAGTTCAACCGGCTTGGTTTGACACCAGGGAAATTTAAGAGCTGCTTTGTATTGTTATTTTACAAGCCCTTATACAGTGTTTGTTTTAAATGATGTGCTGTGTGATTTAGTGGTGTTTGCTGAAATGATGAAAGCCAGTGCTTGATGTGCTGCACTGCGTGACTGTTGTCCTCTCCTGGAGATGAGATATTACTTTTCACCGGAGTTTCCCAACAGGCAGCAGCAGCTTTAGCCTTTGGGGCATCAGATCTCCTCAGAAAGAAGAAAAATAAAATCCAAGGGAAATGAACATGCCTTTAGCCTAGATCTGCACACCATTTAGCAGAGCAGCTCTTCCAGAAGATGGATGGCAGGCAGGCAGCTGCCCCGGGCAGTGCTCACAGCCCCACAGCAGCGGTGGCAGAGCCCGCAGCTCGGGGAGCGGGCTGGTAGCTCCAGCAGCTCCAGCAGAACGCCAAGGGCCGTTCCGAGCGCGCCGGGAGCTCGCCCCGACTCCGCTGACAGCGGCACAGGTTTTGTTACTCGCTTCCCAGAGTGCAGGGTCAGCCTTTTATTAGCTGTACATTCGAAGGCCGTGGTCAGATCATTTTTGGTGTCAACACTCAGACTGACCCCTACTCCCCTTTCTGTGAGCTATGGCCTGAAGGGTCTTCTGCCTGGACAGCTTTGTTGAATCAGGCTGGTGTACATTTCTCTAACGGTGAGAACCAAAGTCTCTGCCCCAGAAGGCAGACAGGAAAAGAAAAAATTACTTTTTCAAAAATGATAGGCCCTAGCTTCCTTAAGAGCAATACAGGATCATCCCTTGGAACTCAAAAGCTGATGAAATTCCTGCCCTGTGTAACTTCCAGGTTGCTACGGGTTGAAAGAGTTGGAAATAACAGGACCCTGGGGACTTCCATGCTGCTCAAGAAATCTAACCCAAAATCTTCTCTCTGCCAATGCCCAGTATCAGGTGCTTCAGTGAAGATGCACTAAGCCTTACAAGAACTACACAAGGGATAACGTTACCCCACAACACCTAGTCAAGGCTCAGCCTAATCCCCTTTAGTAGAGTTTCACCTATACACTTGCACATGAGAATTTATACCCCTTCCAAGACTTTTTATTAAGCAGCTTAATTCTTCAGTGAAACATTCAATGCCTCCTCGCACCTCCCTAAATTCCAGCCCTTTGTAGGAACTGCCAATTTATATTACAGACACATCAAAGCTTTGAAAAAACTTCCTTTCTAGAGCAAGCACTCTTTGCCCTCTGGTTCAAAGGTGAGTCTGGTCACAGGTCAGTGAGTAACCAGAAGGCATCTTAAGAGAAAGAACTTTTCAGCCAGTGCACATTTCCTCTTGGATGATGATAGCAGTGGCTACATGGGAACCCAGGATCACTGGGCTGGCAGAGATTGAATGGGTCACCGAGTCCTGTGCCCCGGACAGGACATCACATAATCTCCTTCACACAAGCTTCAAGCAGCATTTTTAAACAGACAGTATTTTTGCTCCTGTTATTCTGACATAAACCCACAAGATTCTGGAAGAGAGCAGCATGCAATGGTTAAATGCTGTCTTATTTCCAGCCTAAATTAATGCATGGTTAATGTATATACTATGCTCCTAGCCAGGGCATTCCTCTCTCTCTGCTCTTTACTCCCACATGATATTTTTAGACAGCAATCAGATTGTCTCTGGGTCTGTGATTTGCTAGACTAAACAAGCCAAACTCTTCAAGTCCCCTCCCTTACAGCATGTTCCATTTTCCCTTCAGCGTTCGGTTCGAGTTCACCTTTCCCAGATACATCTCACCAGAGTGGTACTGCTTCAGACACAGCATTGCACAGGTATCTCCTTTCCCTTCGAGGAAGCCCTTCACCTGGCAAACCCCAAGGTCGTGTTGCCATTTCCACAGCTGTGGCACACGTGGCTTCTCATGGTCAACTAGCACAAAAGGAAATTTTTCTCATCTGTTTCTAACTGGTGGCTGTCCATCTATTCTGAAAAATTCCTGCTGAGTTTTGTTTTAGTCCAAGCAAGCACACAACCTCTCACTTCATATTTTTAAATTGAAACAATTAATGCTGCAAGCTATTTAGGACTGTACTGGTGTGATAAAGTCACATTTCCCACAAAAAAAATTTGGGGAAAAATTGTTTATTTACAACTGCTATGAGCCTGCTTGCTCACATCCTTCCTACGGGCTTGGCTTACAGAGTCCACCAGGACTCTGCCAACCTCTTAACCATTGGTTCTGGTTGAACAGAAGAGCTGCTCTCCAAGACTAGCTGCAGGAGAGGAAGAGCTGTGGAACCCTGGCTTGGTCCATCTCAAGCGAGATCCTCACTACACGGGCCTCAAGACTCCAAGGAGCAAGTAAAATAGTGATAGAGCTACCGAGCCCATTTTGCACGTGTCTTATAAAAGGCAAAGTCAAACCTTTGTCCTGCCACAACTGTAGAGCGTAACTGTCCCTCGGGCAGGTCTGGAAGGTATTGCTGCCCACAAAGTCACCATCCCTACTGTGATGGGCAATGAGCTCAGGAAGGCCAATCTCAGCAGGCCCAGAGCACGGAGCATTCACAAGATGGTACTAAAAGTTTGATGGCCCTCATGCTGGTTTTGGCAAGTCAGTCCTAGAAATGCCAGTACAGCTTTATTTTGAACTTACCTTCCACTCTGGCTGAAGTCCAGAGAAGCAGTTTGTAAGTAGTGTTCCTATACTGTGAATTGGCACAAGGACCCTTCTTTTGGTCTTTCAGGCACAGCAGCAGGAACTTCTCATCGTGCTCTGGATATTGGGGTGTACTAACAACGGATGGGTCTCCAGGGACAAAGTCCCACCCTAAAGAGAGGATTAGTGCCCACTGGGAGCACATGAGATGTCTGTGCACAAGCCACCAGGGACACTGCTGCCAGAGAGGGTGGGCTACCAGGGGACTGGAGAGAACAGCTCTGAAACCCCCACCACCAGGTTTTACAGATCCCTCTCCAGTCTGTCTGGGTCTGGAAAAAGGCAGCTCATTAGTGACTCAGCCAAGCAGGACAGGTAGCCTCAGGTTACACTAACGAGCCAATTAAGAGGCCCTATAAAGGAAACTTGGCTGGCTAACAAGGGAGGAGAAAGCCTGGCAGCACTGGGTAGGGAGGCAGAGCCCAGCAGCTCAAGATGGGCTGCTGCATAATTACCAAAGCTTTTTGCATTGTGCCACTGGGGGAAGGGGAGCCTGAAAAGATTAAAGATGGCTGATTTGGGGCTCTGATGTTGTTAATTTGTCTCATCAGAGACTGAAGTAAACCAAATAGCAGTAAATAAGGATGTTCTTTTTTTACCTGACAGGATACCTTAGGGCATTTTGGCAGCCCTGCTTGGCCAAACACCCCTGCAAGCAGTGTTCCAGGATCCCACCAACACCCTTGAGGTCTTCCAAGCTAGCTGCATGGGCAGGTTTTGAAAGTCTCCAGAGAAGGAGCCTCTACAACCTCTCTGGTCAGCCAGTTTCAGGGCTCCGTCACCCTCACAGGAAATAATTTTTTCCTGATGTTGAGACGGAACTTCCTGGGTTCCAGTTTGTGCCCATTGCCCCTTGTCCTATCACTGGGCTCCACTGAAAAGAGACTGGCCTCATCCTCTTGATACTAGCCCTTCAGATAGTTATAAACAGTGATCAGATCCCCTCTCAGCCTTCCCTTCTCCAGACTAAACAGCCCCAGGTCTCTCAGCCTTTCCTCATCAGAGATGTTCCAGCTCCTTAATTATCCTCATAGCCCTCCATTGGACTCTCTCCAGTACTTCCCTTTCTCCCTTTAACCAGGGAGCCCAGTTTCATCCCTTGGCCAATATCCAGTGCTCCTGAGTAATTCCTTCTGCACAAGCACTACTGGAGTCTGGTAAGCGAAAACAGCCCGTAAAACCGCACGATCATTTTACAGCCATATGAGAAGAACACAGAGAGCTCTGTTCTGAGTTAAAGTCCCCGGCACACCACAAGCATTAGACAAATAATAATAATAATAGCTGATTGCACCAAGGTGCCTCAACGGGAAAGAATCCCAGCTTAATGTGATGGAAGAAAGCTGCCTACTGGAAAAACAAACACAAATAGGTCCTGCGACACCCAACTGAGCATCAAAATGCATATTCCATCCAGATGGCTATCTTCTGAGCCCGCAACCTGGGATGGCAAACAGCAAACCCCACGTTTGTGTTCAGCTCATCTGAATGATTGCACAGCAGAGTGAAAGCAGATCTATCTACAGAGCTGGATATGGCCATAAAAGTTGAGCAGTTTCACTTTTCAAGTGCAAGAGAAGAAAACTAAGCTCTCGCTTCACGGATTTTTCAATACAGAATATGGATGTTATTTTCTTATTTAAATAGGTGGATACCAATCCTACCTCAGAAAGAATATGCTCTGCACTTGCTAGTGGAATCAAAGTACAGTTGAATGGATGAAATAAGACTGGCCAAACACAAAATATCATGGGGCAAAGAAAACAAGTGGTCAGTCTGAGAGTCCTGGGCTTGGGTTTAGAAGAGGAGAAAGAGGGCAAGACTTGTTCTTATGAAACTTTTCAAGGACTATCAGTTTGAAGGCTCCTCATACAGCAAAGACAGCTTCTGGTACATCCATCAGGATGTGATCTGGCTGGTCAGAATCAAAATCTTCTGAATGATTCACCAAAAAGAGACAGCTGCCAGGGGGTCAACGAGTTTATCATGTAGTAAAAGTTGGTATTTGATGAAATGACACTGAAGAAGTTTTACTAGTCTGAAGATTTTACAATGCTAGAATATGGCTATATATTATGAAGAATCAGTGAAATATTCATTCATATTTACACTGTCCTTCACTCACCTCCTACAAAAAAAATTACATTTATGTTGTCCTGCAGATACGCTGAGGTTAACAAAGCTGCCTATAGAATCTGGCATCCTAATTGCACCAAAATTATCAAAATTAGGTGTGCAGATGTCCTGAGTAATTCTTATAAATAACACCAGCAATAAACCACCAGAAGATGGCCTTGTGGCAACAGCACTGAGATTCAGGCAATCTAGATGAAACTGCTCTCTCTTGTCCAAATTTCCTGAGTAAACATCAAACACACTGCAATGTAACCGTGTCCCAAATATAAAATAGGAATAATCTTTTTTCTCCGTCTGCTCTTAGGTAAAAATAAAAGAAACGTAATGAGGACTTGGACAGTGCCTTCTGCTGTCAGTACGCAACATTTCACTCCATACCCCAAGGATACTGTTGGTGTTCCCATATATTAATCACAGAGGACTACAACTCGAGCCATCACAGGCTGCCTGGCATTATCTTGTTAGAGGAGCACAGCAGACTATTAACTGAAAGGCACTCCCTCTAAATCCTGCCTCACTTATATCCCAAGATCATCACAGTGATAAGAACTACTTTTCCTTGAAACCCTCTTGATAGAATTACAAGTGGAATAAGAAACTTTCAACTGTGCGGATAGTGAAATAAACAGAAACAGATTTTAATATGAGATCTCCTATACTTGGCGAGGAAAAAATTCTGAAGGCTTTTGAGACCTGCAATACTATTTCTTCGGTCTAATGTAGGTATAAAGGTTTTCTTTTTCATAGAGAGTTTTCAATGATTAAATCTCAGGGAGATCAAAAGAGACTTTGAATTTAACTGAAGAACTTTTTTTTCCCATATGGAAATGTTTTATGATTCTTCTTTTAAACATGAATCTCTGAGAAGGTGAACAAGGAAAAGATGGTCATCTGCACAGGCTTTAAGTAAGCCAGAAACATACAGAAACTAATGAAACATTAAGTGAAAATGTCCCTATCTTTGGCTACCGAATTCCTTGCATCTTGTTCTTTGGAAGCAAAATGTAAAGATAACAGGAATAAATCAACAGTTTTGAGAAGCTGACACTGAGGCAGCATTTCATGCAGATTGGTTCATCACCGGCTCCTGTTCAGTCATGAAGATCTAATCTCAACATCTTCCGACCCTTTTCCATAGTTCATTACTTTCTAATCACTTATGGCCCTTATCGAAGAACGCTCTGAGCTTCTCGGACTGGAACAAATCCATAAATCAAAGACAATAGCTTTTTTTTGCTTTCTTTAGCAGCTTGTCTTTTCTTTATAATCTTATCCATCTGTTGAATTTGAAATTCACTTTATGTATGTGTATATATACACTGCTAAAAAAATAAAGAAACAAGGGAAAATATTTTTAGTACAGAATAAATTGTCCATTGACTTTCTGAGCTAGCGTGAGGCACTAACTCTGGCACCAATCCAGGGAACCAAGGATACCTACTGCAATCTGTTATCTTGCTTTTCTTCAGCAGAGTTTCTCAGTATTCCTTTATTGATATATAGTTTCTTACCCGTGGGTAGACAATAGGAAAAAGGCAGGCTAGCAAAATAATGAACTGACTATTTTGATGGTTGCCTGTAGTTCGCATGGAAAATTTTGCAATGCAAATTAAGAACACATGCTTATTAACAATCAATCTCTGTGTCAACTTCTGAAAGGATATAACAATCAAATTTGGTATTTATTTCTTTCTTTCTGGATTACAAAGAGGGCTCTTTCCTTCTAATACTTTGCAATAACATCATCCCTATTGGTCCACGTTAGTGACTTACAGATAAATTTCTGCTCTTTGATGAAGACTGAATGAGTGACATTTGTTCTAGCAATTATATCTCCTAGATCAGTACACAGCAGTGCATTCAGACCCTTCAAATGGAGCATCTCCCAGCGTGTAATGGATTGAACAAGGACTGAAACAACACCCAGGCAAAGTGGATGAGAGGGGCTAACAAAAGCTACGAAGATGAGAAGGGCTTCCTCTTCATTTCAGCTAGACAAATTGAGACTATATTCTTCCACTCTCAATAATGAACTTGAAAGACTTGTCAATAAAACCAGTAGGGGCTAGAGCAGTGCAAAATGATGAGAAGATCTCATGGGCACTCTGCTCACCTGGGCTTTGGATCTGGGGAGGTGGATGGGTCTTTTTTTACATATCACTACAAGCAGAAAGTTTAGTTTCAATGGAAATAAGGCTGAACCTGTCCAGTGAAGCATCTTGTCAGATATTTTACAATTTCCTATGTGCAGGACTGACTGCAAGGAAAGGGAGCGGACAGGGCAGGCAGAAGAGGATGGAGATGGGAAAATCTGTTTTTAAAAAAAAACAGTTGCAAAGAAGGGAGATATAAAATGGGCTATGAAAATCTTGTCCTGCTCTTACTTCTTTGGACACTCCTTCCAAGCCTGGGCTAGTGAATGGATATGACACACAAGCTTCCCAAAGCACACAGAAGCACAGACCCAATGCAGCAGAAAGCTCCACAGCATCTGCACACACACCTCCCCCTTTCTAACTAATAACAACAGCTCATGTGAGATGGGTAAATCACTCTCTCTAATGCAGGCATATAAACGTTTCCAACTGGCACTTTGCTTCACCTTGTTTTGAGCATGATACATGCCTGAAAAGAAACTTGGGCTCCAGTCCGAATTCAGAAGGAGCTGATTTGATATATCTAAGACAAAACATCTATTTGGGGTTAAATTTACAGACTAAAAGCACTGAAAAGCAATAGGAATCCACAAAAATAAAGATAATACAGTTCTGGAATATAGATAAATACAACACATATACTGTAAATGGATTTAAATTTCCGAGGCAACACAAAATGTACTATACCTCACCTCTGCGTTCCCTTTACCCAGACAACTTATTGGGATTTATTTGGAGCTGTCTAACATTTTGATGACATTCAGACATCATTTATCTCCCGATGCACAGCCAAAGCTGGCAGTGTTATTTAGGAGATGAACAACCAAGGGATAAAAGCCAAGTTGCTTCTTAAGATCAGTCTCATTTGAAAGTATTTAGATAATTAATAGACGAGTTTAGCCTTCCTTTTAAGTTCTTCTTTTTTGTAAGTAAAAACTGGCAATGGAATTAAGCCTATTTGTAGTAATAGCAAAATAACAACTCCAAATGCTGTGCGGTACCCTTGGCACATTTCAGCTGCTGTACCAGTGCGTGAGCCTAAATCCTTGTCTGCTGTGAGGCAGTTTGGCTGGACAGCTGCTCTGTGCCACCCCATTTCTCCACTGGGCAAAGCAACACACAGCTCGAGTACTTGATAGTTTTGAGACCTCTCTGGACAAACAATGCTATAAAAGATGTGCCATGTCTTGTCCTCAGTAATTCGCCTCACTGTCAACTGGTTACCGTAAAATAAGACTTAGAGCAAGTGAGGGGTAAGGTAAAGAAAGCTTGCTTAGTGGGAGGGTGATGCTACAAGCACAGCTTGTCATCTCCCGTGCTGGGCTATTTGTAAAAGTTCTGTCCTCTCTAAGGACCTGGAGGTAGAACAGATACAGCCTGAAATAAATCAAACTCCTGTATCTTCCATCGTATCTTCTCACCGTCTATATGATCTGTCATATTTTCCATCTTTTGTTATATTTTTCAATGGAAAGTCAATAAATAAGCTTTTCTTTCTTTGCTTGTCAGCTACCCTTCTGGAACAGTTACAAAAACCCACAACCCACTTCCAAGAAGACTATTTCATATAATGTAACATCATAAGCAGACTATTGCAGGCACAAAAGCAAAAGACTGTCATGTCCAACTAAAGAGTGTATGAAGGGTAACTCCTTTACATGCTTTGACTCTCTTTTGCTGCTTTCAAGGTGGTTTTCAGGTTTACTTGGGAAAATTTTTTTTTTTTCCTGAGCAGAGGTAAAAAGCCCAGACCATCCTGAACTGTCACCACTGCCCAAAGCTCACCATCAGAGTGCCAACCTAAGCACATGCCAAAGGGACACAATATTATGCACAGTCAAGTGTGACTTCCGTGGCTGAGAGGAGAATTTAGATGAAGTGCCAAGAAGGAAGAGATCACTTTTTACATTGTCCCTAAATGGCTTTCCCAAGCCACATCTCCACAGAGGGACCAAGCAATAACCCGGAGGCCCAGCAGTCACATCCATCTGTTTTCTGTCCACCCCGATGCCCAAAGCACCTCCTATTGTTTGAAGATGCCGCGTGTTTGGCGCGTCTGTGCGGGCAAGGGGGAGAAAGAGAAGTAAGATTATGGAAAAAAGCAGTTTGACTAAATAAGGGAGCTCATTATGTGTTCTATTTTTGTTCCTCAAATGTCTGCCTTCCTCTCTTTCCCTTGAGGTTTCTAGAGAAATCTGACAATCAGGGCTGAGGTTTACTGTCAGCTTCCATTAGGCAAATCAACCAGGCTAGGGGTGGGGGAAGGACAAGGGGAAAACTGCCCTAATAGGAAGCTGATTCAGCACCAATAATGCCTTCGTGCACGCAGAGGCTACCAAAAATTACTTGGCTGAGGCACTGTCCCACGAACAAGTCCTTCAGAGCCTCCTGCTGTCCCCCCGTGCCAGGAGGTGAAACAGGGTGTTCTGTCAGATCGGCCGAGCCAGGCACAGCGAACAGCAACCGCCTTCCATGCGCTGCCAGAGCAAATGACCTTCAGTGTGTTCACCTGCCAGGGAACTCATTTCCCTCTTGTAATTGATGTGTAAAAGTGATCTTCATTACTTGAACGAAAGACACACAAGCCTGCAAACCAGAAGACTTTCCCAAGAATAAGAACAGGCTCTCTGGATATGGAGCATTGGTTTTGACATTTTGAAATCTCAGCATTAAAAACAAAAAAGCTAAAAAATTCTTAATCTATTTTCCACTTTTCCTTTAGAAAATACTGACTTTCCATCAGGGACTTCATATACGTTTCATCTCTTTATATATGAAAAAGGGGTGTTAACTGTCCTCCACAGAACAGAGGTCCAGTTTTAAGCAGAAAAGGTGTCTGCCTCATTTTTTTTTTACACACCATGCTCACAAAACAGGCCATTATTTCAAGGAGAGGCCAGTCTCCAATTCATTGCCATTCATTCTGTTTGTACCTTATACATCTTCCAGGATCAGTCACTACACACAGGAATAGAATAGAATAGAATAGAATAGAATAGAATAGAATAGAATAGAATAGAAGAAAGAGAAGAGAAAGAGGAAAAGAAAGAGAGAGAGAAAGAGAAAGAGAAATTAGAGTCATCTGCTGCAGAAAATACAGACCTTTCCCTGGTTAGAAATAGGGGGGGTTGCTGCAGAACACAGCTATTTGCAAAACTGCAGCCATCAGGGCAGGAAGGCAGTTTGTACATTATGGTTTCCACAGTAATATTGCTAAGAAAAAATATTCACTTCTCCAGCTGTGAGATGTCTATGAACTGTAATCATGCATGTCTTCTTTGTCATCAAGCAGTTGTGAGGCATCATCAAATCAAACTCAGAGTAAACAGGGGATTAAATTAAATTATGTATCTCCTTGCAATCACAGAGTCATTTAAATAAACCCCTGACCCACAGAAAACATCACCAGTGTAGCCACAAACACAAAATGAGCTTTAGGAGCCTGCACAGCACCTGTGACTTGAGGACTTTATGTGTTATAAATGTCAATTAACTTGGCAGTGCAACATCTCCTTGGGGGGACCAGTGTATCAGGGTAATGTTACACCCTTCCCAGAACTGCAGAAACCTGCCCAAAGTTTTGAATTAACTGGTGGAAACAGGACCTGGATTGCTTGCTCTCCTTGTCTGGCCATCCCTCCTTCTCCACACACTGCAGGAGACACCAAAAGCAAACCTCTCTCTGAGAAACTCCTGCTTGCTTTTGAAGGCTGTAGCCAGGATGTAGGTTTCCAGACTCAGGAGCGCTTCTCCCTTCTGGGGTACCGAGGGGACTGCTACCCATTTCCCCACCAGACTCCAAAGGAATGCCAGCCACAGAGAGCTACTGGTGAGATGATGGCACAGAGGAGATGGGGAATGAACCCCGTGTGCAAGGTGGGGACACACATCCTCTGCAGGCTGGTAACAGAGCCCCAGACAATTTTTCAGTCTCCCAGACAAGCTCCAGGGCAGGAATGCCACAGGGAAAGAAACTCCTTACAAGAACTCCAATTTCTGTTCAGCCAGACACCCTTGCACTCCAGAGCCTCAGGGCTTGTCTCCATTCCTGTCTTCACGTCACATCTTATCTCCAAGTCCCCGAGTCACGGATGCCTCCTCCTCCCCTCCAGAGCCACAGCTAGTGCAGTGGTACCAGCTGGCTGAAAAGCACAAGCCAAGCCACTCAAGAGTCCACCGCTAAAAATGAACAGATGCTGTTTCCAGTTCCTGAAGACCACTTGAGACTAAGCAGGAGGGACTTAGTAATCGTCTGAAGCTGGAAAAGCCAAAGTTTGGAGGCTATAGACTGTGTTTTGCCTCTCAACATGATCTTCTTTCCTTTGAAGCCCACCATACAGACAAGACAAATTTTATACTTACATTTAATCAACTCAAACAAAAACTGGACAAAAGTTCGCTAGGATGCTTTGTGATGATCCTTTTACACTCTAGGATTTTTAAATTAATATTTTAAAACTTAGAATAAAAGCTTTCCAATATATCTAAGTGCTTTGAGCTCTTAAGTCCCAAATATAAGCATGTCAATGGAAAATAAGTAATTTAAAAATGAGGGGTTTCCCATTAAGGAGTCCAAAATTTCAGTCTCCTGGCCTGGGGTTTTTTTTCTTTTTCAGGAAAAGCACGGCTTCATTTCATGGGTTTGGAAACTGCTGCAGAAGACATTAAAGAAATAAAAACTACAGCATTTGTTTTTCTCTAGCATAGGAATGGAAAAACAACCTTGCCTAAACCTTCACCTATTTCTGCCAGCGTTCCCATATCCCACAAGTTAATCCCAAGGAACAGTCCAACCTATCCAAGGAAGCAGGTAAGGGTGGGAGGAGAGTCTGATGCAGGGCAGGTTCCAGCCTGAGCTGCCCATCTGGGGCAGAGCTGCCCCACCAGAGATGCGAGGGGCTCTGACAGCCCCAGAAGTACCAGGAGAAGCCTTTCTGAGATGGTTCCAACACCACAGAAAAGAAAACTAATTCCTCCCACATGAGAGGACACTCCTGCTGCACACTCTTGTTAAGAGGCCATTCCAGAGCTGAAGCTTACAGGATAAACCATTCAACCTACAAGGAATTGTCAAAAAATGCAGCTAAATAGCAAACACATGTAAGTCCCAGGCATTTCCCTGAGCCCCACTTGTTCTTTTTTTAGCCTCGGGAGAAAAGCACATTCTTCTGCATAATTTATTTCTTCAACAGAATTATGCAGAAAACTGCAACTAAATTGCTTTTCCTGATTAAAACCAGAGTGGTTTATATTCTCCCCTCCCTCCCCCCATTTCTGGATTATTTGCTTTTTATCCCAGAGCCTCCTCTCCCTACATGTAGCTCCTTAATTTTGGCTAGGAAGAAAGCAAAGCCCGGTATGCTCCTGCCGTTGACAGCACATCCCCAGGGAGACCCATCTCTCCAGGCTCCCACCACCCCAGCCCCACCTCTGCACGGAGGGGTCGTGGTTCTGCCAGGGGTCTTTGTGGCTTGGGGGTGGGCTTGCTCAGGGGAAGGAAGTTTATTGGGGAAAAGGGGAAGGTATGGCATGTTATATATAGGTATCTTATGAAATAGTTTCCTAAAAGGGCTTACGCTCTTGGAGTGGTGTTATGAGGGCTATGGGTAGGTGTTTACAGGGCTGAAAAAAACCAGTTCTGTACCAGGAGGTGGACAATGCAGGTGCTGGAATAGGCACTTCTACCACAGCAGAGCCAGGTTCAGATGCTCACAGATCACCAGGCCCAACAACAGTGTAGGAATGACCTGCGTTTGGATCAAGTTACTTGCCACTGTTCGGTTTTTCTGCCTCTGAGTATGAGTCTGAGCACCCCTGGAAAAGGGACTGGGGATCAGTGGTTTGTGGCAAAGCAGTTTCACCTCCCTGTCAACTCTTTTCCTTGTGCAGTAGTGACAAAGTGCTTCTATTTGCACTTGAGGAACATGTTGGCTCAGCTTTTCAAAAGCGTTCCTTTAGAGACCAGCTCCAGTCCAGAGGATGGTTCTAAACCTTTGGATGCCCACTGCCATGCTCTTAGCAGAAATTAAAAATGGATGGATTTTCACTTTGAGTTAACGTCTTTGCCTGGTACAAGGAATCTGAAGGATGAGTCTGTGCTGAGCCATGCTTTATAGTGTCTGCCTGCATCAAAGAACTCAGGGCTAGAGCAGTTATACACAGGCACACGTGGTTTTATTCACCAGGCTTCATTTTCAGAATGGTGGGGCTGTAGTCTTCTGGTTGTCTGGGCTTCCTCTGCTGTGGGGTGCTGAGCAGCACCACTGGAAACAAAAATGCAGTTGGTGCAGCTCTGTGGGGACCTGTGAGTTTCCATGATGTAGTATGGCCACCTCCCTCCTTATTCTTGTCTGTTAATCATAAGTGTAGTTAGTGGAAACAGGCCGTGAGCCACACTCCCAGGTGAAGAAGGGCAGAAGACATGGGATGGGGGCAGGCAGGGGCTGCTGCTTGGCCATTAAATCATTCCTGTCAGCTGATGTAGGTTGTTTGGGGTTTTTTATTCGTGGAAAACATAATACCACCGGTCCCCTCTGCAAATGTCTCTAAGGCCATCCTTTCCCATAAAGCAGCCCCTGTAGCTATGGAGTCTGTATTGCTCACTGGTTCAATCCAGACCTACGGAGTGTCCCTCACTTGGGGGCTATGGAGTTATAATACACACCAAAATGTCTAAAAAGCACTCCAAGAGCACCGTAAGTCCCTTTCCTGTAAGATGACCAGGTGCTGGTAAATGGAAAGCTGGACAGTGAGTCCAGGTGAGAAGCAAAATTTAAACAATCCTGGCTTAAAACCAGAAACACGTGCTGCAACCACGCAGTGCTCACTCCAACTTCTCTCAGCCAGTCTGGGAGAAAAGACAGGTTCAAGGCCTTTTAGAATCATAAAGGTTAGAAACAACCTTCAAGATCATCAAGTCCAACTGTCTACTGAATGTTATCAGGACCACTAAGCCATGTCCTGAAGTGCCACATCTGGATGTGTTTTGAACCCCTCCAGGGATGGTGATTCCAGCCCCTCCCTGGGCAGCCTGTTCCAAGGCCTCACCACTCTCTCAGCAAACAAATTATTCCTAATATCCAACCTAAACCTCCCCTGGGGCAGCTTAAGCCCATTTCCTCTTGTCCTATCACTAGTGACCTGGGAGAAGAGACCAACACCCACCTCACTACAGCCTCCCTTCAGGGAGCTGTAGAGAGCAATAAGGTCTCCTCTCAGCCTCCTCCAGACTAAACAGCCCCAGGTCCCTCAGTTGCTCCTCATCAGACATTTTCTCCAGACCCTTTACCAGCTTCTTTGTCCTTCTCTGGACTCACTCCAGCACCTCAATATCTTGTTTATCCTGCAGAACCCAAAACTGAACCCAGTGCTCAAGCTGCAGTCCCACCAGTGCTGAGTACAGGGGCACCATCACTCCTCTACTCCTGCGGGACACGTTTGTTCTGGTAAAGGGAAAAAGTCCTACTGCCACACAACTGCCCTTGGAAACCACAAGAACACATGGAGCCATTTATTCCTACACCAACTCAAAAGCCATCACAGGAACAAAAGCTGACCTCTCGTGTCTCTCTCTACAAATAGTCTACCCCTCTACACTGACTTGAGCTTAGGGGTGCTCCTGGGCCTCATTCCTCTGCCTTGCACTGACTGAGCACAGCCAATTCCCTGGATAAATGCACCAGGGACCAGAATCCATGTGGAATAGCTGGGTCTAACCACTGAAACCCTGTCTGTTGCCATCTGAGTATCCTCTACATCCAGGTTGTGCTAATTTTATCAGGGCAGGTTGGAACTATGCACTTGGTATCATTCTGTTTATCGTTCACATCTCTGCTAACAGGATACATCAGCTGTTCTAAACCCATCACTGCAGAAGCTATTGACACATCTAATGTGTCAGAAACACACCTCTCGTTCCGAGTACCAGATCATTAGTGCACCGATGCTGTCTTTCTTGCTTGAATCCATTAATCATTGATCTTCAGCTTAAAACTTCAAATGAACTATTTTCTCTAATTTTGCTATTAACTTTGCTTGTGACAGCATTATGTGATCTTCTAGGGTTGTTGAAAGGTTGTGGGAATTTCTTTAACAGGAGATAAGTAGGAGAAAAATATATTAATGGGGCAATTTTTGACTGATGTCTCAAATTAATTATAAGTGGAGCGAGAATTCCCAAATTTCTCCAAACGTGACTTTTTTTGTTAGTTCCTAAGTTAATATATCTCATGAAGGCTTCCCAACATAAACAGTAACTACAGATAAACACAGTTCAGTGCTTTTAGTCACAAATCAGCCTATACTATCAGACCAGCTTTATTTCTGGTAATACTTCTGCAAGGTGTTCTCTGAAAAGAGGGAACCAAAATCATCAAGAGCTTCTGCACTGTTCCTTTGGGAAACAGTGGTTTTGTTCCCCACTTTAGACTAGGCATTGCATTATTGCAGGTAATAGCCTTTCCAGGGCGGTGATTAAACGCACAGGTTGAACAAGGCTGTACATATTGTGCTTTACATTCCAGATGATTACATTAAATATTCCAGATTCACAGGGTCCTCTCAGTACATGCAATGCTCCACTGAGCAGACCATCATCAATATTTAAACCTTCTTTCACAGCAAGCTGCTAACAGCCCTATTTGATAGGTAGCAATGGAAATGGTGTATCAGATGGCACTAGGTTTCACCCTTTCACCAGCACCTTCTGTAACTACAATCCCATCTTCTTTCTCTTTCTGAGCCCACTTCACTAAGGAGTCTGATGTTACAGTCCACACACCCACTCTAATCCCAGAGACCTGCTGTCCTGCTAACAGAAGGCAAATGACCCTTTGATGTGACATCAAGAGCCTACACATCCATTTGGCCCCTTGCCTCAGAGTTTATCTGCTTGATCACAACACACACCAAAGCTCCTCCTGGGCTAAGTGCTTCCTGGAGGCATCCTCCTTCCTGCTGGTGAAGATGTGAAGCTTTGGGTCTCATGTCTTCTAAACTGCACACTGGCTGATGGGGAACAGGCATCCTAGACCCACTCTTCCAAGCATGTTTTCCAGAACCTTTGAAAAGGAGGGGCTGCACAGCCTGTGCTGGATGGTACCTTCAGCAGGAGCCCACGTGCATCTTTTCTCATGCCCCCAGCCAACTCCAGTCCCACAGCTGGAATGGAGACAGGGAAGGGAAGGATGCCTCTCCACAGATACTAATAACTGAACTTACAGCAATCATAAACCATGATATGCTCCGTTAGATCTTTCATTTGAAATAAAATCCTGTGACACAGAAATATCATTATCATTTTTATCTCGTCAGAAGTAAATATCACATTTGTGGGTAAATATAATAGATCAAAATGGATGTGTCTTAGCAAAGGGATCTGTACAAATACAAACAGTGGAGATTAAAGGACTAATGACAATGGTGTTTGCTGCTGAGGCTCCAGCAGCACCCTGTGTGCATCTCCAACAATACACTTACAAAGAAGATTTTAAACCCAAATCTAGGATATTACTTCTTCTCCCCTGTCAATAAGCTGGTAGCCCTAGGCACACATGCCAATGGAAAAGCAGCCTGGAGTTCAAAGATGTGGCACACGAGAAAGTAGCAGGGATAATTTTCACCTGATATCACATCATCAGAAACTGCTACACAGAATTATTGTGAATTATGGGGACCTGCTGTGCATTTGATTTCCCACAGCTGCTACCACAGCAGTCACTTTCCTGAAAATTAAGTGCATGTTTCATCTGCTCACAGGAAGGGACGAGGGGGGAAAAAGGTAAAGAAAGAAAAAATGATGATGGCAAACCCACTGAAGGCTCCTGTGCTGGACCGTGAGGCCACAGCCTGTACCCCGGGACAGGCAGCAGGGACACGTGGTGGGGTGGCACAGGCCACAGTGGGCTGTGTCAATCAGAACCAGAGCCAGAACAGACCTACCAGAGCTGTGTCCAGCAACTGCAATATGCTCATTCAATTCACATCCCCTGCGACTCGCTGCTGTCTCTTATCTCCAGCAAGGGACGCTACGCAAAGCAGATGAGTCCAGTTTCTTCCCCCCCCCCAAAAGCAGGCAGCAGCAAAGCTCCTTGCAGTTGCCAGGAGCTGTGCAATAGTGTCATGAGAGCCTGCAAGCCTGCTGGAAACGAGGGGCCGTGGGGGAGCGAAGGGAGGGGGATTCCTTGGTTCCTACGTGTGAAACCGCAGCCCAAAGCTCCTTCCGAGCGCTCGCTGCGTGATCGCTGCCTCGCCTGAGCTGAATGCCCCCGCTCCTCGGGTCGGTCCCTCTACCCCGTCGGGAAGCTGACAGGGCAGAGCGCTAGACTGACAGCCCTGAGCCTGAGCAGAAAGGCAACGGCACAAATGTGTTTCCCTCCTCCACCCATTAGCATTCTGCTCCAACAAATGTTGACCAGAAAAGCCATGTGGTTATTTCATTTTCTGGCAGATTTTCCTAGCGTGGAAACAAAGATACTTCCAGCGCACTTTTGTGTCCCGGGATCGCCAAGTGCTTTTTGGAGTGCTAATTAAACTGCACAACCTCCTCAAACAGGAGGCCAGGCCAGCCCGACAGTGCTGGAGCTTTTGTTTCCTATGGAAATAAGGCAGAGGTGCCCGTGCTGGCTGGGTGTGCATCTGCGTGCTCTGCCCCAACGTGTGCTGGAATTGTTTGACAGAGAGGTAGAAACTCCAGAGAAAATACGTCTTCCAAACAGTCTGTGACTCTGACCAACGTCAAGGTGCAGAAGGGAAGGCTGTTGGGTGAGTTCATCAGGAAGTGTAGGCAGAAAACGGCCCAGCCATGGAGAAGCTTCAGCCAAAGCCTGTATTTTCTTGGACAGTGAATTGAGAGAGAGATTACTGGAGGAAATTGGACTTGGGACATTCTACCTCACAAAATAAATCATTTATGGACCAGAGGAAGATGGAGTATGTTATCAAAGGGCCTTCTACCAGCTCCTGCAAACCCAGCTCAGATCCAGGACCCCAGTCCAGAACCCCTGACGTTTCCTTGAGCAGAGTGATGCCTTGAACCTCTCATCTCCTGTGATGCCCACAGATATGATCACTCCTTTGATTCCTGCACTGCTCCCAGCACAATAGGATCAACCACCTCTAATATCAGGAGCAAGAAAAAGGTCTTCACTGAGCTTACTTTTGTGTCTAGACATTTTCTTTTAAGAGGCTGATGTTGTCCCTAAGCCTTAAATTTTTAGCCTTTTCTTTTAAAAAGGAGATTGGTATGGGTCCTTAGAGTAAAAAGTGCTAACAGTGTTTCTCTCAGAAAAGACTTTTTATAAAGCAGAATGAATACGGATCCTGGGAAAAAGTGAAGAAAAGCCACTGTGATTCCTGGGGCAATTTCATCCATACAGATGGCCTCCTTCAGATCTTCCCAGGAATTCCTCTGGCATTTGGGGTCTTCATCTTCATACAGGAGGCCTGAGCGTTCAGGGCTTATAGGAGACATAGAGCTGCCACCCAAATTCCATCCACACTTGTTTTGCAATGAAGCAGGTCCTCCTTTTGCTATGAAGCTGAGGCAAAGAAGAAATTACTGGAATTCATTTTAATGGTAAATTTACTTTAGTATTAAGCTGGTATTTAAGACAGATATGAAGTTATTCTGTGGGGCTCAACCGAGCAGCAATTGCCTTCTTATATAATATGGAAAAGGATTGAAATTTGTGGTAAATTAGGAGTATTAAGTACAGTTAGAGAAAAATGGAAACCCAGAAAAGTGCAAACACATGGCAGTACCTCTGCAATATAGTGTGCAGTCGAGTGTGGCACTGAAAGAAAAAAAACTAGTTTGAGAGGCAGTGGTGGGCATTTCTGTGAGACTGGGGGAGAAATGGAGTGGGATGAGAAGAGGTAAGGAGTAGGGGTCTGCCTGAATTCAAAGCATCTTGAACTGCTGAATTTTTAGCCCTGTCTAGATAAAAATAATGGAAGAAACACCCCTTGGTGCTAAGTATCTCTTTTGTTCAGAAATTTCCACTCCAAAAAGCCGTTCTCTCTCACTAATACACCTGACCCCCTAATAAAATAAAAAATACCTCAACGGGTTTTGCCGCTTGCTTTGTTCACCGTAACCTGTCGGTTACCTTCCTGTCCCTAGAAGTGGCTGCCACCGCTCATTTGTGCACAGACAGGGATCTTGGGGCCAGACGTGGCCTTGGATCAGCTGGAACCGTTCAGTGGGAACGGCCATATTAGTCCCAGCATTATTCCAAACACAGCAGAGGGAAACACAGAAATAACACCGAGCAGAAAAGCACAGGATCATTAAGGGAGGAGAAGGAGGGGGGGGGGGGGGGGGCTGCATTTCTCTGGCTTCTAAGATGGTATTGCCAACAATAGAGGAAAAGGGATTATCTTCTTTTTTTCTTCCAAGGTTGGGAGTCCTGTTTCAGGTTTCATATAATAAGAATGGTAGAGCGCAGACAGCAATAATAACCTGCTCTGAAAGCTGCTCGCTGCACAATGGCAAATTGCTCATGGGCAGCGATGGCAAAATTTAATCCCTGCTCTGCTTAGAATGCAACCCGCACAGCCACTCAAGACAACATAATAGCACTTTTGTAGCTCTCTGCTACAAACATCACTTTGAAAAGGATACAGCTGTGGAGGGGGGTCTCCACATGCGTCATTTTTGGCTGGCTACCAAGCTAGCAGAGCCTCAGACACACTGTGCTCCCTCCTACAGCTCTGCCAGCTACTGCACAGTCACGCTTCGGGAAGGGAGAGGGAACGGATGGAGCTGTGTGCGAGCAGTAAATTCAAGAGAGAATGAAGTCGCTTGGCCAGGTGAACAGGTTAGGAATTCATTTGTTGAAGAACTGGAATGAGAGAAAACTGGGAGGCAGCGGTGTGGGATTTCATTTATAATCTATAAGGCACTGTATGGACTCACCTAAGCCTCTAAAGCCACAGATGTGTCAAACATCAGCCATTCCTGCATCAGAGGCTGACCCTATCGTATGGCCATGCGTAGAGGAACCCAGACAAGACTAGAGACAGCACCAGCTGTATGTCTCCCCATCTTCCCTTTGCTGTTTTCCTGAGCTACCAGTCCCAGTTGATTTATTTGTTCCAGCTGCCAAATAAATCAAGTGACCAAAGGAAGCTGAAGCATACCCCGTTTCCTCTCATCACTGCGCTGGTTCTGCAGAGCCACGTGTCCTGCTCACCAGTCAGAGCTGTGAGGACAATAATCCATAGAGAAGAGGAACACCTCAAACAATGGCCTTTCCCCAACAGCACTTGTCCAAGGCCTCCAGCGCTGAGACCGTGGGCTGCGCTTCGCTCGGCATGCTGCTGTGCTGCTAGGAGATGTCCCAGCTCCCTCAGGAGCAGCCTGGTCCCCACTCCACTGGTGGTCCTGGGGCTCTCTGAGCCCTGCTAGAAAAGATCTGATGGCATCACTGCCTGGCTGGCACCCTGGCAGAGCCAGCCTGGAGCTGAAAGCCAGCAGCAACATGCTGCTTTTGCCCGCAGTGGGCTGGAAGCACTCGCATGGGTGCTGCCGGCACAAGTGTGTGTGAGGAACAGGTTGGTGTTCTCCAACTGGGGAGGGGGCTACAAGCAGCTGAGAGTGGGGCAGTATCCATCTCATCCAGCCAGACTCAGAAACGTCACTTCCAGTCTGGGAGCACCGTCACTGCTGGAGGGTTGGGGTAGGAAAGGGAGGAAGAGCTCGAGGTTGTACTGTCAGCAGTGGGCCAGAAGGAGCAAGAATCCCTTCCAGAACTGGCTGAAGCAGCTTTGTGCTTCAAATCTCTACCAACCTGCTGTCTCCTGTTTCTGAAAGCACCACAAAGTATCACTCAGAAATAATTTATGCATAACAAATCCAAGAAAACTGTAAGCTTCTTATGGATCACTCAAGAAGAGATCACATGTTGTGTTTGTCGTATTACAGATACCGCGTGGGCCTCTGCATCCAAATAACTGTAGAAAGCATTTCCTTAGGACCGTCTGTTTCTCACAGCAAACCTTTGGGGTCTATTCTCCCCACCCAGCACAAATAAAGATACAGGATTTTGAGTGACGTGCCTGGTAATTCTGCCATGAACCGAACTGCCTTCTCCTTCCTCCTCACCTCACCGTATTACTGATGGTAACAAGGGAGTTATTATCAATCAAGGCAAGCTACACTGTGATCTCTGCCACTGAAATCCATTTCAGATTGGAGGATAAAATGTGATTATATTTACACTTCCTTGACACAATTCAGGCAGCAAAATAACAGCTTTCCAGAGACACTCTTCTTCTTCATATTTAGATTTGTCAGTATAGCAGAGCTGTGTGAGAAGGGAGGGAATTATTATAGCAGCTGGGAACCAGTTCCACGTTGTAGCTGCCTGCAAATTAAGATGTTTGGTTTATTGTGTTGTCTTCCCATCTTTTTCATCTCCAAGTTCCTTGAATACTGTCCAGAACATCCTCCAGATTGATGAGATTGCATTTCAATCAATACAGCTCTATGTAAATCTATTTTTGCTTTTGACACATCCCATAAATTATTTCCACTTATAACCTTAATTGGTCTGTATTCATCACAGGAGATGGAATTTCTAACTCATGCAGCTGTTTATAAATTAAATTTGCAATTAATGAAGAAAGTATGAGATTAAGCACTTCATCGTTCCCCGATCTGAATTTGAAAAGGATATAATCATGTTTTATTTGGTCAGACTGTGCTTGGACCTTTTTATGTTAAAGGGGTAAACTTCAAAATACCCAAGAAATGCAGAAACTGGCTAGATCAATGTAATCTCTGTCAACCAAAGGTTGGGCTTGACCTGCTGGTGGGAACAAACACTCTTCCTCAAAACAAAAGACTCATTTCCAGTAGGCAACCATGTATTCTTTTCTCCTTTCAATGTCAGCAATGATTTTGAGCCCAACCATCCTGCCCAGAACACGGGATGCCTCCCCTCCCTTCCCAGTTTACATCAGTGCCTGTCGCAGTCACAAAAATCCCCAAAGCTTTGTGCTAGAGTAAAAAACAACCTACTCTCTGGTTTTTACATCTTCTTTCCCTTTTTAGGAATTGTATTACAACCTCTAATGTATTTCCTGGGTCTCTACAAAGTCTTTCAGGGAAGGGTCATCTCCTGTCATCTCTTCAGATTCACAGAGACAGTTTTCAAATCAGCAGCCAACCTGAGACTGATTCCGTATTCTCCTCACAGCCACACGCTACATAGCAGGAGAGCTGTGAAAAGGTGAGTTAACCAAAAGCATCAATAGCAATTTTTAAGGAACAATCATGTAGAATTACTGTTCAAACTTGATAATATACCATAATACACAGAGCTCATCTGCAGGATAGCACACTGAAACTGGGAAGGAATGAAAGCTCTTTCCTTTCTTTTGCAACTAGAATTCAAGACCTCTTCACTGGCCAATTTTCTAATACCTGCAATTTTTATTTTCTCTTATTCAGTGCCTCGTTCTTCCTCATCTTCAGCAGACTGCCTTAGGCAAAGCTCTGCTCCTCTCCATTTCAGATTTTCTCTCTTTTACCTTCCCCACTTAAATGGTGAATTCAAAACTGCAGAGTGCAATTAGGAACATATCCTTGCCCTGTCATTTAGTACAGGCATGGAAAACTCAGGAGAGGACATAAATATGTATAAAAAATCAGTAGCTAAATTCTAATGTAGTCACTGCTCGTGAACTCAAGGTGACCAAGGCCTTCCCTAAAGACTTTCATACAAGTAAGAATCAAGATCTTAAATCTGTGGTACATTACCTGCTAATGGAAGTTTATAATTTCAGTTCTTAGAAATGCTATAAATTCCTCTCTGTATCCACCCAGTAAAAAAATGAGATCCAGGTCTGTGAACACTCAGCTAATAAAATTCAAGAGTGTCTATGTGTGTTACTTCGCACTTAAAAAGGGCTCCCTGGCTAATGCTACACTGGAAACTAGTCAGACACGGGTCTTGGGAATCACACCAACATCTCTAGAAACGTGTCCTTATGCAGTACCAAAACCTGCTCAGATGAGCAGCTGCTCTTTGCTTTGTGAAAGGAATGGGGTTCTGGTGCAGGAAGAAGAAAGGTTTAATAAAGAGCAGTGATTGCTGAAGGGAATACCGAGGATGAGAAGCCAGGCATCAGTAAACAAGCAGATAGATAAAGAAGAATGTTAAGTGGAGGTTAAATAAAATATTAGAAATAAGGTGAACTGGAGGTGGAATCCTGGAGGAAACAGAAGTGTTAAGCAGTAACATCATGTGTAGCATGAGCATGTCTTGAGGGACACCTCTCTCCATTGCACTCTTTCCCCCTTCTTCCCTTCTGTACTTGCAGAAAGGCCCCCCCCACTTCTTAGTGCTGCACATGTCCACGGCATGCATGGAAAAGTACTGCAGGCTTTTGAAAACGCATGAGAGAAAATGCCAGGGCAGGCTTATGGGAGAGGTGAAAGTAGCTAAAAAAAAAAATTCAAAGCCTTCTTGTCTTGAAAAGGTAACCTAAAAGGCTGGAGATATGACTACGAGCACTTGCTGGATCAGCTCAAGACAAGGAATCCTCCTGGCAGCCTATGCAGGGGAGATGAAGCTTCTTCAGCTTATTCACTCCAAATGACCATCGCTCTTTGGGGCGTCTGACCAGCAACACCAGTGAGGTGGGACACACAGAGGTGCTCTGTGGACCACTCGGATAAAGCTGATACTGGTCACCTGCCCCCACATCACATACAGCCCAGGCCAGGCACTCGCAGAGCTCTGAGCTGAGCCAGGGCTGCCCATCACCTCCCCTCGCCACCACCTCCCACCACGGGCCCTGCCGTTATCACTTCCTTTCCAATCTCAGCTATTGACCCGCTTTCTGACTTTATCAAGCCATCTACCAGAGGAATTACTTTCTCCCTGAGGTCAGTCTTGGAGGTGAGTGCCTTTTGGAAGAGCAGTAACTTTGCTAATGAAATCCTTTGCCAGGCAGAGTATGCTCACTCCAAGCTTTACCACCATATGGTTAAATTTTCCCCTCCATCAGATTTAATAAATAGTGTTTACAAATTCTTAGGCATGCCTCCCTAGTAAAATCCACTAAACCCACAACAAATATACTTATCATGGCATTAATTTGGTTAGAGATTTTCTCAGAGTATTGACAGCCGTATCTAATTTCTAAGGATTTATTTTTATTTCAAAATATATTAGATATATTTTTTTCTTTACACACCACAATTCCTTTATAATCATGTTTCCTCTGAAGGCATGGGGCAGCTGCTTTACAGCCATCCACTCTTAGACTACATCCCCTCAAAAATACCCTTTGGTAATTATTATTTTATATTTATTCACAAGTAAGAACTTAAACTTTTAAACACAGATCTGCAAAGCCCTAAGTTCATTCTTCCTACAACTGAACACTGACATTTCATGGTTGAACCACCACTCCCTGCTGGGAGATTATCTGGTACTGTGGTCTAGATATTAACATCTGCAGCCTGTGAAGTAGGCTTTAATAATCTTAAAAATAAATTTTAATATAAATTCTCTGACTTGTACTTGTTCCTTCTTAAAGAACGAAACCAAGCAGACACCTAAAAAGCGGGGATTGCAATTTATATTCACTATCAGTTCTTGATGCACTTCATTTCTCAGTCAATCAACTGGCCTCCGTTAACAACAAAATATCTGGAGTAGTAGTGAACCAAGTGTCCTGCGGATAGATTCAAATGTCTACACTTTGCTTGCAATATGGATGTTACCTGCCATATGTATGCAAGACACTCTTCACCTCAGTAGTTTTAGCATGTCAGTACGGACACGTTATGGATCTAACTCACTGCAAGTCCCAGCACCTCTCCATGGTCCCTGCTTACTCGGAGCCATGGATTCATCCTCATCTCTTCCTGTATGGAGAAATACTGCAGTGAAAGATTGCGATCAGCGAGCAGCTGCTCAGTTCCACAACACAAACACCCACGTGTCAGCAGCAAGCAGGAGATTCCCACCGCATTTTGCGCTGTTAGAGAGCTCGGAGAGTCCAGGGGAGTGTGAAGTGTTTCCGATGAGGAGTGAACTCGGGAACAGAGTTCCCTTCTGTTTGTATTTCTCCCGATGGGACTTATCTCCTCAGTTATGACAAACTCCATTCTGAAGTTGTCTGAACTGTGACAATGGAGCTAAAATGTGCGCAGCACCAAGTGGGAGAGCAGTAACTACCCCAGAAAGCAGGCACTCTCTGACATCTGGTCTTACCCGAGGTACTCCCAGGTTGCATCGCATTTCCTGCATCAGACACTTGTCTCATCCCACAAATCCATAAATAAACTTCGGAGGAGAGAGAGAATCTAATTCCCTGACTGCAATGGCAAACTATCAGATAAAACAAACCAGCACCTGAATTCACGCTCACACACCCTTCACCCTCCCCTAACAACATGACAGCAAACTGAGACCAATACATCTTCCCCTAATAAATCTAACCACTTCAGGAAAATTCCTGCCACGGAGAAGGAGGACAGAGGTTTTAGCCGAGCAAACGGATAGTTCCTGGTCATCTGCTCAGTCCATTAGCAGCCAGACTCGCTGCATTAGTTAGCCCACCTGGGTGCATGCCTGGAATATTATCAAAACTTGATGTCTGTCCAAAGATGATATCAAATATTTCTAAAGTATCTGGAGGAATCCCAGTAGAAGAGCGCGAACAAAGGGGCGCTAATTTTCCATACTCTCCTCATGATGAAAACTTCTCCACTTCTGATATTCGGCCATGACATTTCTGAGGTCAAACATTCAGGGTCAAAATCGCAGCTCCCGTGACAGATCACTGCTGCCTCGGGTTAGATCGCTGCAAAACGATGGCCTTGGGCTGGATCTCTCCAAAGTCACGCTGTCTTTCCAGTTGCTTTGGACACGGGTTTCCCATAGAACCCGTGCTTCCCGGTGCCAGGAAATGCTTTTGACGTGGTTAAAAAGCCTGTCGCTCCCGGTACGTTATCAACCAAACCACAGCACAAACTGCAACCTCCAAACAACCGGCACAACCTTCTCCTGTGACCGCACAACACCTAGCACTGAGAGGGCTTGCTCCCTGCCACAGCCCCTGGGAAACTCCTGAACGGACAACAACGGCTCTGGGGCCAACAAGGAGAAATGTACCAACAGTGGCCCTTTGATTCTTTGTGATTCCACTGAACAGACCCAGACCACAGCACAGCCACCCCCCAGGCTCCGCTCTGCAACCTGTGCCGCTCTGGTCTGCCAGGGGCCACTGATGGATGCAATTCAATGTTGTTCCCTCTTTGGCTACAGCAATAATCACTACAAGTGACGCATCCTTTGCTAATGTGCCCAGGGTTATGTTTGGAAAAGGAGAACTTGGTGAAACACCCCGGATATAAACATGTACTATCTTCCCAACCATGGGCATGTATTTTTCCTTTCCCTTACATTCTCTCTGGGGCTCATCTATTCGCTTCAGCTAAATACAACACACCCTTGACTCAGTCCACAGCCTCAAAGCTTTTATGTGGCATCTGCTCCGCTCCAGGAATTTTGCAAGTAAACTGCTGTACTGGATTTGTTTTAAAGAAAGCATTTGTTTGTTTTCCAATCATATACTTGGCTCAATGAAAAGGACCTAGCTCTGTCTTTTCTCCCAGGCAGTCTGGGTTCCAGTCATTGTTTGCTGCTGTATGTTTGAAGAAGATTAAGGGGGCAAGGGACGGGACAGAACTGCAGAGTGAACCTTGCTCCTACTTCTACATGACGTGTGCCTACAGACAACACTGACCCTCCCCTCAGACCAGGGCAGAGGGGGACTCTCCCCCCTACCAACACCTCCCGTGCCAGGTCAGCATCCCACCCTGGTCCCAGCCCACTTGCTCCCAGAGCAGCTGATCCCTCCTGCTTTCAGACAGCTGCTTCAGAAGAGGAATCGTGCCTTAGAAGGGTCCGCTGTTCATGGCCTTCAAAGGGAATCTCAACATAAAGACGACAGTGTTGTAGTAATTTTGGACTGATTAATTCTTTTCCCAGAATTTTCCTTTATTGTTTTAGTCTGGATAACATGGATCAAATATGTATCTTGTATACATCTGCATCTGGGCTTCCTGCCCCATCCGGCCCAGAATCTCCAAAACTGGTACCGACTGGAGAGCCGATCAGAAAGGCATCTGGAGATTTCAACTCTTTTCAAAGGTGTCTATACCACGGATGCCCATTAACATCTGAAAGCAAGTTTCTTTTTTATACCTCAGTTTACCCAAGACAAAATGGGCACAAAGATACTAACACTGATGTCTGATGTAAAGATCTTGCACTCTGCATGACCCAGGGGCTATTAGTGCTAGTAACATAATGAGACAAGCAGCAGAATCAGTTTTGAAATCAGTGATTTCAAATGACTGATCAGAAGTTGTTTTTCAGGCAGTAGATGAGAAAGAATGAGAGCTTCTAAAATATGAAAGCTCAGACCTCGGGACCTTTGAGGAGAAAGATATTGCCTGATACAGGGAAGAAAGTCATGTGAAGAATAACCTTGTAAATAGAACTATCGTAATCAAAAAGATGTTTGTGAAAAGACTCAGAACAAAACCATTGGAGTCAATGGTTATGGGCTACATTTAGTGACAGGGGTATTTGCTTCTGTAACCTCGAGTCATGTCAAGGTCAGGAAATAAAGTTCACAGTCTGAGCACTCTCTGGTTGTATCACATCTTGATCACACACAGGGGAAACTGCTCCAGAAAGGAAGAGCAGTTTTGTTTTATGCTATGATAACAGTAACCAGCACATCTCATAATTTCCCCTGTGCTTCAGCAACAGACCTCACTCCTCCAGGTGAACAGCAGGGCAACAATTATTTTAAGTGGCTAAAAAATTAATCTGATGCTCTCCTCTTGATGTCTTCCCATCTACCTCAGAGCTAGGCTCCATCAGGGAAGACTCCTACTTCCCTGGAATATCTTTAGCGTAAGGCAGTTTCTTTCTCACAAAAAGACACTCACCAGCAAGGTCCTTAAAATAGTACTTAATTTTATCATTAGGCTGACAAAATCAAGGTGACAGATAGGCCAAGCTCAGTAGAAAACGATGATGCTACTGCATATCCACAACGTAACACTGCTACAATAGAAAGAACATGTGTACATTATGGATTATCAATCCTGGAACAGCAGAACTGGCATCTCTCTTAATCAGCTGCTGAGTTATTCTTAGCTAGTCCCTAAATTAAACATTTAAACAGACAGCCCTATAGAGAATGCTTCAGAAGCGGTTTCATGAGATCTTAAGAGCCTGATGCGCAGCATTCTGGAGAACCAAGGGTTTCTGCTTGGCTTTGGCTAAGACTGGGCAGCTGAGCATTGCTGGAGGCTGAGCCCAGGCAGCTCCCCAGGAAGGGTGCAGCTCCCCCTGCACTGCCCTGGATGAGGCAGACACTCCTCACTGCCCCAGGAGAGAGCAGGAGGGAAGGGAAGCAATGGCTCATCTGCTGGATGCCACCAGGAAAACCTCACCCTTTTTGGCCCTGTGTGTTTAAGGCTGGGAACTAATACGGAAGCTGGTGTGAAGACGTTCACTTAGGCACTTAACTTCATGACCTTGTGCAAATTGCCTGACTAAGCACCCTCCATAGCTATAAAAGTGGACGCAAAACACAGCCTGGATGATGTATTTGAAAGCATTATGCCTGATGGGTGCCTGAAAGCTGCTCCTAAGCCATTTCAGTAAGAAGGAAGCCATACTGTATATAACCCTGCTAGTGGCAACCAGAGTAATTCACTGCACCTCAAAGTTTCCAAAGGCACCTCGTATTGACCTACAACACACCGTTCTCCAAGAATAAACACACAGCCATATTAGAAGAAAAATGCCCGTATACTGAGGTATATAAATCTCCTCTGGAGGATGCAGTATAGTGACCTTTTGCTGAACTACGACTGGATTAGCTTTGCTATATTACTCAGGTGTCTTGAACGAATCCCCTTCTGGAAGATCACTGCATATAAAACAAATAAAAGTGGAGCTATTTAGTTGTTGGAATATTGCTTCACCTTTCCCAAAATTATTCTGTGCACATCTACATGTACCAGACTGTATTGAAAAGATATGAATTGATCTTGCCTTATCCCTTTTTTCGTTGCTGTCAAGGTATTTTTAATCACTTGTCTAATATTATTAGTCTTTGTATTTTCTCTTGTAAGCTCCATTCAAAGCCAAGGCTTCCTTGGCTCCGTGTGTGTCAGTGATCCACTTCCATCCTCAAGTTATCCTCACTCAGCACATGGCACATCCACAGATGACAGTCACTGTCTCCTGTGGTCAGCATGTCATGGTCTTATTCAGGCTCGTGGGTCTTCCTCTGAAGTCACTGCTTGGGCTTTCAGTTTACTCTTGCCTCTGCTTCCACGTCTGCTATTGTCCTGCACTAAAGTCTGCCCTCTTCCCCTTTTCTGTCAGGCAGGACTTGCAAAGTGCACTTCAGGAGAGTACACCCTGTTCTGAAGAGTTCATAGTCCGTTGGTCGCTGAAGGCAATGCCTGAAAGAGAGGGACATTTCCACCCCTCTTTAGCAACAGGGAAACTGGGGAACAAGAGACTGACTTGCACTGGGTCAAACAGGAAAGTGGAAGGTGAGCCCAGATTTGAATCCTATCTGAGACACTGCAGCCACAAAAATATCCTTCTGTCTTACCACATCTCTTTTAATCTGAATGCCATTATCTTTACCATTTTATTTTTCCTTCCTGGTATATAACAGCTGTAGTTAGCTTATAGTACTAAATATACTTTGAAATAAAAATTAAGCTACAAATTACTAAGATATTGTCTGCATCTTTCCCTCCAGTGCACAGCAATCCCTACTTTCAGAGTGAGCACAAAAGTACCATAGCTAGTGTCACAGAGAATACCCAGGTTTGTCAGTAAACACTTTAAAAGCAAAAGGTGACTGCATAAAATCTTTATACTATTGATACAGAAAGGGTTTGCCTTTAAATAAAAAGGACTGAGTCAATCCCCCAGTGCTCGTGCACCTGTGGAGTGGAAAGTTTTTCGGATTGCTCTTGAGTGCCAGGAATTTTTTTACCCACTCACATTTTGGTGCCTTTCATCTCAACTTCTTTCTGAAGTTGATCATCCCTGTGGTGCCTAAATGAGAGATGACAGTGAACCCATGGGGAAAATAAGGCTGATGAAATGCAAAGCAGCGTTATTTATGCTGAGTCTGTGTGCAAAGTGCATTTCAAACTTCCTTGATTTTTCAGTAATAACCAGTGTTGGGGGGGATGGGGCAAGCCAATATTTGCATTTGGTATTTCTGAATATCTCATATTTTTCTTTCTCCCTTGGCTCAGTGAAGCACAATTATTATTATTATTTTTCATTTGACTTGAAGATCTAAGTGATAACTAAAGCTCTGCAGGAAATGTAACCAGAATCTTTGGGGTCCGCATATGGGAGAGGAGAACAGGCTGGAGAGGGTGGGTTTGGGCAACTCATCCTTTCAGCCTACAGGAGATAAATGTCAGCTACTCAGATTTTGAAACATATTGCTTTGGTTGCTGTGGGAGCTTCACATCGATGCTGTCAGCGTCATACTCCCATTCCCCACTGGAATGAGTTACTTGACTTTGAAGTATTATCGCGGTTGCTCCTCTTTAAACAAATATCCTGTCTTCCTGAACAAAAGACATCAGCTGTAAAGTGCTGCTCCGGGGTTGGCCACCTCCAGGCAAGGCTGGGGAGCAGCCAGCAAACCCCTCTGCCATACGCCGAGTCCAGCATGCATTTGGCCAGGATTTTGACAGTGAAAAGCCAAATACTGATTTGTCCTAAGCACCTTCCACGCCTAGGACTTCACCGGCCTGAATCAACACCATGTTAAAAAATATACGAAGGAGAGAGCTTATATAAAATCCAGAGATAAGCCACTCAGTATTTCACATTGGAAGAGTGACTGGACTCTGCAAACCCAAACAGATCAAACCCTCTCAGATATAAATCTGTGACATCAGTGAAATACATTGAGTCAGGCAAGAAAACATGAGAAAACCCTGTCCTGTTGATAACCTGACATTCTGCCTTTGCTCCTCATGTTGCATAAACCAGGAGGGGCCAACTTCGCATGAAGGGAGGCTTACTGATTTTCCACATCTAGCATTACGAACACAGCAGTAGGACGGGGCGAGAGAGCCATTAGGCGAGGATGAGAGCAGATTTGCAGCTCTCAGGCTCAAGGCTTCCCCACAGCGGTGGCTCCGTGCTTAGGAACGCTTGAAGTGCATCCCTAACGCTCTCACCCAGCCCTAGCAGCCAGGGCTTTGCTGTGGGTTATCAGGGTGGATTTGCTGCCCTGCTGGGCCACCGAGAATTATCAAAAACTTGTGAAAGGAGCCTCTGTTTGGGATCTTAATTGTCTTCACCATGATTGTTATACCTTTGTAATAAACAGAAAGAAATCCAAAGGACAAATCTACAGCTCCTTTGGTCACGAGAGCAGAGAGGAATGTATCCCGTGTCCCCAGTGACTCCGTGCCTGCTCCCACTCAGGCTCCTCTATTTCAGACCGGGCAGACAGCAGGGTCCCTGAACAGGCAGAACTGGCAAAATGCAACAGGCAGTTCCAAATTTAGAAGGTAGCTCTGTCCCCCTGGAGCAATTTTTCTCGTTCCTAGTGGCACAGCAAAGGCGTTTCTTTTTCCTCCCCGAGCTAGGCTAAGCAGCGAGTCCTCACTGAGCTCTGTTCCCATATTTACTCTGTTTGTGTCGCAGCCAGGCACTCTAAGGATGTCTGCAGAGGCAGGGCAGCTCCAGGCTCCCTGTTGTCTGGAGGTCCCCAGAGCCAGGCAAGCTCTAGCAGCCGGCACGGACCCCAGACCCAGCAGTGGGAAGATGCCTGAATTCTCGCCCGATGCTACAGGAACTATTGCCGTACCACCCCAGGCTGGGTAGCACGGGCAGCTACACTAGAAAGTAAAGCCAAGAAAAGTCGCATAGCTGTAGCCTAACTGCCATACCTACATGAAGCTGGAAAAGCACGCTCCATTAATACCCTGCTGCACTTTGCTGGTCTGAGTCCCACCCGAAATAAGGGCCCCATTTTGCTGCAAACCATGCGGGCGATTATTTTGCTTGCAATGCAAACCGAACAGATCCAGGTTTAGCTTCCCGAATTAACAACTCCTTGATCATCAACCAGGCATGAGCGTGGCCCTCTGCTCCTCGGCCCACCCGCGACCCTGCTCACGGGCATCTGGGAACATCACACTCCCTCAGTTTGTCATTTGCTGACTTCCAACTACATCACTGTAAAAACAAACCATGACCCCTAAAAGGTGGCATGGATGAACGTCAAGCGTTACTTCAAGCACGCAAACAGCAAACCTGCTTATAGGATTTGTTACGGTCAAGCTGGGCAACTACAGCGTGGAGACAAGTTTGTGTTTTAAATAAATGAAGTACCAAAGGTTTTGCTAAAAAAAAAGGAGGAAAGAAGAATTAAGTCAAATTTTATCTGATCGAAATGGGCTGGACCAGGTTTTACCCAGCACAGCACTGGTTTGATAAAAGTTGGGTCTTCTGTCCAACCTGGGAGAGGCTGCCCTCCTGCCCGAGGAAATGACACGCTTTAGAATCCAACTGCAAGAAGATGCAACGGATTTTTAAATGACACAAATTAAAAATTAATTAGCTCTCTGGGTTTTTTTGTTGTGTGATTGGTTTTGTGCTCAGGCGATTAACTGCCAGCAGGATAGCGACCAGCAGAAATAAGCTCTGCTGCAGCCCCACAAAATGGCAGGGGTGGGTAACAATACAGAAAGAGCTGGTGGCAGGAGGCTCCAGCACAGCTTAAAGCAAGGTGAGAATATCCCCTCTGACTTCCTTAATTTGTAAAAGAAAAGCAGTGAGACCTTCTGCCAAAGTGACTGAACTGTGACAGAGATACACTCGTTTTTCCTTCCAAGCAAGCACAAGAGAAATACAGAAGCATCTCCAATCCATCAGACACTGCCCACTGAGAAACACAGATTAGTTTGCTTTATTTCACTGCTTCTCTTGCCCAGCTGCACACAGTCATGTCCTGACAACAAGGCGCTGCTAAATGCTGTTCTGGTCCTTCGTCTGCTCGTGCAGACCTGGCATCTCTGCCCCAGGGACTGGGCAGACTGCTGCTATCCAACTGCTCATGTACCAAACAGCTCGAGTCCAGGCCACAGACCCAAGATCTGGGTTATTCTGTTCCTGCATTTGTTCTGTCTTTTGTGCTGAAAGGATGGTGTGGACTGAACCTGCCAGAAACAAAGCTATGGTCCAGCTCTGTCCCAGATTCAGTCACTCTCTTGCACATCAGCATCTAATGAAGCAGCTCTTAACTTTCTCCTCTGCCTTCTGCCCTTCCTACTGAGAAAGCTTCTCTTAGGGGCAGAGAGTCCCTTTTTTCATTTTCACACCCTGATCTCACTACTATAGCACTGCTTAAAAGACTGACACGGGAGCTGGGGCTCCCACGTGTTGGCAAGGCAACTCAGCTGTGTGGCACTTTGTGCCAGGCCAGAGCCGGGAGGGAAATGGTACCAAAATCTGGCAATTCTTTGCCTGTTATCACCAATGAAAATCTATGAATGAAACAAACAGGTAAGTTATGTCCCTGATTTGGCAACTTCTGAGTTCTATCATTGTCTTCATTTCTTCTCTGAAGTGCCCCATATCTTGCCATCATTTTCTTGCCTTGCTACTAGTCTCAGTGTTCAGGGTCACAAGTAAATGAGACACATCTGCTTCCTATTTAAACCATCAAGGAAATATTTATGCTGCAGGAGAACCTGTGGTTTTGCTTGCAGTGTCAGAGGAGGCCATTTGAGGTACAGCAGGAGGCTCCAAGGCACCTGCAGATAGTGAGCTGGGCTACTTCAACTGCTTTGGATTTAAGTGGCTGGCAGCAGGCCAGGGATTGTGTTTGAGTTCTTGCTTTCTGTAGGTGGTTTCACTCCAATGGAGCCCAGCATCATGGGGGGGGAGAGGGAAGGAAAAAGAGAAAGGCATCACCAGTGTATACCCAGTGTTTTGACATGCTAGTTAAATTCTAAATTATGTTTTTAATTGCTTGGCATGATTTATCGAGACAGTCTCTTAAGGTCATAAAGCACCTCAAAGTGACACAACTTGCCTGCCAGCTGGAATTGCTGCCACTGAAGTGCTCCCTTCTCTTCTGCTCATTCATGCCCCTTGGGCCTCCTCCCACACTATCCAGCACCTCTGTGGTGGGCTCAGACTTCATACTGCAGGTACCTTTGGGGGCTAATTTGGTAGCCCCAAGTCAAAGCTGGAAAGGGAAAGGTTTGGGGATAGTAAAGTTGGACTGAAGGGTGGGGTTCCAAGGCACATGTAAAACAAGTCTGACAAAGGAGTAGTTAAAAATAAGAACAGCCCCATTGTTGACGTGATAAAGAAACAAGAAACCTAGAAAGCAATCAGGTAGGAGTGAAAAGGGGAGAAAAATGACGCTGCTGAAATGCCTCTCGTGGCCAGCTCACACATGACATGACCTGCCCGGGTGGATGAGGGAACAGACCTGGAATCCACTGAACTTGTCCTGCACCAGCCTAAAACAAGCAGGAGGACGGTCAAGGCCCTGCCCAGTGCTGTCTGGCCCTGAAGAGCTGTAAAGGAAGACTCACTGATCCTAAGCGAGCAGCAGGAGCTCCCTTGCTTTGCACCCAGCGCAGAATGACGTGTCACGGCACTGCCGGCTAACGCTGCCTTTGGGAAGGCATCCGTGCCCTTCCTGTGGCAAAACAGTGCAATGTGGCAAGGAAGAGGCTGTGGAATCCAACCCTGATGCATTTTAAGGCTTCTATAAATAATTAAGGGAGCTCATTAATTAATAAAAAGACAGTGAAATTGAAAAAGCAGGAGGAGAGGGGCAATGAATACCCACCGGGGGATAATAAGTATGTCCTACGCTGCAGCTAACACAGACCGGAGTCTTTTAGGGAGAGTTAAAGTGGCTTTGTGGTTTGAGTTAGAGAAACAAATCTTAGCTGGAAGAAAAATCTTCTGGGAATAACGAAGCTACTTCCTAAATCCAAGTTACACTTGGGAAGATTTTTCAAGATTTACACACTCAAGTGAGAACAACATGGGATATGTACAGATCTGAGTACTGCTCAAATACATGAGGAAAAAAAAAAAGGGATCTAGCTGATGCCTGAGGTTGGCTTGCACCAACAAGTCTGTGGGGAAAAGATAAAATGCAGCAATGCAGAGAAAAACATCTTTCATTAATTAGATCATTATTAGTCTCCTCTGGCTCAAACGTGGGCAGCTTTGAAACCCTAGCTGCTATCAAAGAAAAGATTTACAGAAGTTCCACAAAGACAGAAAGAAACAATAAAGTCTGGTAATATCCCAGTGGGCTAAGAATTGGTAGAGTACACTGACTGCAAGTTACTAATTACAGCAGCTTTGAAATCAGGAGCTTAAATCTGTGCTAAACAGCAACACGGTGCTTTGGGCCACGGTTTCAACAGCAGAGCAGAAACGTGCCAAACCCACAAGACCCGGGCAAAGGCAAGTCACTGCAAAAGGAAACCAGGACATTGCAGGTGCAGCCCAACGCTCGCGAGTCCACAATTACCCGGTGGGTGTTTGCAACTGCAGGTTCCACACGCGCAATTACCCCTTTGCACCCCTGCCTGCCTATTTCTGTGTGCCATTTCAACGCCTGTCTTTAAGAATATGACCTTGGTAGCTGAAAATACACAACTCGCCCAAAGCGCTGATTGGAATGTCTAGTAGGCATCAGGGTTTTAAGCAGGTGAAAGGGCTGTTTTATCTCATATTACTGACACGCTGCCTGACATGAAATTGGTACTTTGCTGCTGATGACTTCTCATCTCCTGAACGTTTCCCTTGGAAGTTTTGGCATGCAGATGCTGAGCCGTGCAGCACAAGGGAAGGCAGAGGGGCTGTGTGCCTACCCTACAGGAACGAAATGCAAAAGAAAGGTATTAAATGAGGCTGAAGCCTGCGATTTTGCCAGATCAAGAAAATGGAAGGTAATAGAGGTGGCTGTGCTAAAGGGCTTGTCTTTCGCTGTCAAGCTGCCTGACATTTGCTCTGGCTTCAAATACTTACAGTCTGTTGTGAAATATCCTTTGGATTTTACTGCCAGTGGCTCCGTAGAGATGCGGGATCTGTGGCCGGGTGGGCAGGAGGGGGGATGGACCAGCACATCCATCCTCTGCCGCCCGCCCCGCAGGGTCTGGCCACAGCCTCCATGGCAAAGCAGCACCCTTATTCTTTCAGACTCTGCTAGGAAAGCCTCTGCCATGAAACAAATGCAACGTACGCTTGGTGCAATAGTATTGAAGGAAAAAGAGGGAAAGAAAAGAGGGAAAATGAGTCAATAATAGGACAATATCCCAAAGAAAACTTTTACTTCCTCCTTTAGAGCCTGCATGGCTGTACACCATAACATATGTTCAATAACACCCAGTAAGCTATAGGCACATAGTAAAGGAGCCTTTCCCACCACAGGGCCAGCACAATCCTTATTTCTATCTTCCTCCACCAGTATAAAAGACTCAACAGGTTTTAGTGCTCTAACACCACTGTACCCACATCCCACAGCCCCAGAAAAATGACACTAATCCTAAAATCCGTGTCTGAGGTAACATTTATAACTAAAACCTGGGGGGAAGGGGTTGGGGCTTATTTGTGCCACCTCACTTGTACTGCCAGATGGCTGATGGGCCTTCCAAGAAAAAGTGAAAGAAGGGAACCCAGCTTGAAGAAATCATGCTGAAGAATGGTTATTAGTTGCAGAAAAGGTACATAGATATTCCTTACTACTCCACGGTAGTTTTAAAAGACTGAATAAATGTAAGAATTGATGGATGAAATTTGAAGAAAAAAGAAAAAAAAGATAGATATTGCACCTGGTATGGGGAAAAAAAATCTTTCCAGGGTCACAACGATTTATTAATATAAGTAATCAATAGCAATAGGTCTGTATCAGTTTTACATCTAATTTAAACTTTCAGGTCTCAATGTACTTATTAAATAATATAATAGATTTACATATTTTAATTATATTTTATAGATTCTGAACATAATGTAATTAAAAGGGGTTTTCAGCAGAGATGATTAATGAGCAGGGCAGCCAAATGTTCTGTACAGCCCTTGTGTGAAAAGGACTCCAACATGGTAGAGCTCAAGCCCTGGGCTGGGCAGCAGCAGATTCCCCTATCGAGACATGGGCTTAGAAAAGAATATCCCAGTGAGTATATGCTCACCAAGTTGGACCATGTGAAATGCAGAAAAGATATTTTAGATCTGGTGCCAAGGACTTACAAGGTGATGTTCCTCAGCCCAAGCAGCACTCCTGCATACGTTCAGCTGTGCTCTGTGTTTTACAAGTGGGAAACTGAGCCCTGGAAGATGGAGAATGAACTAGACCCCAGGACCCAGAGCAGGCAGGGACAGACACAAGATGAGGGACAGGGCTCCTATATCCACCCTTCTTCCAGCTGATAGGCTGAAAGAATGATTTAACAAAAAGCTGGTGTGCTTAAAACTGCTTTTTGAACCGTATCAGACCAGCTACTAAAAGATACTAGATCTTTCTGCAAACCTTGCATCTCTCATATCCTTAAATAGACACAACTGTAATACCATCACTGTTACTTTTACATTGAAGTATTACCTATCAGTAAAATGCAGCTCCCTTGAACAGAGGTCAAAACCTACTGAACTACATCCCCAAGAGCTTCAGCAACCAAAGTGACTGCAGAAGATGGGAAGTAAAGAAATTTGATATAAAAACTGAAATGAAAACACAGGGGAAAGGAGGTCAGCATTGCCAGATCTCTTGACTCCACTAAAGGTCTTTGATAGTTCCTGTTTCCTCTACAGCTTCAGGTATTTGGTCTTGTGAGCAAAGAAATAAAGTTTCTAGTCCTCATGATTGTGGAGGAAAAGCTGAAAATGAAACTCCAGGGCAATCAAACAAGCAAACTTACAAGACAAGGAGAAAGACCCCAAAATTCATAATTAATGCAGTCCAAGGAGTTCTAGCCTTAGTTGAAGCCTCCTAGTACTACTAAGGTATAAAACACTACTACAGCACATAACGACGAAACAGGCAGCAGCCCCTTGTCTTGTGATTTGTTGGCCCCCAGCATTTGAAAGCCTCTCTATGTTGATTTACTAGTCAATCCTCAATTACTCTCCAGCTTTCTTTTCTTCCTATATAGAGGCATTCTCTAGCATCTATACCAATAATACATCAATAGAGCTCTGTAGCAGCCATAAAATCCATGATGTGGGATGCTTTGCAGTTTTGAGATCCCTTCACTGATTTAGGGAAATGATTCACTGCTCTCTTTTCCTTTCTATTTCATTTCAAAGAACCATGCTGTGAACTGCACCATCTTCCTGCCTTGGTTACGCTCTACCCTGCACAGCAGCACAAGCAGGAGCTGGCTCAAGCCTGACTGCAAGATCTGGGAGAGGCAAAGACTACTGGAAAGACTTGGGGAGGGTAAAATTTGAGTCGCAGGTAAGGTTGGACTTTTACTTCGTGAGGGAGAGAGACCAGAATAGTCACAGCATTTCTCTGACCTTCATTTTAAGTGGCTCCCACATGTTGAGGTTTTTTTCCCACTGTATTTTTTCCTTACTGTGAACTTTTGAGACTTCTTCCATGCAGGTAGGGCACAGGTTTGGCTTGGCCTGGCACAGGGGCAGGCAGCAGCAGTCTGAACACCCCTGCTGTTTCTGTTTTCATCCCAGCCTACTCTGGTGTCTGGAATTTGACTCAGTTTTCTAGTTCAGGTAGGTCCAGCGAGACTCTCAATGTGTGTGATATCTTAACGACCCACAGACCTTTCCAAGCTGAGGCTGGGTTTAAACAAATCTGAGTTGGGCTTCAGACAATCCAACTGGGAAAACTGGGCAAACTATAAACTATGAATAGCATCTGTTGACTGCTTCGGATTGTTTCATGGCAAACATTCACACATAGGGAGATTTTCCCTACTATTAACCTTATTCTGCAGAAGACACCATTGTAATAAGAGGTACAACCTGAAGTTGGCCAGTTCTATAAATCTTTCCTTTGATTTTCACATATTCTCAGATCACTGTGCAGTGTGCTGGCCTTTTACCCACAGAATGCTGTTTTACGAGTAGCAACTAGTGATTTAATTCATCTCTGTTATCTCCTACCTTCACAAACTCTTTCTCTACCACTTTATTTTTCATTTCAATTATTTAAATTCCTTGTTATTTGTCCTAATACCACTTCCCCCAAATAGGCATACAGATGACAACTCGGTTTCAGTGATTTCCCCAAAAAGAAGGATTTTAAATGAAGTTTAAAACATAACTAAATTACAACAAGGGCAGGAATTCCCCCCCAAAATCAACCTGTGATGGCTGAAACAGGTATCCACTACAAGGCACTCTTCCTTCCAACTTCCTAAAAGACAGCACAAAATCTGTACAGATTTACATGGTGCTTCTGTTCTGGCTCTCAGCTTGAGCAAGCTCACTTTTACACAATTACACAATTTCCACTAGAAGAGAAACCGTAAATGCCTTCTAACACACACATCAGTTAATCGAGATGAGTCCTGGGGTTACAACTGTATCCACTAACAGATCAGTCCTGCTTAAACATCCCACTAGTGGAGACCGTGTCAGCCTTGACCTCCAGACAAGGTCTTTCCTCTTCTTGCTCAGCTCTGCCTTCAAATCATAAAGCAAGTTTCATTATCTTCTCTGAAGAACCTGCATGCATCACTTTCCCATCACTGTCCATGCTGTTACAATCAAAAACTTGTCCCCAGGGTCTCATCTCTCAGATGGCATCCCTGTTCCCTTCAGCCTTGGCTCCCATTCCACTCTCAGGGATGTTTCTGCATTTGCTCAGTAAACACACTGCATTCTGTATAATGTAAAACATGAGCATCTCATACACTGATAAAATTACTGCTGTGCTTACACAGCTACTTAATTCCATTCTGCCATTGATTTGTCATTTTAAAGTTAAATAATAAAAATGGATTGCAGCCAGGATACTGAGTGCTGCTTTCTCCCCCTCTCGTTTTTGATTTATGTGTTTGTTTATTTACTGATATATTTAAGCACTCCCTATCGCATTTCACACATAATCTGGCAAATCCTGAGGATTTACTTTCACAATTGATTAGAAAAGTCAATGTTTTACAGATAGGATTAAAGCGGAAAATATCTAGAAGCCTTGATGGAATCTCCTTCCGAGAGCTCTCCAGCCTTTAAACCTGTGTTGTGTCTTGTCAAAGGCTGTGAAGACACAACCATTTCCTGTTACGAGTATTATGTCAATTAAAGAAATACACTTGCTCATTTGTCCATAGTGGTAGTGCCTTCTAGGCTTTTCATTTAATCAGCACATGGGAAAAGATCATTGGTTTCCATTTGCTGGTAGTTTTCTCCTCTTCAGAATGAGATCAGACAGGCTCGTAGGCAATGCTGCGGCGGCAGCGCGGTCGCAATACCGTCACTTCGGGAATCTAAATTTAAAAACTCTAAAAATGTCAACATGTGACATTTTGGTTTGGTATTTTTTTTTCCCTTTCTTGTTTTAGCTCCATACCATGGATTACTTCTTCAGTTCTATTTATTTTTAAACCGGTGTTTAGAATGTTTTTAATGCTTTATGACAGGTCAAACTGCTTTTTAGCTTTTTGATTCTCTGTCAAATGGTGAACTTGGCTTCCTTTTGATTCACTCTCACAACCAAAAACAAATCAGTTCTTCACACACAGCTTGCTCCACAGTGGAATAATTTTCCAGAACATGAAATTTCAGTCCAGAGCGATAAAAAGATTAGGCCAGTGTCAGAGAGCGGATTACAGGGCAGCCCAGAGAAAAGAATTTGATCTAATCCCATTCTGTTGGGGCTCAGGTCCTCTTGCTGGCTGTCCCTGGTGCTGCTAGATGCTGAAATTCAATTCTGCTGTGCAGTGCCATCACTGCTTTAAACTCATAAGAGGGGCTTTGTTTTGCTGTTCTTAGTGAATTTAATGCCAAAGTGGGGGGGGGGAAAGGAAGAAGATTGTGTGCTGGGGCTGAGAAATTCCTGAAGCGAGCAAGGCATCGCTATGTTATTAGCTGACCACTGGAATTTGTAGAAGAACAGTCAATACTGATTGACCTTGCCTGGTGCAGAAAGGTCAAGTGAGCAGACAGGATAAGGTGACAGGGAAGCACTGTTTGTGCATCTCCGTACAAAAAAGTCATATAAAGCCAGAGACAGACAATGCACAGACCCACACAAGACTAAGGCACTGGAAAACACCCCAATTAAGTGAAAATTACCATCCCGTTAAGTGGCAGCCATCATTGCTTAATTGCTACCCAGGGAGGTATCCTGATTAAGAGCAGATGAAGTTTAGCACATCTTAGGCAGCGGGTTATTGCTCAGATATGAAGGAAAGGGGAAAAAGGAAAACCAGAAAAACAAGACTAAAGCATTCTGGTCTAAAGCTAGAGGTGTTTTATTTTTGCAAGATAAAACCAGAGCAGGGCTGAGATCCACTGAATTGGGGTGTCATCCTCTCCTCGTCTCTAAGGTCTGGGTCCTGCAGGGACTGGGGCTGACATGTCCCAGCTTTGCCATTTGTTTGCTCCCTAGTGGGGAAGGAGAAGGAGTTGAGTCTGCCTGCTCTGTCCAGACACGTAACCCAGCCCAGGTAGTCCTGCTCCAGCTCCGCTTCCTCTGTGGAACTCAGAGCAGCTCAAAAGCACCTTTTAGTCAGCTAGCCTTAGACCCACTGTTCTCACTCTAAATCCCCCGGCCTCGGTGAAGACTATGGCTCTTTCAAGAGAATGTGACCACATCTTTTTTTGCTTCCCTTTCCTAACCCAGCAAGTCCTCTTTCTTTAGAAGAGCTTTGACCTTTAAATGAAGGTGCATGCCAAGAAAAATCCAGAGCTTGTAATCAAGACAATCTGTGGCACAGGCTGTGTGGTAATGTCCTCCCAAGGTGATGAATCAGATCTATCAGTGTCTATATACTAAGGCCTTTTTTATCCTTGCAAACTCAGGGCTTTCCAAATCTTTAAGCCTGATCAGAGATAGAGCACTACAAGAGCTTACTTAAATCTCAGCAAGCAGAAAAGAGGGTGAGGGGGAGAGAGCTCACATAAAATAAAGAACACCACTTTTTAAAGATAAAACATAACTTCAGGTACAATAAAAGCCTTTAGAGAACAGAAGAGATCTTTGTCAGGAATGTATCTCATTTAGTCCCATTGTTTCACTGCTTTTCAGAAAGCCAGCCATTTATCTTGCCTTTTTTTCCCCAGGTTTTTTTTTTTTTCCCCTCCTTTTCTGATGCCAGTTTCCATTTCATTAGGAAATGAATCACTGATGAGGTGCTCGTCTTCTCTCCCTGCAGGCAGACCTCAAACACAGGGTAGTCAGGAAAAAGAAAATATACAGTCTTATGACCTGAAACCCGAATGCTTTTACAAGTACAGCTTTATTTATGTTGTGCTGTGTTATGGATAGATGTTTAGTTTTTATGGCAAGCGGGCTAATAATTCCAAGTCAGAGTACCTATGGTTAGATACAGATACCTTCAGTATGTGTTGAGGCCCCAAAGGAAGCAATTTGCAAAGGGAAAAGCAAAGGGCAGAGGACTTCCTAAATTTCCACACAATTTCAGCTGTGGGTGCTGTGAGCCAAACCTTCCTGGTTCACAGCACATCTCTGGAATGCTGTACCCGTGCCTCTGAAAGCCTCAGAGGGATCTCTCATTTTCACAGTTGGTGTACTGCGCACACATTTGTTCGTGGAGTTATATGCCCAGACAAGGAGACAATCACATTTCTGTAGCTTGAGTACCCCTGTGATGAGGCATAATGCTGTCGTGGGTTGTGCACAGAGAAGCAAACGCCCAGAAAAGCCATGTCAGCTTGAGTCTGACCTTTCATTCAACAAGGAAATCAGGATATTTGCTATGCAACACGGCCGCATACTGAGCACACACAAATTGTCGGATACTGTACAGTCCTCACCCGAACAGCCTGAGTCTAGTGATCCCTGAAAAGCAACATCCTGACCCATGCAGCAGTTCATTTTGGCTACTTCAGGTATTCCACAGTGAGAAGAGAGGGGACGTTGCTTTCCTGTCCTCTGCACAGACTCGTCCACCACTCAGACAGAACCAAACTGTCGCCAGAAATGCCCATCTCAGTGCTTGAAAAATGTGTTTGTTTTTTCCCCAGCAACGGCAGTCTAACAAAATACACTTCTCCCTACCCTCCCAGTCTCTTTCCTATCCTCTGACAATACTCCTACATGACTACCATGGTGCTGAGTCTTCACAGCTTCCAGCTACATTAAATTTCCCTTGGATAACCACAAAAGAAAACAAACGCATTTAACATTTGCAGAATCTTGTCCCTCAGCTTTGTAAGGTTAAGAGATATAATGCACACATTTATTTTATACAGCTTCTAAGTGACTAATCTAACGTGCCCTCCATTTACAGAGCAAGTAGCACTTTGCAGAAATGTGCTCAATTCACAAGACGTGCACAAGTAGGACCCACCACTTTGACTCACACCATCAAAAACCCTTGAGAATTGCTGTACTGGGAGGTCGATCAAACTCCTGCACAGCTGTAATTCCTACAAGGGCTTCTCATTCTGAAGCTCCAGATTTACCAATCAGCAGCCTGATTTTCAGGAGATCCAAAAATCCAGCAGACTTCTGAGTCCCCCTTCCTTTTTTTTTTTTCCCCAAAAGCAAAGCATGTGCTGCGTGATGTCTGTTCACTCCTGCATACCTGGAATATGATGCCTAACTCCACCTCTCCTACTAACTGCTTATACTCTTAGAAGAGAATACATAAATACATCAGGAACACCACCAAGAACCTGGTAGTTTGATGGGTACAGCCCCTCAGGTGCCTGCAAAGTCAAAAACTTAGGGCTAATGACACCAGCAGCCAGGAGCCTCTTTAAGAACACACAGTCTGGAAGAATGAGCAGAAGACAACCACCATCAAACCCAGAGCAGGGCAGTCGAGAAAAGGTGAACTTAGTCGTAAGTCTTTGGCTAAATTGTTTCGTTTCTCCCAGTGACTCCTGTCAGATTTGGCTCATCACCCAGCAGAAAGCCTTCTTCACAGGATGTAAGTGAAAAGCCTACAGTCATGGTGCAATCCTGATTACCTATAGCCCATCAGGACACCAAAGAAACCTCCCCGTGTCACTCAAAACTTAATACTATCCCACCTTCTATTTCTCCTGGAAAGTGCTTTATCTCTGCAAATTGTGTTGCTTTCTTGTTCTGCAATGAATTGGTTGGTATCTGAAACCTACTCATAACTAAACAAACCTATTATACTGATTTTCATGTTGGGCTGTTTCTTTGCATTCCCTCTCTCTACTGGTCCTTTCTATTTGTTCTTACTAAAGCATTTCCCAGTCAGAGACTGGAATTTTCGCATTCTTTGTTGTGCTGGAGTTTTTCCCCTTCTGTATTTCCATATTTGTGTAACTGGTAGTGCTGAGAGTTTTCAGTAATGGGTTTGAATGTTTTTCCTTGCAGCCAGTTTTGCTTCCTCTGTTTCTGTTTTCTCTGCTTTACACTGGAGCAGAGGAGGAAACCTCAGCTAGGTTGTGCATCAGCCCATTGATTAAGTGAAATACCTTTCCATGCAGTAATTACCGTTGCCTAAGCTATACCCAAGCACAGCAAATCATTTTTATTTCTGTATGCTCTGCAACTCAGAGAAAGAAGCCCCAGTCATAGACAGACAGCATATGAATTGCCAGAAAAATCCCAGGTTATGTACAGATCATTTATAACCCAGCCAGCCCAGTGTTTGCAGAGGTTTTTGCCCGCTAAACATCTCATAAATCATTGACTTCCTTTAAAAAGATAACAATAATTTCAAAGATGTAAGTGGGATTGGTCTGGATCATTATGTTCTCCCTCCAGGGCAGGGAGTTGGAAGTTTTAATTTTCTTTCATCAATCTAAGTCATCACCCAAAGCTGGAGTGTGATGTTTGACTTCTACTACTGGAAGCCTTAGAGAGGATGAGAATTGAACACCCTCCACACAGGTCCCAAGTGATGCTACTGCACTTGTTCAGGAACGCGTATCGTAAGCCAACTGCCTATGAGCAGAGCGTTATAACCCTCTGCCAAGCCCACCGTGGCACCAAGGCCAGAAGCCACCAGCAGCAGAGCCCACCGTGCTTCCTCTCATCCCGTGTTTGCAAGCAAAGAGAAGGGGGCAGGGAGGTGTCATCTCTGCAGCCAGGACGTCCCACAGAGGTCTGTGCATACAGGAGTTACACAATGAGCTTGGTGTGGGTTTGGTACCACTGAATTCACTGCACAAGGCCTGCCGGGTTGATCTGTGCAGGGGATGTATCTGGGGTTTCCACACACCTGGCAACCCGAGCTACTCCTCCGAACCAGCTCACCGACATTCGGCAGCCTGAAAAGTTATTCTAAATCTTTCAAGTCTAGCCAGAAAAAGAAAACACAGCCCCATAAACTCAGATGTACAGTACTCGGGGTGGGAGGGGTACCTCTCCATAACAGCAGCCGAAAGCTACATTTATGCTCCCACCACGTGCCCTGTTTGTGGTGGTACAGTTGTCTTCCCATCAGTCCAGGACTGCATGCCCCTCTGCAGCTCAATCCCACTTTCTGACTGTTATTTTCACTGGCTCCAGGGCAGCAACGGGCTTGTTTGTTACCTCTGTGGAACAGAGGACCCTGGACTCCTTGTTTTGGATCAGTTTACAGCTGATGCTCTGATGTGCCACTGTTCAGTCAGTCACAACCACAGCAGAAACAAGAGCAGCCCTGAGTTAAGCCTTTTTTCTTTTCTCCAGTTAATCTAATGTTCTTTCCTTTTGCAAAAACTGCACACACCCATTTAACATTTTCCCCAAATGTGCTAATTATTTAAAATAATTTGCTGAATATTTGATAGGACTGATTTTCAGTATGTGCATTGTTTGTCATTTTTTATTAGAATCAGCTTGGGTTTAGCCAGTTGTAGTAGTTCTTTGTATACCTGTCAAGAACAGAGGATCTTTCTGATAGGAGCTGTGCAGAAAACAAGACAGTGAATGTCCCCTGTAGTCCATAACCTTATGTACAAAATACAGTGGAGACTGAGACAAACAGAAGGCAGTAAACAGGGAAGGTTGTAAGGCACAAGTGGGGGAGGAAGAAAAAAGAGCATTACAGAGCCATCACTGACCACTCCTTGAGCGTGGCTTACCTTGAGTGTTTTAGAGGAATCCTGTCAGGAAGTTCAGCACAGTCACACATGTGGGATGCTCCAAGCCTGAGGTACGTCAGCTTTGAGCTCTCACAGTATGTTTCACATCTTCAACCTGGAAAAGAAGATGCCATATTAATATAACAAAGGATAAAGCAACTTGGAGAAGTTAGAAACCTAATAATTTGACATTGTTCCAACAGGTCGTTGAGGGCACGTTGTACCAGCTACGAGAAAAACCACTTCTGAAGCAAGAGGAAAATGATGGCACCAAGTTCACCGCTTTCTTAATCCATCTACTGACACCACCACCAAAGACAGCTTTTAGTACCAGATTTAGTGAGGTGTTCCAAACTACTTATTTCCCATGTGCCATGGAAGGCAACTGGAGTGATGGACTGCAGATGAATGCAAGCAATGAGCAAACCAGCCAGGTCCAAAGCACCTTTCCCAGTCCTGAAACAAGATCCACCTTTTCTGGATGCTTGCAGATACTGGACTTGCTGGCAACTGTGCCCGAGAATGCAAAGACAGTCGTGACAAAAGGCAATTTCTGCACTGCAGAATCACGACCACGCACGAGCTGCTGCAGGGGCTCTGGCCTTGGAGGAGGAACTCAACTGCAATGGACTGATCTTCCCCAGCTACTGCTTCATTAAAATTTTCAGCACCTTATTCAGGATACAGAATTGAGTTATGGTTCAACTGGAGTATCAAAGAGTATTTAAAGAAAATGTATTTTAACAAAAGGAAGTTGAGTCTCAAGAAGATATTTTAAAAGGTACGAATGTATTTCTCAGAACTGGTGTTTCTACCCCTAGAAACTGATGATATGTGCTCTCTAAAATCTAATACTAACCTATAATGTCTTAAGAGGAGTATATCATATTTAGCTGCTTACCTAGATTTCCCTGTAAACTAAACCAAAGCCCTCAGTGCTACTTACCTTCCTTTTGTTCTTTCCTCTCTAATCACTGTGATACTAATTATCTTATAGGCAGAAACAGTCTATAGATTGCTGCTGCTGCAAAAACTCAACTGCTGCTCTCTCATACTTTATGAATATTTGCCTTGACAAAAAAAAAAAACAAAACAAAACTGCAGCAAAGCAAGCAAGACTCTGCCCCAAGTTTTCTCCTTTTCTACAAGTTCTCTACATCCCCAGTTCTCACCTGCTTGCTATCACTACTGATACCCAAAGGTTGATTCATGTTTATCCTTGATCTACATCACTTCTCTGGTCTATAAATCGTAGCTGTGCTCTCAAAAATGTGACTGTTTCCCAAGTAGCACAACTAAAATTGTTGGGATCTTTTCCTGTAGCCTTTCTGCGGATGAACAGTCTCCCTGTGGTGTAAGCCCACGGGGGCAATTTACCAGCAGCTGCCAAAAGCGGAACCATGAATTTTTTCATCTGAGAAAATGATTGTAAAATTGGATCATCGCAGAGAACATTTCAGTGAAAACACCTTCTTTTTCTTTAAAAAAAAAAAGAAAGAAAAGTATAAGCTCAATAAATGCTGTTTCTAATGTTAAATCATGCAATGTTAACAGTGCTAACGGCACAAGCGTATGCTCACTTCACAAAATCCACCACATTAAGACCCTCTAAAGAGAGACAAAAAGGGATCTTAACAAATTTTTCAACTCATCAACTCACCATGGAGTCAACTTAAAGCATTGATTAATAGGACCCTTGCTATCCTAGCTGAACCCATAAGTAGCTTAATAAGACATAAAATATTCTGCTCAGGGTTTTTAGTTTAATACTTTTTTTATTGATTTTTTTTTTTTTTTTTTTTAACAAGAGACTACAATAACATTGTGCATATCAAGTAGGCTGTGCGAGGCCTTCATTTTGTGCAGGCACATCAAAAGCAACGTTCATTCATTTCGCACGTGCCACCGATCGGTGCGACCTTTAAACTCTTATTCAGCAAGAAAATTAAATATCTAGCAAAAAGCCTTGAAAGGATTCATTAGAGAGTGCATCTGAGTACGTGCTACGCACACGCCTAATGGGAAACTGTTGGCATCTCAGTGCGTGACAGGCTGCCGTACGTACGTAGGATGTAGTTGGCCATTTATGAGCCTCATGAGGAAACAAAGAGGTCGAGTAACTTCACCAAGGTCGTCCATCGGTACAGCATTCACAGCCATAGCATCTCTGTACGCTGTACAGAGTTATTCCTTGCTGTTCTGCAGCCCTACGTTCCACAGCTATCACCCCCCACTCGAGACCCACTCCATCACCCTCCCAACACCAGCCCTCTCTTCAGCCCAGCCAGTCTGACCCCCACCCCCACTCTCAACCTGTGCCTTAACCACAGCTCTTCCCTTCTGTCCTGCAGAGAGAAGCCTCCTTGGAGCCCGTGCTCCCCAAAAGGCACGCTGCAAGAGCTGTGTGCTTGCCCCAGCTCAAACCACAGTGCTCAAGTGCTTCAGTTTGATGTTGGCTGGTAAGGACAAACTGCTGCACTCACCTCAAAGCCATCAACCACTTCCGACTGCCCTCATGGCAAGCAGCTAGGAGCATTTCTAGCTCCATTTGTCATGGTGCCCACGCTACGTGGCTCTGAAGTCATTACACAGGGCAAGAGAGGCAGCTGCCTAGAGCACGGGACTGCTTACTGGGCAGCCAGGTTATTTTTGTGCTCTGTTTTATCTCACTTTACTTTCAAATGTCTTGCCTAGAGCAAAAGGCCTAGAGTCACCACTGCTGGGAAGCCCCATCATCACAGAGGGATCTTCTCCAGCAATCTGAGCATAAGGCAGCTTTCAGTCACGCTGAAAACCTCCCGACGAGAACCGTTTTCCCCCTGTCCAACAGTGACCCCTTTGTGACATTGCTCAATAACAAGCCTAGACTTTGGCGAGGAGGGGGATTGTAATCATTAAATTGTAAATCCCTTTAAACACAGAGATCAAAAGGAAAGTTTCAATCCAATGACACATAATTAAAAATGCAGACGTGAACGGCTTTGATTCATGAATGCTTATGTACTTTTAAATTGTTGCCAGGGAGATCAGGGCATGAGAAAATTAAAAACCATTACGCTTCAAAAGGATAAATGATTTTCACAGCTTTCTAACATTACTTCCTGTTGTGCAGATTTTTTGTGTGTTTTAACATTTCCCCCGCCCCGCCTGGGCAGATTAGTTCTGAAAAATGTTTTCCAGAAAATGCTCAGAACTCAATGAGATTAAAAGGAGATTAGTGAACTCGTTGGACGGAGAGTTCCCATTGGTACTTAACGGCAAATGCTCGGGGCAGTTAAAGAGATCCCCCACCACACACATTTTACCCTTTTACCTGTGTTTTAATTTAAAGAGCTGTGACCTTTTAATTCATTATTCTTTTTCTAATTGAGCCAGTACAATACAATATGGCACAGGCCATAAGCCAAAACTCCCTGAAGTTAAAGGAAATATTCCCATGACTGTAGTGGTTTCAATCTGTTTAACATCTCTCACTTGGGAAAGTCAAAGCACTTAACTGAAAGGAAAAGGCTGCTTCCTATTTCACACATAAAAGATTGAGATATACAAAGTGGACACGATTCTCAACCATCATATCACAGATGCTCAACTAAGTCTAGGGCTGTCAAGCTACAGCAAATACTCCCACTTCTGACCCACGGTGTCTCAGATGTGCCCCGCTTCAACATGTGACTTTTAACACTCCCAACGGGCACCTGAGACATCCTTTGAAGTGCTTTAAATTCATCCCAGTCTTAACAGAGACAAACAACATTACTTCGTATTTGCAAGCATCCAGAAGTTAATTTTTCAGGCAGAAATGTTTGGCTGAAATGCACCTGCAAGTTGATGGTTGCAATGAACTCATGGGCAGTGTTTTCATTAGCGACCTGAAGGTACAGGTGGAAACACCAAGAAAATCTTTAGTGCTGAACTCACATTTCTTCTTAACCAGTGGCAACATGAAGGGTGAGGATGATCTGATAAATCCTGAAGCCTACATCCTTCACAGATAGATATTAGCTGGCCGTCCTACCCGGACAGCTGATGGAACACAGGATGATTGATCTCATCTGCAAACACCTACATATGCAACTTCTATGCCTCTGTATCACCTACGTGGTTTTGGTTTACGTGTCTGAAGTTACGTTGGATGAATCCCACTACTCCAAAGGTGCACCTTTGGGATGGAGGACTAGATGCAGCCCTAGAGCCATAGCAGCTCGAAATACACCAGAAATCCCATTCCGTTTCCATGCTTTGGAGTTTCAGGATTCCACTTTTTTATTTTTAATAACGTAAGGTGCAGCTGAAACAACGTCTGACAGGCTGACTTGCTCCTCACTCTACTGTGGCATTTTTCAGCTGCCAGTCAAGCCACCCTTCACTAAATTCTCCCTAAGGGGGAAAAGCCCGAGACAAGCAGCAGCAGACTAAGAGAGCTGAACAGTTCAGCAGGCATTTGATGGTGAAAGGAAAAACCTTTTGTATTTACTTTTTGAACATATGAATCAGACGTTGTTTCTGTTTGAGACTGGGCTGCTTCTGGAAAGTGCCTCCACAGCGGGAGTCGGCTGAGACTGAGACTAAGGGGCCATCCCCAAAATGCACTGATGCCTGCCTTTGTTACTCACTGCATTTGCTGAGATAGCTCCAGGAGTAAGATGCTCCACATTAAGACATCTAATACATCGCCCCTTTTTGTTATTTATTATTTCTAAAGTCTGAGTAGCAAATAAAACATGATGGATTTATCTTTCTTTCAGTTGGCAGTTGTTCAAGAACATGTTCATATTATTCTTTGTTTACAGTTATTGGATCAATAATGTTGCTACATAATTCTTATTCTGCAGATTTCAGTCCAAAGGAGATTTTCTAGTCTGTTTCTTTGGGACGCAGACCGGAACAATCCATTTAAAGCAAGGCTCAGATCAGTAACTTACATTTGACTAAGGCAAAAGCATCTGGAGGATGCTCTTGAGGACTTCAAGAAGTGGAGAAACAGTTTCTTCTAATTTTTTTTAAATGCCTCATTTTTTATGTGAATTTGGCCCTTTCTCCACTAACACTGATGCCCCCATCAGCATTTTCTATGTGAAAAAACAAAACCTCTCTGTTGAACATCATCTTCTTCAACACACACCCCTGCAGAATGACTTCAGGGAGCAGAGAGAGATCAGCTCCTCTGTGGGTTTAAACAAGCTCCAACTCGTTACTGCCATCAATTTACATCACCCAGGCAGGCACTGCAAGAGCAGGAGGACAGCTACTGGATAGCAAAGATTCTCTGAAGGGAGAGATGCTCCCTCATTCATGTGAATACTCAGACTTCTCCAAACTCCTCCAGGGAATGAACTAATCATACTCCATATCAGGAGGGTTGCCTGGCCCAGTTTAGGGCTCCTCTGAAGTTTCTTGCCCCATACACACAAAGTCTTTGCCTTAAAAGAATTCACTTAACTGGTACAAGTTAAAACAAGGTACCCAATTTCATCATTGTTTCTTCGAGCTTTTTGGCAAGTATCTGTACTATTCTGCTTGGAGCTTCTTGCCTTCAAAAGCAACAAACTCCTGGCAAAATAAGGGACGCATCCCAAAGGTGCCTCAGCCAGTCTGGCAATCTCAGTGGATTCGTATTGTGCTTCTGCAGCAGCACATCAAACATATGGTTTGTTCTCCTTGTAGTCAGACATCAACGCACATGAGGCCTAATAGGTCAGGGATTTAGCTACAGTGATGTCCAGTCTCATGTCTAGTGGGGACACTGCACAAATATCAAGACTTCCACTCTATTTTCTGCTGCAAAACCTATTCTTTTTTTCTGGACATATTTGTCAGCTGCTCTATTACGAGATCAGGTCTGGGATTAGAATTCTCTGCTATTCACTACATTTCTTTATCCCACTTGTCAAAACAGAATCAACCTTTCAGCAACACGATGACACCTTAACATAGCATGGATCAGGTTATGACTGACCTACGGACACAGACTGGAGATGGAGTAAGAAGCTCTCTCCTGCATCAGTAGGGCACTGTCCTGAATGGTGCAGATACCATCTGACTCTCCTCACTCTTAGATGTGATGTACACGAGGGAGAAGGTGAACAGCAAAGATGTCTGTCCCTCAGTACACATCTGACCTACACAGCTGAGGCTGGGAAAAGGAGGGAGGGAGGAAGGGGAGAGAGGGAGGTCACAGCAATACCAATTCTCCCCAGAATGACACCCCTGCAATTCCAGTTTCTGTTGGCAACAGCTCTGAGCAGTAACGTACCGTGGTGTGCTGCTCGCATACTGGCTTCCAAAACCAGGGAAGACAGGTTCAGGTAAAAGAGATGGAAGGACAGATTCCTACATCACGAATCTCTGCTCAGACACCATGCCAAACATCCAACTATTCTGTTTCACCCCCATGGTCAGACTGTGACTCTTACCAGGACAACAGCAGGAGCTAGGCAAGAACACCCACTCTGATTTCCAGCATGCTTGAAAGCAGCAGCAACAGGGAATCTCACAGCTGAAAAACATCCCTTGCTGTTTGCTTTTATTTATGTCCTTTCACTTCAGCAGCAAGACAGTGAATTGGTATTCAAGCACTTAGGCCTGTTTCAGGGACTGGTGGTATGCCTTTCTGGTTCAATTCACATTCAGTCTGGTCCCAGCAATGATGACCTTTGTCCCAGGCTCATTATAAGTCCAAGCTCACTGTAAGTCCAGGAGAAGGCAAAGAACAAAACTAATGATTTGGAAGGGTTTTTATCAATAACAAATTTTAGAAATTCCTTCACTGCTTGCAGCAGCTCCAATTTCTTGTGCTTAATCTGCTTTGTAGGACAAAGACCACTTTATTTTCTGACAATCTCAGCAGCTGATCAGCATACTGTGGAGAAGATTATTTTAAAACAAACAGATAGCCAGCTGGCGAGCGTGCTCTCTTTTTTCAGACACCTACATATTTGAAGTAATTCTCTTAACACTCTCAGCCTCACCAGGGCTGGGACCATTATGAAGGGGAAGATGAAGAGGAAATCCTCATCCAGAGTTAAAAGAGCTGCCAACTGACTTTTCTGCCCTATTGGATATTATATTAAGAGTTGAGAATACCTCTTCTCACCTGCTAGAGTGGTTGGCAAATGAGTGCTGTCTATGTCACAAAAGACTCCCTCCCAATCCACTCTCCCGTGCACTTTTCAAAAGAAATCAGTGTTCTCCACGTTCTGTACGTCTCCTTTCCTCAACAGCTACTTAGCAATAGGCTTCCTCTGCTCAGCTTGTCCTTGAGTTGGAGTGGTTGCTTTATACTAGGATGGAGATTGTGTTAGAGACGTGTTTTCCAGAAAGGCCGAGTTCCTAGTTCAACATCCCTGGTACTGAAAGCCAAGAGATGTGCATTCATCCTCTGACAACATCACTGCCTGATGGGCTGACCACGGCTTCACCATCCATAAGGTAGCGGTGAGAGCCATCAGGCAGCTGCTTGTGTGTCAAACACACAAGAGCTGGGGGTGAGCAGTGCTGAAGAACGGTGAGGCAGGATTACTAATAGCTTGTATGATTATCCCCAAGCACATGCAATCTCATAATATTGCCTTCATTTAGCATAACGCTGCCTGAAAACACCAAGAGGAAAACATTGTTTTGCTCTAGTGTTTTATTGATAACTGGAAGGGGAGATACAAGCAGAATATCTGCATTGCCCCAGCAGACAAATGAAATCCCCACGTCCCGCAGGTAATTACCATCTCCTAATTGGGTTTGAAAACAGGAGATTTGAGTCTGAGTGCACAGAGTTTTCACCAAAATGAACAATTACTTGTCCGAGGCATTCAGTTCTTTCAAAACAACATTGTTTCTTCCTGCTCTGGCAGGGGGGTTGGACTCGATGGTCTCCAGAGGTCCCTTCCAACCCCGACCATTCTATGATTCTATGAAAACACAGCAGGAAGAGACTGAGACCAAGGCTGAATTGAGGCTTTACCTGTGAGTTTGCAGATAGCCCTTCCAGACCTCCCCTAATAAGCTGGCTGCTTGTACGAGCTGGAATCAGAATCCGTACTCACCCCTACTGTCATTTTTATCTGCCACTCTAGGCTCATTACATCAGTTTAACTAATGGCAATTAATATGAAAATTAGAATTGATAGCAAAATTAAGTACTTGGAAGGCAGTCACTGTCCCTGACTAACTCTGGCGTTCCTAATTACCGCTGTAACAAAACCCCAAGAACAACCTGTGCTTTCCAGGCCAGCCCTGAGCCACCCCAGCCACCAGGGCTGCAGCCCCAGCCTGGCCCTCCTGCCCCCCCATCACGCTCCTGCGCGGCAGCCAAATCTGCAAATGCTGAAGGCTAGTCCCCTGCCTTGCTCTTGATGCATGCAAACGGTTTATAGCGTGGCTTATGATGCAGAGATCAAAAATAGACACGGGATTGCTCAATACCAAGACAGACCTATCCAAGGAGTCAGGGTTTCTGCCAACAGACTGTCAAAGTCCTGTACCTGATACAGGAGGAAAGGGAAACTGCTAGACCTGTCTGTGAGGTCAGGGTTTAATTTCTCTGCAGCTTGGTTCACAAAATACCTACTTTGCCAATCCAGATGCTTTGTATAATACTTGGAAGGCACAAGCTGTATCCCAGAATTAAAATATTATTATGAACAGGGTTCTGGTATCTTCCAGCCTTCACTCAGCAGCACTTTAACTGTTGTTTGCACCAACATTATTGTGAGAATAGCATCTCGCACTGGATCATCAGCAATGTCAAACTTTTCACCCATAACATGCAGCTTAAAACTCATCTGCTTGAAATGAGCTGGCAGAATTAGAATTATCCTCTGTATTTTCCATTACCAAGACACCAGACACACATTTTACAAACATCCTTTCACCAAGTGACTCTATCCATTTACCGATACAATAATCAACATAAATCTGCAAAACTCTTTTGCTGACATTGTTGATAGGGAACAAAGCACAGCGTTAAAACACACTCAGCCCTCATTCCCCCAGCACAGCTTATCTGGAGTTGCTTTGTAGAGAGGATGTTGTGATTTTACGCCGGTATATCCAATTTTATACTGATGCCTGCTGTGTATGAGTGGAGCTATAACTGTGTTGTGCCCAAGAGCTATCCTCACTATGCACTGACTATGCTCTAACTACCTCCATCGTATACTTGTAAATGGTTCCAAGCAACAAAATAACATCTGTATTGATCTAAAGAACTTCTTATTGATTAAAGACTGTGGAAGAAACCATATGAAACGTAGGCCTATTATTTAACAATGTCTTTCCAGTACCTGTGTTGGAAATACAGGAACACAAGGCTGTTCAATTTTTTATCAAATGGCTCCCACTGAGGTTGCTGTAATGACGCAGAGTCAAATCACGAAGCTTTGGGCTGGTTTTGGGTTTCCACCCTTCTATTCTCTTCTACAGGGGGAAGGGAAATAGCTAGAGATGAAAAAGACTTCTGGACATTGACATTAAAGGGATAAAACAGGACAAAAGTGCATCTCCATACTTTGCACGGCAAGACGACGCACTGGTCTGGGACGGGAGATGGGTGTGACTGGCAACCTTTTGGGAAGGACAGCTCATACAGATCTCCACCGCCTGCACTTGAACAGCTGCCAACACGTTTAATGCCACGTTAAAGAGCTGTTGTTTCATGTTAAAGGACCATCTATCTTCAAGGCTTTGTACTTATCCTTGCGGGTAGAGGAGGTGGATTTGGAGAGAGCCCTAAGAACGGGACATGAGGGGCAATTATCCCATTTTAGAGAAACCCCACTGGCAAGCGTAGCCAAGTGTTTTCAGGTACAGCACGGAGCAGAAGAAACTTGGCATACAGCACACGTTTCCTCCTGGCAGCAGTTGACAATTTACTGTACGTTTTAGTTCAGGTCTTACATTCCTGGTTGTCTCCTGAAGAGAAATTCAGAACACACCAACTGACATCTCCACCAGGAAATAGGAAATGTAAATAAAACCCAAGAGCCTCCTGGGAAATCCAAATTCAAAGGCTTTCAGACTTAATCTCCACACAGCTCTGAACTCTGCAAGATTGTGGGAGTCTGTTCGCATATGAGAAATCCAGTATCAATTGTTTTACCATTGATGTTGTGTTGTAAAGGCAAAGACACCACAAGAAGGTGATGAAAATCTAAGTCAGGAAATAGGATGAAATCAATGCTTGGGGGACAGAAAGGAAAGAATGTGATGCGATCCAGGATTCCGGTATTGTTCAATGAAGGCTTGGCAAGCTATTACCTTATGGACACATTTTGAATACTTCTAGCAATATGTATTGTAAGCAAAGAAAATCTAGTGATTTTCATACCAAGGAAATGCTAACAGATTTTTATGTATAGCAATTGGGAGAGAAACTCAGTCATTGTATAAGAACCTGAGGAATAAATAAATTTTACCCTGGTAACATTGGCAAAGTCAGCTCCATAAAGTTAACTTCCCTTTTTGGGTTGGTGGGTTTTGTTTTGTTTTGGTTTTTTTGTTTGTCCCTTCTGTAGTCTGTAAATTTTTTCTCTTTTTTGAAGAAATTAAGATGAATTCTGCTAGACTGAGTAAACCCAAGCTAGACAGTCAACGGAAGAAACTAATTTTGTTCTGGCTTTTTTCTATACCAGAAATCAATACTTCCCTGCCAAATATCTTCTAAAATACCCCTTGCCAGGCTGAGGCAGTGGAAGCCAATGCCAGACCACACAGGAGGTAAAGCATTTTAACCTCAGCAGTTTTGCCCCAGAAAGTGCATTGTCAACTCCACTCACAACCTGAGCTTCTTCTGCAATGGCTGAGTCAAGACACAAGATTCAGAACCTGTGGACAGAAAGCTTTTGGTGACACTCACCCACCGAGGGAACAGCCAAGTCTGGTAGTGAGGATGCAATAGAACTGCAGAGATTCAGCTAAGTAAAACAGAGCAGAGGTATATTTACAGCCAGATGTGAGTCTTCCTCCTTTTAATGTCTCACAGACCTGGAAATCAACGTCCGAGTCAAGGACAGCACTGAAATGGACCTTGGAGATGCAGCCTGGCAAGCAAGCCCCTTAGATAATTGTTTAGACAGTGCGATGATGAAGGGTAATGCAAAGGGTGTGCTCAGGGCATTTACAAAACAAACTGATTCTCTCTGACTGCTTTGCTACTGGAAGGAGAGTTTTTGTTGCATTAGTTACAGTTCATTAACTGCTACCATTGAATGGTTCTTATTTTAATTTCTTTGATCTAGTTCTGAGAGGCTTTTGTTTTGATTATCATTCAGCCAGAGTATAAGTTTCAGAGTAGTTAATATAGTTAATTTACACTGCTGTAGTAGTTTACAGGGCACTTGGAAACATTCAGACAGTCCAATCACCCAACAATCTCAACATTTTAATCTCTTTGAGGAGAAATGGTGCCTCATGCAATGGGAAAGCTAATGGGCCACTTCTTTGGAAAGAGCTTTGCCACACCTGAATCAAAACCACAAACACATGGGTTTGGAATAGGAGCTATGGGGATGATTAATAAACAAGCAGTGGGTCAGCAGAACCAGGTAAAGGGAGACTCTACAATGGTCTGAGGCAGGACTATTTCCAGTATGGTCTCAGGTCCTGCAACAGCTTCCAGTCATCAGGACCAAAAGGCCCACATCTGGAAATCTCAGCAAAGGGACCCAAGTGTTTCCAAGTCTGAGAACTGTGGCACTCAAATCTAACAGGCTGAAGTGAGGACAACTTTGAGAAGAGACCAAGTCCTTCCCTAACAGATTCAATTCAGTGTTTTATCACCAAGGTATTGAATATGCAGTATATGTTCACATTTTCCTGTTGACTCTGGATTGAAACAGTCTGCAGGAAAAATGAGCTGCATTACCAGAGAAAGCAGACTCCAGCGCAGAACAAAACATTCACACATTTGAGGAACAGATATATCAGTGATGCTCACTCTCATACCACACTCATACCAAGTATGGCCCTATGCAAAGGGGAACGATGGATGGAAGTCCTCTAACTGTGACAGTGATCGCTGAGTAAGAAGGAGGCAGGAATCACAGCCATACCTATCTTTTTCTTCTTTTTCACTTGAAACATCAAAGTCTCTGAAGCAAACTTACGACTAGTGGTGCCATGAGTCAGCTGTAAAACTGAGGGTTTCTATTAACCGAACAGAAGTTGGCTGCATAAAAAGTAAGTAATAGCTCTTTTTATCTTTAGTACTTCCTGATGCTTGCTCATGATTGAAAGGCATCTTAAACTTTGCATTAGAAAACACCCAGAATACAGTTCTGGGTTCTCCTGATTCAGGAGAAGGACTCAGGTTAGTCCAGGGAAACAAACACCCAGGAAACCCCAGGCATGCCAAGGCAAACTTGCTGCTTTCCCCTTGTTCAGCACAGGGGGGGGTCACGGTTACACAACAGAACAAAGCCCAAATAAGCAAAACCAAGCAGGGAAAAATCACATGCCCTTGCAAAGCTGAGAAAACCAGTACTCCAAGCTTTATGGCACAAGCCTGACACTACTTTGGTTCAATTTTCTATTATAGAGGCAGACTTTCTCTGGAAGGGCAACAGTAATAAATATTGACAGACAGAATCCATCCATGGAATTTTTTCCTAACAAGATCTCAGATCTTGGCAGCAGGCACAGTTCCAGGGTGAGGGATCATGCTGCAGGGCAGAGCATTACACCACATGCTGATACAGCCACAAGGAAGGAAAATACCAAGAGTAGAAAAAGCCTTCAGAGTCCAAAATTTTAGGGGGACAGTTTATTTATAAAGCCACAAGTGCTTCCAGTCAACCCCCTGTTGGTTTATATATGAATAGGGGAAGTGAAATAACTGTGGGAAAGGTGGAGTCTAAGGCGGAACAATTGTTTTGATTATTTCAACCGCAACCACCCCAAACTAGTTTCCAGCTAATTTCATTGCAAATAAGCATCTGGGATTTTACTGTCACTGTTTTTAGCAGTCAAAAACTCTTTCTCTATCCCACTGAAGCTTCTCCTCTGCCTTCTAATCTCCCAAAGCATTGTAAATGTGTGAGGATGTAACATAAGCCTCAAAATAGGCTATTACTTAAACAAAAGGATGGGGTCATTTTCATTTATTTCATGGCAGCCATCCTCCACCCTTTGCTTGCCTTTGAGGTCATTTTTTGATTGTCTTGTTTTGAAGCTAGGCAATTTGTCCCACACTCACTGCTGTTCATAGGCTAATTAGAATTTTAAAAGTAATTTAAACACCCTTTGCAGTGTGCTGTTAATTCCCTCCAGATTGCTGGGAACATTAGCTTCAGTGTTTGTTTATTTTAACTGACTCTAAAACATCAAAGCATTAGAGGGTGTACCAGATTTAGGATAATTCACCTTTAACAATATATTCATTACAAAAGCAAGCATCCTATTTAATTCACATTGGCTCATACTCCTGGGAAGCTCCACACCCCAAGAGGACTGTGTGGCTGAATCCCACCACGGTGGCAGATCTCAGTGTGACAAGAGGCCACGCTGGGGACCCATGGCCTCAGCATCCCATGGTGACCTTCACAGGGTCACACAGGGCACCTCTTCCTCACCAGGACAGGCTGGAGACCCAGCTTCTGGGACAACCCTGCTGCTGTCATCTGTGCTGGCTGGACAGTCACTGGCATGTGTGGGCCACCTCGGACACCAGACACACCTTGGTCTCTCTTCTTATTGCTTCAGGCCCAAGCAGCTTGAATATGTGCTGGTTTTGTACGAGAACCAACCCTGGCAGAAGTCAAACCCTTGACGTGAGCCCACAGACAAGTCCAGAAGAACCACAGCCCCCAGCACCTCAAGCCTAAGCTGTATCTGCTCTCCTGCACTCTGACTCAGTGGGGACCCTAGAAGGGCTGTCTCTGTCCCTGTGCCATCTTTCCGGGCTGCTGCAGTTCCAGCAGGTTTGTGGAACAAATAGAAAAAAATTATCAACAGTTTACAGAAAAGTATTAATACTGTAATACATTCACAGTCTGCAAAGTCATCTCATTTATCCTCTTCTACACATCTCTGAAAAAGAGAAACAACTATATGAAAAAAAAAATTAAAAATCACTACTACACAGTCCTGCGTTTTGCAAATACTCCGTTATTGGCACACACAAAAAGTCAGTGTCTAATTCTCAGGAAAGACTTGACACCACTTTCCACAATGAGCATTATTAGAAGCAATTAAAACCGAACTACACTTGTCAGAGAAGTGCTGCAGTACACATCGGTGAGCATTAACATCCACTTCTGGCTGGCATGTTTGCTTAGGCATTAATACTCCGATTAAGCCAGCTAAGAACATGAACGCAGCTGTACCTGGGTTCATCTGGCCAAGTACCCTCTCTTCAGCAAAAGCCTGAAGTTGACGCCTAGAGATGAGCAAAAACTGTGCAAATGTATATGGCACTTCCCAAGTGCGTGCACAGCCTCTGACAGTTTTCAACTCAAGGAGTTTCTCAAGCCTAGAATTCTTTGTCCATCTAGTAACACTCAGTAGATGTCTCCTCCAAATGCTGTGCAGGCTCCCACTGTCCCACATCCCCTTCTTGCAAATACGATGGTCTCTGGTGAGGAGTTTCACAGACCTACTCACACTTCTTCCATTTGTCTTGAACACAGTTGCTACAATTTTTAATGATATCATTTTATTTTCCATCTATTCCTTCCCTAAAAAGCTCTTAATCTTTTTTCTTGTTATTATTTGCCTTTCTGGTAGCTGTGAGCAATGAGCTGATTCTTTCATGGAATTCAAGTGCGCTCTGAGCTGCAGCACACACTTTTTGTACAGCTAAATCACTTCAGAAGTGAACAGTTTGACTTCCTAACGTGGTTACCCGTACATCACTGTGTTTTTAAACTTTTATACACTTTATATAGTCTAACTGTATCCGTACTTGAGGCTGCTCTAATTGAGTCATATGTTAGTACACCAGTTTCAAACTGAAATACTCAGTGAGGCACAAGCCAGTACAGGGATCAGCCAACAGACTGGATATTAGGAAAAACATCTTTCCCTCCAGGGTTGTCCAGGGCTGTCCCAGGCTGCCCAGGGCAGTGGTGAAGTCCCCATGATCCCTGGAGGGGCTTCAAAGCTGTGGAGCTGTGGTGCTGAGGGGCATGGCTTAGTGGTAACCTGGCAGTGCTGGGTTAATGGCTACACTTAATGACCTTGAAGGTCTCTTCCAACCAAAACCATGCTATGATTTTATCATTTTACTGCCTAAGAAACAGCAGCTTGCAGCAGCAGCACGAGCACATCAGCACTGCCTCACCAGAGCCAGCACGCCCAGCTCTGCCAGCAGAAAACCCACTCCCTCACTTCTCCTCTATTATTAATACTCTGTGCTTTTGTTTACCCCCAAAAGAGCTTGTATACACTACTCAGACTCTAACGCATCAAAGTATTAATGAAGAGTTTTTAAAACGTCAGGCTGGTATTGAAAGTTGAGAAACAGTTTCTCCCTCAGGTTTCCATGGCTACTGCATCTCCACAGTGCAATACAAGCCACTTATGTCATAACTTGCTCCAGGTAGCTTCCCGAGCTGTCACCAAGGTATCATCCCCCTTTGGATCAGCAAGTGTACGGCAGGGACAGGCGCTGTAACCCTCATTCTTCTCAGTGGTGTTCCTGGGCAGCACCCCAGGGGTGCCTGGGAGGTGTACCGAGCGGGTCTCGCCGCGGGGTGAGCTGCTGCCTTCGGAGGCACAGCCAACAGCTCTTGCTGCCGTGCCACGGGACCCATGTGGGCTTTGGCAGATTTTAGGTGTTCAAGGTCCAAAGCTGGCCTGGCTGGAGGCGATGAGATTTTATCTATGTCTGAATCAGCTTTCAACCAAGGCGTTTACTGATGGCTTTTGTAAATCTGGGATTTTCCAAGAGAAAGCACAAGGCAGCGGCCAGCACTGCAGGCCCAGGTCCGTGACCTCCCAGGGCTGTATCTGACAGGCTCAAAGGCCTTCAGGGCATCACTGTACTTCTGCAAATCCAAGGCTAAAACTCCAGAGAGCCTGGCAGACTAAAGCCAATGAGAACCCACTTAAAAATAAACAGGAGAAACACAAAGCAGCTTGTAACATACACATTTGTAAGTGCAGCTGGCAAGTAACAGAATACTAAGTGAAGACAACAGTTACTACATAGAAAAAAAGTCCTTCAAACAGCTGAGATTACAGGTCTAACATTTTACAGCTACCCCGTCCCACAGCTAATCCTGCAGTAATAGACATCACCGAGGAGGTAATTCAGGCCCACAGGACAGGAGCCTGCGTAGCAGAGATGCAGAAGGCAGCACGTTACAGCCTAAAGCTTGCAGGAATCAGTTCATTTAAACAACGTGCAGGCAGCATGGCACCACGGCTCAACACCTCTGGGGCTCAGTCGTGAGATGGAAAGCAAGAGCTTCAGCAGGTCGGTCTACAGGAAACTGATATAAACACTGATGCTCAAGAAGCTGAAAATCCTGTTATATACTCAGGGCTACAGTCTGCCAGCCCATCCTCCCAGAAAAGGGTGGCCTGCCCCAGCAGTGGAAGGGCACTATCCAAAGGAAACCACCTCCCTATGAAGAACAATCTTGCAAAAGCAAGGCAGACATGCCTAAAGTGAGACATAATTTCAATTTTCCTGCATTCAGGTATCTTAAAAGGCCAATTGCTGAGCGGCTGTCAGCTACAAACAAGCCCTGCTCTAGCATCTGAGAAACCAGAGGCAGTCTCAATTCATTTTCTGAGGATCATAGTTTAAGAAATTAATCCAGACTGAAGGCAACTACTGAAGAAGAAACAGAGAGGGGTGAAAACCACCACAATTAACAAACACAGAAAATTTACTTCTTCCAAGCACTTTACTACACTCAGTTAAAAATGTTTTAATTTCTGATCAGTCTAGCTATGTTTATCTACAAACATATAAAATTACATTATCTGTCCCTTCTGGTGGATAAAATGGCAAACAGTTAACAGCATGCAAAAATAATCAGGGCAGCTAGTGGGGGAAAAAAAAGCTCTTTTCCAGTAGAATTTACACATGGAACCTAGGAAGAGAGACTAATTGCTCCCTGGGACCCTCTGATTAGCTAAATCTGACTTGCAAACAGCTGCAAGATCATGATATCAAGGAGTGGGTACCTCTGTTTTCTGTCTCACTGGCTGCTCGTGACACATTTTACCCCTGATTTGAGCTGATTGGGCCTCTCATTTACCAATTAGGGGATGAGACTGAACAGGGAGAAGTGGAGGATGATTAAAAATCTGCTCTTTGCTATTTCTGCAACAACTGTGGACCATTCTCTTCCAAATTAAATCTGGCTTCTGGCTGGCGAACTAACTGGCAAACAACCTCACTCCCTGACTGCCAGAGCACATCAGCTGTACGTGTGCCATTTGTGGTCCATCTGCAGAAAACATGACATGCCAATTGCTTCCGGGTGGGCTGGGAGGAGGATGCAGCACCATCGTGATGAAGCACATCACTCAGCTTTCCCCACTCTTCCCACCCAAGTGGTTGAGGTTTGGGAATCTTGCAAGACCGAGCTTTAAAACCCGTCTGGCAGTTGGCACTGTTCCCAAATACCCGCATCTATCAACAGGTCTGGTTACTAAAGTATCATTCTTTAAACGGGAAGACAGGGGCAATGAAATCTTTGCTTTATAATTACTTTTAAACAATTCAATCTAGGAGTTCTAGCAGGTGATGTTGTGGGAGTTATTCAGGTTTTGTTTGTCCACTCTACCTCTTGAGCTAGGGTAGGGTGCCAGTGAACCAAACCCACACTCGGGAAGTTCACACATAGCTATTTAAGATTCACTAGAAGCCAGATGAGAAGTAAAACACATCCACAAGAAAACCCCATATTCTATAGGATAATTCTTGCACACAGGCCTCCCTCCCACAGGAAAGCTGCAGGCCAGTTTCATAACCTTTATAATTTTATAATCTCTATCTTGAGAGCACAGTGGTGCTCTGAGGAGAACTCTCTTCAGAATCACATTTTTTCCTTATTATGTAATTTTTTTTGTAACTCATTTTCCAGTGAGAGAAATACCATATTTTATGATGTCACAGATACTTTTTTCAGCATGAGAGTAAACTTTAGATAATTAACAGCACAGAGGTAGCAATGCCAACCAGAGTTACAGCTCACCTCTCTACCTCCGATTCAGTGAACAAGTGAGCTGAACAACCTTACTGCAGAAACTGAGGCCCCTTTGTGCCGCTTGAATTTGTCCTAACTAATTTGTCCCAGTAATTGTCATAACTGGCAAATTCAGTTCAGGAGAGACTCAGGAGGAAAACTGTTCATAGTCACCAGCGCAGATTAAAGTGGGCTGCCTGGTTGCAAGAGGAAGCTAACAAGGCATCTGACTGTATTATGCTTGGAGTAAGCCGGAGCTGTCAGTCTTCCACTCTTGAGTACTCTCATTTGAGAAAAAGCACAAGATCTTGAGTGCCTCTTGTCCTCCGTGATTGCATCTGCACTCTAGTGCTGCCATCCTCTTAGAGTTTGACTAAGCCCCACCATCAGCGAGAGCTTGTTTGTTGTTTTCTCAGCATACATGGGGTTGATCCATTTCTCTCTCTCTTTTTTTTTTTTAAGCCCTTGTTTGCCTTGCCACAGCTGAAAGGAGATGCACACAGATACTGCCCGACATTGTCAACGGGGAAATTATGTCAAACAGTGGTACCCATAATGTTGACACGCATCTTAAGCCAAAAGCTGCAGCAAGTGGCCTGACTGCACAGCACTGAATTAAAACGTTGAGCTTATTCATAAGCTTCCTTGACATTAATATGAATAAAATGGCAATAAGCCTATATTTTATATTCTGTCATTTCACTCTGCATGACTAGTACTGTAACTTTGTATGCTCCCGCTACACTCATACAGATTACACTTACAAATTGCCCCTCTGAATAAAGAGCACTGTGCAGGGATGACAAGTATTGATTTTCAATCTCCTTCCAAAATGACTCTATCATTGCAAGTAAGTCAGGCAATTTGCCTCACTTTACACTTCAGGCTATAGGCCTCAGATCACATTGACAGGCCTGATCCTTCAGGAGATGTTTAATTAGAAAAGAAATGAAAGGAATTACTGTAAATCAGCACTTAGTCAGCAGTGCTACAGAATTTGTAAAGCTCCTTCCTCCAGCCCTCCTCACGTACAAAGGGCCTAATTTATTCCCTTATCCTCACCCGAAGTTGCGAGGTGCTTGTTTCACACAATGAGGCTCGCTGCCACTTCCCCGGAGCTCTGGGTTTCAGCCACTCTCTGCCGAGAGCGCGGCAGCGAAGGAGGGACACGGGCCCGGCCCAACCCGCCCCGGGGGCTCGGCTCCGCTCCCCCGCAGCGGGGAACACCGGCACTGGTGCTTCCCGAGCTGCGCTGCCCGAACCCCGTTTGCCCAACACGCACTAAAAACGCCCCTGGCTGAGGGGAACCGTAACACGGCAGGGGGCTGCGAGCCCCCCGAGCGCCGCTCACGCTGCTCTGGAGCCGCCGGCCGAAGGCAGCGCTGCTGCGGGACAGGCGCCTCGGGAGCTACACCAAGCCGCTGGGTAAATCAGAGGGCTGGTGGGTTTGCACTTTATATCACGACGCTTTTGAGCCGCTGTGAGCTGCGGGCTTTGTTGGGTTTTATTTGTTTTTCTTTTCGAACACACACAGGGCTTCCTTCCTCCGCCCCACGCTCGCTTCTCTCTCCCCCGCACCGCCCCCCGCAGCCTGCCCTGGCCGGAGGGCAGCGCTCCCGGCCCCACGCCGCTCCCGAGGCGGGCAGGGCTCCGGCCGGCAGCCGGAACGCGGCCCCCCCGCTGGGCACTGCCCGCCTCCCCGGGGCAGACGCCTGCAGAGACCGCAAGCCCCGCGGCTCCCGCCCGAGCCCTCTCCGGCCCCCGCTGAGGTCCCCACACCCCGGCCTTCCCCGAGGCCCGGCGGCCGTCGAAGCCTCACTGCGCCCAGTGATGGGAGGACGCGGTACTACCTGGGAAGAGCCTCCGGCGCTGTGCTCCGGGCAGGTGAGGAGCAGCCTGGCCTCGGTTAACCCGCCCAGAGAAACCTCTGCTCTCCAGCGCCTGTACCAGCGCGTCCCCGGGGCTTGCGGGGCTGGTGCGCAGCTGTTTGCGGCACCGCGCTCCCCGCAACACCCCGACCTGAGCCGGGCCCTCCCCCGCAGCCCAGCGGGCAGCTGGCGGAACCGGGAGCCTTTTGATTGGACCCCCTGGAGGCTCTGTCCCGGTTGGGGTAATTGAAGAGCAGGGCCCCAGCTGTGCTCCCGTTGCGGGGTTACCGCACCCATCCTACTGCAGCCCCAGGGCAGGTGAAGGGAGTTTACTGAGTGATTGGAGCTGTGTAGCTCTGGCTGCCCCTGGCCAGCCCTGCTCGGGCAGTCGCGTGCAGATGCCCAGGTACCTCCTGGAAACCCAAATCTTCCCACTTGGTGCTGGGATCACAGGGCTTGTGTCCGCTGCAGTCCAGTTGAACATCAGGCTGTCACCAAAAAAGTGACTATCAGGGAGCCTCGAGCACAAAATTCCCCCAAAGCACAGTGCAAGTTCTTGAAAAATGCCCATACAGGGCGGCACACGGCATGGGATGGGAAATCCTGGATGTGGGGTACGTTCACTGGAGTGGGTTTTTCTTAGAGCAAGTCAGTTCATAGTTGTGTGAGCAACATATCATCTGAAAGGGCTCAGGAATAACATCTGTGCCTTTTAAGTGCTTGTTAAAAAAGGAATCTCTCTAAGCTAAAGAGAAGGATGTAACATCCCTGACTCTGAAAGAGGTTTTAAAAAATTACCTGCTGTTGGAATGTGGTAGGGAGGAAAAACCCTCCTACAATTTTATTAAAACTTGTTACAAATGGCAAGTGCAATCATCCATCACCCTATATAGATTACTACTACTTCTCTTTAGTGTGAGAAATGGAACCCCTTGTTTACTGTAGAGCAATACAGAGGGAACTACTTCCAAAGCTCCCAGCTGTGCCCCATCTACTACTCACTACAGAAGGGACAAAAAAACAAACCAAACCAAAAAAAAAAAAAAGAAAAAAAAAAACACAAAAACCACCAAAAAAGCCCCCACCAAAATAGCACCAGTCAACAGGTTCAGATGCTCGAGGTCTGATGACTGTTCTTGCTTGGGTAGTAAAGAAGTACTTGAAGAAGGGGAGCAGTGCATGAGTAGTTTTCAGCCTTGCTGATGATGCAGGTTCCTCGGCTGTCTTGGGGTGGGCAGAGCAGTGAAGGATTCCAGGGCTCCCCGACGCCTGGTGTTAGAGATGGTTCTGTGACACGAAGAGGAAGCATGGTTCCCTTTGAGTCAAGGACAGCAAAACCCTGCAAAACACTTCAGATTAATTTCTATTTTTGCTGCAAAAAGTCAGGAAAAGGTCATTTTCTTTTTATAAATGCATAGAATATTTGAAACATCTGGAATCTTCTTTCTTTGAAGACAGTGTTAGTAGTGTAAGCTTAGTTGAGCTTATGAACTTTTAACTAGTGCCTCGCTGTTAATTGGGGTCACCGAGGTCACCCAGATGACTTGGACTTCTTCCTTTGGTGCTGTGAGGAACTCTGGCTGCAGAACAGCCTACTTGCTCTAGACGGACATGGCTTGCCCGCTGCCTGCCTACAAAAGCTTTTAATAAATCCATCGAGTCTCTTTCTAAAGCACATGATAGTTCAGCCCGGAACTGCTGGAGACAGTGGTGGAAGCACTGGATGGATTTTTTTTTTTTAATGTTTTTTTCCTGAATGATTCAGGAGTTTAGAGAAGAGGAATCATTATACTAAATAATAATAAAAATACAACACCATGAACTACTTAGAAAATACTTCATGATTAAAATACACTTTGCTACTCGGAATTCATTAGAACAAGAACCAAACACACAGAGTGAACCCTCTGTGCTTTATTACCACCATCGTTAATATTTTCAGAAATTTCCAACTGCTTCAGCCATTTGTTCTGTCTCTAAAAAGGAAAGCTTTGATTTCTAGTGGTCTCAGCTACAAACACCCAGTTGTTCTGTGAACAACAGAGCTAATGGAGTCGAGCTTCCTATGAAGTAGAGCTTTTTGTTCCTTCTCCTCTTTCCACACTGAATTACTGCAGCATCCTTATATATCCTTTTTGAGAGCCACGCTGAGCAAACCAGCCAGCCAGTGACTCCCAAGCAGAATATGTAACAACCCAGATCCACTTGCCTTCTCCTTGGCAGAGGTGCTCAGTTAGGTCCCTACTCTAGCTAGATGCTAATAAAATTTGTAGGAATGTGATTATCTTTGAGTTGTCTATTCCTATGTACAACTTTGTTAAAATAGGCTGCCAGGTTCCTAAATTTCTGGGTAGGTTGTTTTTTGGTGTGGTTGTTTTGGAGGTAGACTGACAGTGTGGTCACAAAGGCCTGTTTTCTTCAGGAGATTAGGTCACTGCATTTAAACAGCTCAAGTTTCTAGCCATTATCCTGGGAACTTCAATTACACTTTCAGGACATTCAGGAATGAGTAATGCTTCTTCACCATCAAACAGCCACTTTACACGCGGGGTTTAAAGCAGCGTAATGCACTGAGGGGAGCCCACAGTGCAGCAGAACTGAGTGATCAGGCAGGCACAAGAATTTTACAGCCTGGGCTAGAGAACAATGTACTTCATCTCCTTCTCTCCACAGCTGCAGAGGGCTGCTGCTGGAGCCAGTACTCACCGTCTACTTCAACAGGGTCTGGAAATCTCTAGGACTGCAGGGTCTCTCCCACAGGTAGTCGTGGCTTTCTGCTGGGTAGGGAGCTCCTGAACCCAGCATCATCCGCAGCCCCAGTTTGCCAGGGAGTGCTATTGCTGCAGAAGCTATGGTACCATCAAGCTTGCAGCTGAGGGAGGGGATGATTCTTGCTGCAGCTTCTGCTGGTGGTTTAACTCTTTTGGACAAGTAGCAGCAGCCTCAAAGTTCCTTTGTTAAGTCCTTCTAACCAAAAGAAACTAGTTCTATAGAGGTCTCTCTCACAGTATGTCAGTAGTTTGCTGTCTCTGACAGAGCGGTCACTCTGGACAGGTAACATAAACTTAATTCTCCTGTCCAAACATTCCCAAGCACCACTGCAAATGCTATTTTAAAGTTGCAGAGAACATACAATTTTAATAAAAACATTACAGCTTCTTTCATGCAGGTGAGACCTGAGCAGTCTGGCCAAGTGCCCTTCCTTACCTGCATTCCCTTCCCTACTGGGCTGCTACCATGGGATGGTTCTCCTCCCTATCCACTGGCAAGTACCAACAGAGAGCTCCCTGCTGCTCCTTCTTCTCAGGGCTTTGGCTTTCCAACATTACAAGAACATGCAAGGAATAAAAGAATAATAAAATCTTGGCACCTTCTTAGGGTTGTTTTTCAACAGATCTCTGTTGTGTTATGTGCAGCCTGTGACTGTTTGTGACTGATTTTGCACTTAAAAATGTTTTCTGTTAGAAAGCAGAATGCTTTAGTCAGTCACTTATTTTCTGGTGTTCTGTAATTTTTAATACTTTTTTATTTAAAAAAAATCTATTGATCTAAATATGTCAGAATACAAGGCTGAATTTTCAGTGCAGAAGTTATTTATATATGCTGCTAAAGAGATTAGAATCACGCTTAATGTAAATCCCTTTTTCCTTTTAAAGCTCTTATGATGTAGGTACAAGCTGTACAATACAAACGGGGAAAATGAGGACAGGGGAAAAGTGAATTACTGAAGACCATACAAAATTAGCAATAGCACTGATTATTACTGAGTATCCTGTTGCTGTTATCTCAGGAAGGAGGGGAAAATAGAAAATGTCTATTCATTTTAAAAGCTTCAGATCACTGAAGAAGGAACATGCTTTCTGATTGCCTGGCAGGAATGACTCTTGGAGGGCATCACTGCGACTCCTTTGTTGTGTGACAGTTCTTAAATTCCCTTACTCATGCTGTTATTTGGGTTGTTTCGTGCTCAAATGCAGGCCCCAGCCCTCGATTCCCTCTGGTGGATCACTACTACACAGGCTGTTGCGGGGCACTGCCTGCCCAGGGGACCCTGACTACATGGGGTGGCTTTTGGGGCTGAGGCACTTGGAGCAAGGGCAGCCTTTTATTTATTTATTTCTACAGCACCATGCCCAGTCCTGCCCACATCCACCAGCCAGCACGTCTGCTCTCTCTGCTCTAAATCAGAACTGAAAAATGGCCCAACCTTTCTTTTTTTTCCTCTTTATTCCTCATCTCTATCTCTTCTGTACCGAAATAACTAATACTCCCCAGCCCCATTTCAAAGGCAAATACACCTCCTTATGCTACAGCCTTACTGAGATAACTTCTGAAGGAAACCTTTTCCTTAAACCCATTTGAGCATGCTCTATTTAGTTTTTCAGAGATTCTGCGTGTGAGAGGGCGATAAGTGACACAGTCTATTTATTGAACCAGTCCAAAACACTGCACTTTACTTAGAACGAAGCACTGAAAATGTTAACTTAATTGAAAGGATTAATTAGGTCTTTGTAACTCAGCTCCTACTGAATAATGCATGTGATGCGTGGGGAAAGAGGCAAGTATCTGGATGATGGAAGAAGAGCTGGTTACTAGTTGCTCATCATCTGGTCAGAGTAAGAGCTGGCCTTGACTTGAACCAGTTCCCTTTCCCAGAAACTACTTCCTGGTTTTAGTTGTTTTCCCCATTCATTTTGGAGTTTCCCTTCTGAGGAAGTTCCAACTGCCCCTTTTGAGCAGTTCCAACTGATACTCTTCTCAAAGCACACCAACCTTTTTCTCACCACTCCAATCTGTTTCTAAAGAGAAGGAGGAAGCTTTTTCTTGAGGGGACTCTTCAGTTACAGGTTGTACTGGAAATCCCTTTTCCCTCTGCTCACCTTAGCCTGGATACTTGGGCTTTTCCCTCCTGTCTGGAGAAAAGGCTTGCTCTCCTTCCAGCTGCACTCAAGCCTGTGTGGTCTGAAGCAATCATTTTATTTAAGCTGCAGTTCCAAAATAAAATCCTCTCCACAATAATTATAGTGTTGCACTAGGAAATACTGGATGTCTACATACTGCATACATAGTCTGTACTCCCTGCACTGAGATAGCTGCACCATCTGCTCTCCTGCTCCCTGTTCTTGCTCCTGCAGACATTAGATAAACATGTTGAGAGAGCAGCAGGCTGTTTTCAGTCATGACATATCTGAGCTGTGTTTAAAGTCAAAAGCCTTTATTTACAGCTCGGTGAAGAGAGAGGACTCATAATCAAGGGCAATAAACTAGATCCATAGCAGTTTAATGGTTCGAAGGGATGAGAGCCATGTACGTCAAACCTGTCACTTCTTTAAAAAGGAGAAGGCTCTAAAAAGAGAAGAGGGGATGTAAGGCTCCCTGGTTCCCAGGAGATGGCTTGCAGTGCTGTGGGCTGGGTTTGGAGTCACAGCAGTGGGGCAAGGATGCACTGCTTCTCCTGGATGTCAGAGAGTGGCCTGAGAAGAAATTCACTGGCTTTTGCCCAATGCATAGTGCTGAAGCAGCATGAGATGTTGGCAGGAATACTCCAAGGAGGACAGCTCTCCCTGGGATAAGTGAACAATGGATGCTAGGTCTTCCTCCGTGCTTGGAAAGCAAGGAGAGCAATGAAAGGGAAGGAGCATGGGCAGGATGGCCCTGTAACAGCCTAGAAGTCAGTCAGTCTTATGCCTTGCTGCAGAAACCCGGAGAATTCAGTGTCTGCCTTTGAACACAAAGCCAGTCTATCAGCTTAGTCTAATACCAGCTCAGAATTCTCACAACACCACTGAGTAACTTCTACATCTGAACTAACAATCTAAGTCCTGTCTGAACTGACTGGGCCTCTCCAAGGTGACGACGTAGTCGGGCTCAGTTAACGCTCCAGCGCTGTGAATCCAAGCGTGGAGTTAATGTGAAGTCTTCCATGCGCTGGGTTGGGTTATTCATATTTGCAGGAGTCAGAAGGGCTCTGGGATGCAGTCTTCTGGTGAGAGCTACTGCCTAGACCAAGGTAAGCGAGTGGCTAAACTCATCCAGGGGAAGACTCCTCCAACACAAGCTTGCAAAAAATCCCCAAGCCAGGTTTTTCAAGCTGAGGTTCCCTAGCAATGTGCGCGCATTTCCCCCTGCTCCTTCCATCAACCTTTCTAATTTTACTTGTTTTTTCTCTGATCCTTGGAATTCAATTGTACTGATTTCCTGAGCATTAAACATACATGAATGTTCCCCTAGTCTGCTTAATGGCCCTAGCAAAAAGTGTTTCGACTCATTGGCAAGGCAATTGGAGCACTCACTGAACACAATCTACCCTCTCAGGATTGGATGTTGAAAACAGCTATTTTTTTTTACAGTGAGTGAGTTTGCAAAGTTATGATATTAGATATGGCTACTGAGAAGTGACAAATGGGCTTCAAAGTGCAGCATAATGATCGTTACAAGATGGGATTGTATTTTGTTCTTGATCTGCTATGCACGTTTTATTGAGATGGGAGTAAAGATCCCAGAGACTGGGGCTGCAGTAGCCAGCCCAAACCCAGTGTGGGCTTTGGCAATGAAGCATTCATTAGAAGTCCTGCATCTCTAGGATGATGCTAAGAAAGGATGATACAGCTGAGGTGGATTGGTGTAAAGTGCTTTAGAAAAGCTAAAGACGCAGAAACATCCAAGCCTGAAACACATCACAGCCACAGCCTTGCAGTTGGTTGTCTAGTGGCTGTCATACTGCAAAATCTCAGGAGTCTGAATTCAAGTCCATCTTGGATTGAGAGTTGATTTCAGAATTCTCTCTGAGTTTCTGCTGACTGAAGCAGCTGTGCTTCACCAAACGCTATGCACTGTTTACACTTTCTGACAGAGATTAATAAAATGACTCTAGTACCTGAGTCACAACCTGAAGTGCCAAAGACACTGTTCTTCAGACTGGACAGTCAAGCTGAGCAGTTTCCTCACTCTGCTTCAGGAATACATCCAAAGCTGTTCCCAGCTAATTTCTGCTCCCTGCAGGTCTACCAGCAGCTCTCTGTAGGACTTTTCTACTCTCTTGAGCTTCATCCAGGGAGTCTTTCTGCCACTAGTAGGTTCTCTGCAATCCCAAGGTCCTTATCTGATTATTAAAGCGGAGGGGGCGGGGGGGCCATAAAAAGCCTCTTGCTGCAGTTTCAGAATGGCATGGGTATTTTTCTTCCCAAGCTGAGTGTACCACCTCTGTTACTCCATGGTGCTGCTTTGCCTGCTCAGGCCAGGCAGCGTCAGATCTGCCAGGAGGTCCTGCACCGTAGCATTTTGTGGGCACCAACTCCTGCCCTGGGTTCATTTGGAGCCAGTGCACAGAAAGGAATAAAGGAAATCTTTGCCCTCCATCCCTCAGGGTACTGACAACTCCCATTCCTGGTGGTACAAGCTGAGAAGGAGGGAGGGACTCTCCCAAAGTCACTCTCAGCAAATGCAGCCTGAGCTCTGAACTGGAGGGAGCTGTGGGTTGAATGGCACACTGGTGACAGGCACCGTGTCCCCAAGAGTTAAAGCACTGATAGTCTGTGCTGGGCCTCTGATTGGAGAAATCATCTCCGCCTGCAGAGGAAGAAGTGTAATGCCCTGTGTCCAATTTTCTTTTCATTGCTGTTTTTATTATGGAAACAAAATGTTCACTGATTCTAAAATGAAAATGGAGAAAGCTAATTTTTGTAGTTCTTGCTAATAAAATTCTTAATGTGCTCTTCTCCCATTATCATAAAGATTGTTATGGTTTACTTTATCTCTGGAATCTTATTATTTTCCCCAGAATGCATGGGCATTCCTTATCTTCAAAACTATTTTCATCTATTGAGATATTCCTCCTTTATCTTTATCCTCATACTTAGTATGAACATATCTTTATTATCCTGCTTCTGTTTTTGTGAACAATAAGTGGCTACTGATCACAAAAGCTTTAAAGTCTTTAAGAAGATGAGACAGCAAAACTACTGGAAGCACTGGGTAAGAGTCTGAAGAAGAAATTCCAGGCTTGCAAGTAACCAAAAATCCAGTGGATAGCAAGGTAATCCCAAGCCACTTAAATATGAGTAATTCCAGTATTATTGAGAAGTGTCAGCTCAAATTGCTGTATTGTAAATGCTGCAGGTAACACGCTGAGCTGAGAACCTCTTCTTACTGGTAAAATGCAAGTCAGGGGTGCACATCAAATGTTACATGGTTCAGAGATAGATGAAGTATAATCTGGCTGTACTGGAACCAGTCTTGACTGCACTCCTTGTGCCTGAGCATACTGAAAACTGGGTTCCAGTGAGGGCTAAGGGGCTGTGGTCCATTCATAAAGCTGCTTTTTCCTCTAGAAAGACTTTGTACCTTATAAGGACCTAAGCACAGACACGGGGCACAAAGCCACCGATATTCTGGAAACTAACAATGGCAGAGTAGAGCCTCTTTATGGTGTTTATTATCAGCCCCAGAAAAACAAAAGGACAAACGGGAATCCAGAATGATTTCTTTACCTCATATTGCACGTGCCAAGTGCAAGAAGACTGTAGAGTATGGCCCAACGTGTGCACGTGGAGAGTGGTCCTGCTGACACCGGCAGAGCCGAGGTGTACGTGGACACTGTTCCGCTTGTCACAAGGGGTACTGCCACTTGCTGACACTCTGATTCTCTGGCTTCTGCCTCTGCCTTTGTATGAGCTGGTCCAATAGTCCCAGCTGGTACCTAAGGGAGGCAGTGCAGTTAATCCTAAAACACTAAAGCCTGCTTGACTGTTTCCAGGTAGCAATTCAACAAACGGAGAGCATCAGAATTGGCAAGGAATTCTGTGAATTTGACATGCGAAATCCTAAAACTTCTCTCTCTCTTTTCCTAGCATGGCAGCTTATTAGTAAAAAGTATGTCATGAAGGAAGCACTAAAGCACCTCTGAGCTGTGCACCCCCACGCTGGAATTCACCTTCTGTTTGCTTTGGACATCCAGCCAAATGAGTCGTCTTCTCCTGGGATAACCTGCAAGCTGGCAGCGAGGTGGGAGCCGGAGCGGTGATGGATTGCCCAGGCAGCCGCGGTGACTCTGGTGTCAGCAGGTAATGAGGCAGCTGGAACCCTTCGTTCTCAAAACGTCCCCTCCATCTCCTCTGAGCCATCAGGACACGCAAAGCGCATGAAGTACAGCATGAATCAGGGCAGCTTTGCTGACAGCACACGCTGACAGCAGGCTCCCTGGTTCAGACCCTCGCTCCCGCTGTTAATCTTTCTTGCACGGAGCCAAATGCTCACCGTGGCTTTTCCTCACCCTCTCCCTGTTGAAAGCAAACTGTTACAATTGCTGCTGAGGTGAGGAGGAGAGGACAGGGCAGGCTGTGCGTCAGAGGATTGAATCACCACCAGAAGGGAAAACGCGCAGCCCTTGTCCTGCTTCAGCAAGGCTGCCCTCTGTGCACATTGCTATGGCAACCTCAAGCTCTTGGGTGACTTGACGCCATCAGTGTAGGTTGGACTGGCTGTCAGGAGTTTGGAGACCCTCATCACTATTCCTTTTCCTCACACCACTGAACTCGGACCACCACTGAACTTGCCAGCTGCTGTGGAGCACAGGCTGTAAGATTCCTGGGACATAAGCTTTTCTGATTTTTTCATTAGAGCAGTTTCTGCTCTAATGTCCACACATTGCTAGTACAAAAAAAGACAACAGAAGGATAAAAGCTAATTATAGCTGTTGGCAAAACATGGTGGAGGCTCTCTCCGTGCTGGCAGTAGTTCACTTGACATGTGATTAATGGTAGTTAGTGTGGGCCCAGCCAAAGCTTGTCCAACCCTAGATAAATAATAATGAAGTTTAAAAAGATATATGCTCCTTGAGTTAATAATTTTAACAGGCTGTGAGAAATGTTGCTGTTCTCATGGTAACAGGAATGCTGTAATTTCATCTCTAATTTGAGAATGCTTGTATAATGTGTGCAGATAGCTTTCTGATGGGAACTTTTTTCTGTCTCCTTTAATTTAAGCCTTTTTAATGAAGTGATATTATTGTGTAGTTTGGGCAAACAATTCAAAATGGACTAATTAGCACTAAATACACCATTGAAAAATGTAGTCGGAATTATTTGGAACTAAACTGGTATTGCTGCTTGCAACCCCTGGTTTCTCTATCAAGGGGGGCCTCATACTGATGTGTGTGGGCATCTCTCAGGGCTCTTCAGGAGCTTCTGAATGTATCTGCCTCTCACTGGAGGTTGCTTTTTTAGTTATATTAATTAGATACGAAAGATACGCATGCACTGGTCCTCACCTCTGTACTACAAACACGTGGTCACTATCTGAATAAATACCCCAGGACAAAGACCCTCAGAGGTCAAAACAGCCCAAGGATTTGGACAGTCAGGTTTTTTTCTACCATGGCTTTGACCCAAGTATCAAGAGACACAAAGACACTGAGAGTCTCATCCTTTCCTTAGTAATCCTGAAAAAACTATGAATAAGGCACCTAAATACGTGCTGCAGGTGCAAGACTGAGAATGAGACTAGCTTGGAAAACCAGCAAGAATTAAGCCTGTGATTCTTTAGCACTTTCTGAAAGTATTATCCGTGGTCCGTTTGGGTTTCTTACAATGGCTTAGTCATGGAAACCAAATGACAGCGCACGTAATGAAAGCAGTTCTGCTAGTTGTACAAAAGCGTCTCCATTGACTACTAATCTTAAACCATCTCCACTGCTCATTTTTCCTATTAAAGCTCTATATTCAGGTTTATTATTCTGTATCTGTTCAAGAATATTTAACTGCCTGATACTGGGACAGTTGCAAAGCAGTTTTAGAGTACTTCAGAAGGATGAATTAGTGCTCTGCTTATAGGAAAACAAAGCACAACTTTGCCCCGAGCGGATGCGTACTGGGATTGAACTGGGACCTCAGCTCCCCGGGGGTAGGAATGGGTGTGTAGGTGGTTTGATGAGCCTCCCTCACTGGAGGGAGCTGGAGCAGAGTGTGGAGGAGGAGGAAATTGCCATTTTCAGCTTCTTGTTTTTATCTTTCAGCTCAGACAGATTGACATGTGATGAAACACAGGCATTTCACAGTTAGCTTTTCAAAGGCTGCGTTACTTCAGAATCATTAACCTGGCTGAGATCTTTGCATTCTTACCTGCTTTGTTGAATCCTTTCATAACAGCAATTGGTGGTGGTTTGCGTATCCTTAAAGCTGCAAAGCTAGCATTTTAATTTATCCTAATTCAGAACCTAATTGTCTTGCACTGTTGGCTAATTAAATGTTCAAAGGAGTGATAAATTAAGCAGGTTGATCATTACAACTCAAGTAATTAGTCAGTCCAACTGAATCTGAGCCTTAAAATCCACATTCCCTGAGATGACAGGCATTTTGGGGATGTGCAAGTAAGCAAAGTGCACGTCAAAGAGGAGAGAACTTCCGTGAATATTTCAAGTGAAGTGTCCAAGGGTCATACCAGTTTGGGGATTTTCAGGCTGGTTATTCTATCCATAAGACATTCATTTTCTGGTGCCACTAAGAGAAGTTCCAAGATAGCACCCTGAAATGCTGAGATTGGCAGCTGGTTCCCTACAGGAGCTGACATCTTCCTGTGCTAGACACACAGAGTGTACTTGGTGAAAATATGGATGTTTGGTTTTTTTTCTTTAAATCAAACAAACACAAGCACACACACACACACAACCCTCTCAACATTAGTTAACTACCTAAACAGGCATTTACAAATGTATTATTCCCTGGTACGGAGCTTCCAATCACAAAGGTTTGCATACAGTGTTTTACTAAAAACTCTCCCTGGGGTCAGATTAGTTCAGATCTAAAGACCAAGCTGTATTTTCTGAAAACCTCAGTCTATCTGTGCACCTGCTCATATTGCCAAGGCAACTTTCTCCAGAAAAAAAAAAAAAATCTCTACAATGCATCATCACAGCAGCTTGATATTCTCACTGCTAATATATCTAATATATCCAAGTGCTCTCCAGTCCTCCCACCTGGCCCCCCCGTACGAAGGTGTGTGTCTGATGCTGGCTCACTGTCCAACAGCACTGCGCTGGGGAGGCCTGGCTGGAACAAGAACTGGGGATGGTGTGCCTGGGACAGGGCACCTCATCTTCCAGCTGAAAACAGAGATGCAGAAGAGGCAGCAGAGGTAGAGAGATTGTTTAATTAAAGCATGGGGGGGGGGAGACTTTGTCTGCGGGTTTGCCTTATTAGTTAGGCAAGTGTGGTGGTGGAGCGGGTGCAGAGGAGGCAACGAAGCTGGTCAAGGGACTGGAGATCGTGTGAGGAGCGTTTGAAGGAGCTGGGCCTGTTTAGTTTGAGGAAGAGGAGGCTGAGGAGAGACCTCATCACTCTCTACAACTCCCTGAAAGGACATTGTAGAGAGGCTGGTGCTGGGCTCTTCTCTCAGGTCATTAGGGATAGAACCAGAGGGAATGGCCTCAAGCTGAAACAAGTTAGGTTTAGACTGGACATTAGGAAAAAATTCTTCACGGAAAGAGTGGTGAGATATTGGAATGGGCTGCCTAGGGAGGGGGCTGAGTCCCCATCCCTGGATGTGTTTAAGCATCACTTGGATGTGGTGTTGGGGGACATGGTCTAGGGGTGAACTTGTAGAGTAGGGCTCATGGTTGGACACAATGATCCCAAGGGGCTTTTCCAACCTGAGTGATTCTGTGATTCTGCTTGGCTCCTGGCTGCAAGAGAGAAGGATGCCACAGAAGCAATCCTTGTTGTGATCCTGCAGAGTGCTGTGTCCCTCCCAGCCCCTCTCCTCTCTGCACAGCGCCTGGCTGTTACCAGTCAAACCCCTCCACCCTGTCTGGCTTCCATCCTGCTGGTCCTCCCTGCAGGTTCAAGTCTCAGTATGTTTTTTACCAACACCAAATTAACCAACTGCTTGCACCATCTCCCCACACAGCTGTCTCACTTCATTTGCAATGCCATCACTCACTGTTGGGTTCGTTAGTAGAGTTTTCTTCTCTCTTCCTTTGCATTTAGGACAATGAGCTTTGAGGTCTCCAGTTTTCTGTGATGGAAATAACAAATAATAATTGCTAACAGTGTCTCTCCAAGGTAAATTTAAAATGCAGGCTTCCCACAGGCTGTGTTTTTCTCACCTATCCACAGTGGCTGTGGTGTGGGACCAGCGTTTAGATCATTCTGTCAGTGCTGCTGCAACAGCTGCACTACTCTGTCTTCTTCTGCCTGCCTCTTCTAGAGGTGATAATAAGTTTTAAAGGTTTTCTGCTTGTCTTCTCGCTGCCACGAGAAAGCATCTTGTCACAGCTTTTCAGTTTCTCTACTATCTCCTTGTGTTCCGAGTTATAATTTGTTTTCTAAACTCAGAAATCATGCTTGCTTTGCTGAATCAGCTGGTATTTCATATTGCAAATGATACTCTTAAAATTAAAGCTCCTAAAATGTTCTAATTTCTTTTTTTTTTTTTTCTTCTGTGCTCTAATTGGTCTAGCTGGATTATGTTAATTATTTCCGATCAAAACTGCTTAATTAGCATGTCAGGTCAATTAGCGAGGGCCTTTGGGCTTTAAGATAGTTATTTTATTTTTATTTTTAGTTATAGTGTAGGCAATCCACTGTTATACGTTTTATGTTTCTAGAACTATCCCTGAATTAATGAAAAGTTAACAGACTGGGATATAAGAAAATGCTTCATAAGCATCCAGCAATATCTTGCACTCGGGATCACTGGTACCTAAAATGCTTCTTTACTGCTTCATCACTGAAATCAGCCTAGAAAGCAGAGTTCACGGCCTCACAGCTGGCCCACGAGGGCACGAGCACCAGGAGAGCCATGGACTACCCGGAGCCTGAGGGACGAGGGTCAGAAGAAGCTGAACCCACAAGTGTTCTCCCTTCCTGTCCATAAAGCACAGGGCTAACAGTAATTTCCCATCTGTGAGATCCATTGGAGGAACTCCTTGGAAAATACTGAAAGGCTGCTAAGTGTTGTTATGTTTATTTCTCGCAGATAACTTCTTGTAATACCCATTCCTTATCAGAGGAGCCTTTAGAGTACTTTGGCATAGAGGATGTCAAAGAAAAGCCGTCCACAGATTTAAGTCTCTCTCTTTTTTTTTTAATATTCTAAATACTTGATTTATTTCTGTGAGTGTAGGTTTTCATCAAACCATCTTTCTCCTTAATTGAGCTAATAACTTTACTCCTGTCCTCCTCTTTGTTCAGTCTAGCAAGCAATTTCCCAGCCTCATCTCCCATCTCATATATCCACTTTTGATCTGATTATTAGCATTTAATCTTCTACAGCATTCAGTGTCTGATATTCAAACCCAGCCTTATTTAAGGAAGTAACACCTTTTGGTGTGCTGTGTGTCACACGTTTCCTTTCTAAGGTAACAGTTTTATCTTATGTTATTGTAAATTATTTGCTCTCCATTTTCATTTCCCTCCTCCCCTTTTTTAACTGCCATATGACTCCTCACAAGAAGATATAAATGGAAATGCAACTGCAGAATGAAAAGTGAGATAGGCATGTATGAAAAAAGCCCACTGAGCAAGCATTGGAGGAGCTACCTCAGAAACACCTGATTTACCCACTTCAGAAGAAGCTTTTACCTCCAGATAGCTAGTGGGTTCCTCTAGAAAGGCTGGATACCCACCCATCCCCGGGGCTCAACGACTCGCAGAAGCCAACTGTTCAAAGGGAGATCTGGATGGAAGTTGTGTGGGTCTGGATTCATCGGTCAGACAGACCTGTCTTCATGCTGATCAGTCCCAAGCCTCATCTGCTAGCTATGGGAATATTCATGTGGGCAACTGTCTGGCTTGGGAAGCCCAGAAACAAGGAAGAAATCTTTTATGCTGAGGGTGGTAAAGAGCCTGGCCCAGGCTGCCCAGAGAGGTGGTGGCTGCCCCATCCCTGGCACCATTGCAGGGGAGGTTGCCTGGGGCTCTGAGCACCCTGCTCTAGCTGCAGATGGCCCTGCTCCCTGCAGGGGGGTGGACTAGAGGAGCTTGAAAGGTCCCTTCCCACCAAACCAGTTTATGATTCTACCATCAGCCACAGATGTGCACCAGAGTCAGGTGGGTGTACTTGAGCAGTTTCTGTGCTAATTGCTTTTTATTCTGTTCCATGGCTGGCCCTTCAGCTTGAAGCATGGCACAAATGCTCAGCAGGAGAGGCAAGCTGGAGAACAGAGGTATTGCTGTCTGAAGCCATCAAAGTAAACTGTAAATACATCATTTCTGGGCCAGCAGAGACAAAGCAATTGGTGCACACCTACATATACAAATCACTTTTTGCTCAGAAACCTAACTAGGAGTACAGATCACTGAGATAGGCCATTCAGGGTTTAAGAAGACTTAAATGGGAAAATAAAAATAATCAAGTGATCTTATAGCCAAGAAGTTGTCTGTCGTGGTGGAGTACAGTCTGCCCTGTCAGCAGTGGGCTGTTCTACAGAGAGAACTGATCAGCTGGTGTTACCACAGCACACTCACCATAATGCTGCTGGTCCTTCACTTACACATCTTTCCTTTTCCATATCTTTTCCAGCTAAATTCCTAGGGATCTGTTCCAGGCTTTTTCCCAGGCGCAATCTGGCATTACATCTGTTTGCAGCTGTAAACAAACATGGGCAGTGGTGATGAACAACAGGGGCACGGTCTTATTGTCGTGGCTGCTGCACTACTCACACTTGCTCAGGTGATGACCTTCCTGCTGTCACACTTGCACACCAGCAGCTATCAGAAGAGATGAAACAAAGAACCTTTTACCAAACAAACCAGAAAACATTGGTACACGTACAGAAGAAAAAGCAATAAAATGAAAGGCCTCCCTGCACTTCTAATTTAGGTGCCTTTCCATAGGTCTTGCTCGTCAGTCTACCTCCATCTGCCTCCCAGCCTTCATCCCAGACACAGCCATTCCCCACTTCAGGAATCAAGGAACCAGACTGTCAGGAACAACCCCCCTTTTAAACAGTTAACAGCCTGGAGGGACCATTCCTTCTTTTGATAAATCCAGGCTAAAAACTTTCTCAAAAACAATTCTCAAAGTTCATGATTTGCCTTTCAAAAGCCTGCCAAGTGTCCCTGTCTCTGAAGCCACTGAATGGTCTTTGGTTTTGTTTCTGTAACTAGAATCCTGTTGCTATCCTGCACTGACACAGTCTGTTTACATACTGAAATATTTATCATTAATCCTGGATGCTTCACGTATGTCACATAATTAACCTCCCAAATTAACGGGGAAGAGGAATTGAAAACACAGGACATTTTGAGCTCAAAGTCTTCTCCAAATAGCACAAAAATGGAACACAAGTGAATTTACCACTTAGGTCTTTGTTCAAACCTTTCCTGCAGTTACATTAAGAAACGATGCTTCCTTTGGGTCTCATTTAGGGCAATATTCTAAATACAGGATTTTTTTTTTCTGTACGCCAATATATTTTAAGCGACATCAATGATCAAACTCTGAAAAGCAGACTACTATTATGTGCTTCAGGGACCGGTGTAGCATGGCTAGAAAGTCAGTAATTATGCAGCAAATTAAGATTTCCTTTTTCTTTCGTTCTTTAACTTCATTCATATCACTGTGCTTTCCTCTGTCCAAAGGCATCCAGCAATAAAGCTCAGCAGCTGACCAACAGCAATCTATGCCTCAGAGAAGCCAGCAGTATTCCTTAGAAAATTTTAGTAACAAAGACTCTCCTTACCTTCCCACTGGATGAGCTGGGAGTGGGTGGGTGTTTTTGTTAGTCTTCTAGCACATACTGTTTTCAGTCTTGCTTCTGAGGGACAGGATGTGGGGGGGGGGGGGGAGTGGGGTAATTTCAGAACTGATTAGGATTGTGAATTGGTAATTTTGAGACTTGACTGCTAGCGGCTGAGACATTATGGGACATCCTGCACTGAAAAATTTGAAGCTGAGGGAAAACTGCTCCCAGTGATGACTAACACCTTTGTTCTATGCTTCCTCCTGGCAACATGCTCTGCAAATAGCACGTGGGGTGCCTGGGCTATGCAACCAGGCTCAGATGACAGCAAGGGGTTCACGTGCTCTTCACGTTCCTACAGAAAAGGGAGGAAAGTCTTTGCCAAAGATGCAGGAGTGCAGGTTTCTTTTCTGGAAGGCCAGTGTGAATGACCAGCTAGGAACCGGAACATAAACACTTCCACTCTGGCTGTCTAATCAGACTGTGAACTCCTCAAGGCCTTGCTTCTCACTCGAGAACTAAGCAATCAAGACAACAGCAAGGCTGCCCCTGACATCTCGCACGCTGCTGTAGTGCTTAATCTTGTACTCACAAATTCCAGCCCCTTACTTGTAAGTGGCCTCCTCTGTGTGACCAGCTCCACAGCACAACTTGGAGATAATCACCTATGTGTGATTTTTAGGGTTTTTTTAAATGTAGGGAACTGAACTAGATCTTTATCAATCAGAGCTCCAGTATTTACTCCTTTGGTTATTCTGAGGGAAGTGCAGGAGAATGCATTCAGAAAGCTGGATGTGTTTGTCTCTTCTTCCTGGTAACAGAGGTGTAGTGGCTGGGCTTTTTCTTATTTAACATGCTGAGACATCTGAGTGTCATGGTGTGTGTTTCAGTGTGATTCCAGAACCTCATGGATGCTGATGAAATAACAATAGCTCCCCTTCATCCTCTAACAAATCCTGGTGCTATGCTTCCCCACCAGGTATTAACACAGCCCAGCTGGCTATTTAGCTTACCATCCATCTTCCTATGTGCATATGCACAAAAGTGTCCTGAAAATGCTTTTGAAGTTTCTTTCTAACAGCCCTTACATTCTGGTTCGACTGCATGCATTTGTGTCAAAGACAGCAGATTTATTCCAGAAATCAGTGAATCTGTAACCGATAAGAAATCTGCCAGTATGAAATACTCACCATGGAAAGATCTTATCACCGTGCTGGTCTCCTTGTGGTCCCACGCCATGGACATGCACTGGAGAGAGCCTGAGTCCATGTCCAAACCAGAGCCAAGTCCAAACCTGCCTGTGTGAGGGATGAGAGAGCTTTAATGCCATGCATGTATTTTTGTTGTTGCCGTAAGTTCATTAGCAAGGTATTGCTGAAGCACAAGTGATGGCAACTGGTGAGGAAATGACCAAATGATCTTACAAAGGCTGGTTCTGTCCTCAACTTAAACTATGTAGAGCAAAGCCCAGGCCTTTCTTCCTAGGAAGAATTGTCTGTAGTCAAAAAAATTAAATAGAAGCAGACCCAACACGTACCTGGAGATGTGGGTTGGCAAAAGTCTACGCAATCCATTAGGAAACGGAGGTCTTTCTAATTACAGAGCTCGATGGAACCATCTGCTTAGTACAGCAGAGAGGGAACAGTTCAAAAAGCTGAAAGTATTAAGCTCCAAAATTGTACGAATCCGACAGGCGTGAGACGGCTCACCACTTCTGGGGGCTTGCATGTGAACAAAGCTGTGTTCAAGTGTAACGAAAATGTGTTTATTCTCCTCCTTGAAAAGAAGCATAATGAGAATGTAGCACTGTGGATTTCTGTTTAGGGCTTTATTTTGGTTTCCTTTTGTTTTTCTCCCCCCTCTAAGTGTGTTTGTATAAAGTTTCAGGCACAGATTCTCTAACTTTTTACTGAAGTCTTCACAAGTACTCTTCAACAATGTATCTAAAGACATTTTGATGTGTAAAAGCTCATGAAAAGTGGTTAATGTGATAAAAGCAGAAGCTTGAAGCAATGACATCTAAAGAGAGTCTGTCTGAAGATCTCGAAATCAGACAGAATAAAGAGAAGGCTAAAATGACAAACATGTTTGATCTTATGTACTTAAACAGAAAATAATTTCTGAGCCCTGTCTTATCCTATAAAAGAGCTGATTAATGTACTGGATTTAGATACATGTAGCTATATTTGCTACTGAGAAAATTACATACTTGCCCCTCTGCACTAGTGCTGTATTTTGGGAGTTCATTGGTTTAAGAACCCAAATCACTCACTTCATTCCTCCTTCCTTGTCTGCCTAAAAAAGTACTCGAGTGGAAAACAGAAGTCAGCTTTCTTGTACAAGGAATGAATTAATTTCCTTGAAGAAAAGCAATGAAATGACTCCAAAAATGAAGTACTGAGATGATTTTTGGGTCAAGTAGGGAAGAGCAATACACACAGAAGGTAGCTCTTGAGTCAAGCGCAGTCGCTGCAACGCAACTACGTCATTTACAAGGGCAAGGGTGAGAGATGAGAATCTCTATCATTAAACCTAGAAATTAAGGGATAATAGAGGAAAAATATGGCATGAGCCCTAAACCTGTCATTCCTGCATTCAAGCGTGGAGCTCGCTGATGAAGGCAAGCAGGGAGCTTGGTAACAAGGAGGTTATGATGATCATCCAATCGACCTTAACTTACCAGTGGACTTGTATAGGCACAGACAAGCTTAAACCTAGAGCCTTTCTCCTAAAAACAAAGACTCCATTCTTGCAGAATTAAAGGAAACTTCCTTAATACTTGGTCATATTTTGAAATACTACTCTCCCAAACCCATAAAGCATGTAAAGCCTTCAAAAATGCTTTTTACAGAAGAGAACTCATTTTTCTCTCTGCCTTCAGGAGGTTCTCCATTCAATTCTTCCAACTATGGAAAACTTTTAGTACACCATAGTCCTGATTCAGTAAAGCACTTCAGCAGTTGCTTTAAGTGCAGCATTACACATCCAACTCTGAGCTCCACGTTCAGGCACAAGAAGGCCTTCAAACTACATAATGGTGCATAAGAAAATCCATCTCTATTAAATTCTGCCCCATTCCTTTATCTTGCAAGGAGGTGTGAAGAGAAGTGCAGAAGACTGAGGCTGAAGCATCTAGTTACTGATCCACCCGGCTGACACAGCAGCCCAGCTCTAACCAACACGTTCCTTCTCACTCAGCTGCTTATCTTCCCCAGACTGCTCCCTGAAGGGCCTATATGTTAGCTTTGGTTAGTTACTGCTGTCTCTATCCAAAGCCAGATGTTCTTGTGAGCCAGTCACTGTCCCAAATGCATAAACAAAATCTCTGATTTTATGCAGTAAAAACCGCTAGAGGAAAGTAAAGAGAAAGTACCAGCTCGAGACCCGTGGAGTCTGAGGCCACCTCAGCTACTGTGCATGGGCTCCAGGCAGCAGAGAGCAGCAGTTTCTATAGTACTTTAGAGACTCCTCACTTCCTTATGCACTCACACCTCTCGTATTACGCTGAAGTTACACTTGAACGTACAGTATTTGCATTCCACTTGCTAATTCACGCTGCTTGTTCCCTCTAATCTCGAAATCACAGCACAAATCCTCTTCATGCTCTATTTCCTATGCACTGCAGCTTCGTGGTTTTGTAAGCAACATTATCCTTCCCACTGAAGTTAATTTCTGCAGTAGACTGGACTGACTCTAACTTTCTGTCACCTTTTCTACTTTTCAGGGGGAGCTACACAAACAGAAGTCAATGGAATTTTTTTTCTGTTACCTTTTTAATCACCTGCCAGGCTACTGAAAAAGTGCTGATAACTTCTGTTCTTCCTCTTCCAAGGCCTGTTTCAAAGCCAGGGAGAGCTGTTACATTCACAGGGTTGGGGACAAAACTACTTCTCACCAGCAGACACTCGAAGTAGACACAAGGCATCACTGGGAACATAGCAGGGAGGTAGCTGTGGAAGATGAGAGAGACACTCTGCTGAAGGCAGCCTTACACCTCCATGGATAGAATCAATGCAGCGGAGGTGAACGTGAATCCTGAAGGTGCTAGGGGAGCAGAACAAAGGTCCATAAGGAAATCAGAATGAGTCAGTGGAAGGGCCATGAAGGGTGGAACAGATTTTGCAAAACACTTTTCAATGTGTGTGGTGTCCCCCAGAAAAGCCTATTAACTCCTTTGGCTTTGCTGGCTGGTGCCACCTTCTGTAGCCATGCAGGCCCTTTTCTCCCTAAACAAAGCCACAACTAAAGATATCTCACCTAAAGCATCTCAGCTGACCTGGATGAACCCTAACCAAAATACCCACTCAGTCAGTTTTAGTTTGTTTCCTGGGATGTCTGCAATCTCACATCAGAACTGGTAGATCTTAGCCCGCCCCAGTCTAAGGTCTGGTTTGGCACTCAGAGTGCCAAACTCATGCTGAGTCAAGACTCATTCATTAGTTTTATATCTGCTGACTTTACACTAAGACATGGTTTCAGGATCCATTTCCTAGTTCCCTATCAGGGAACACAGGATTTCTTACATACACAACCTGCAAAACGCTGTAGGAGAAAACACAGTCTATGCTGTGCAGTATAACTTAGACCATCTGTAATGACAAATCTTTGCAAGTTTTATTTTTGCTGGAGCTCTCTGACATTTTTCTGTGCTGGGGTATGAGGTATATAACAGCAGTTCTCAACAGACATCAACAAAAGCGTCCCAACTGCAACAGGACACAGCATGGCTTTGCCTTTTGGCTGTGGGGCAACAAGCTTTACTTCTCTTTCACTTCCTTATGGAAGTATCCTTCCTAAGCATGTCAGGAGAGAGCAGCGATGCATTTTTGCAATGATTATGATTAAAACCTCATGAACTTTACTTTTTGCATCCGTGCAGGGGCAAGGAAAGATCCAGTGTTACTGCTCAAGTCCACTTTATCCTGCATGCTTAATGGTAGCCTCATGGGTGACGTGGAGTTCGTGAGCAGTAACAGCAGCACGTGCTTTAAAGGGCTGCTCATTTCATCTGTCTTCTCTCCTCTGAGCTCAGAAATGCTCAAGGTAGGGCACAGGAGAAACCAGCTCTGGTTTGTGTCAAAGTTCCTGCAGATTTTCACAGTCTTCAGGGAAGGGACAGAACAACTGTAGTAGTCCTCCAGGAACTGAGATTGTAGCTGTAACTTGTCAACACATGAAGCTGCCTGTGCAAGTATCTCCGTGCTGCTGCCCGTCTGTTGGGGGAGAAGTAAAAACCCTGGATGCAGGGCTGGGACTCAGCTGCACAAATGTCACTCTAAATTCTCCTCCAGTTGCCACTTCAGATCACTGTAGCTCTTTTGCAGGTCCTGTGCTACATCCACTAGCTTGGTCTGGATGTCTCCGCTTTTTAGGCAACTGAAGTTCAGTTTTTAGGCCTTCAGATTAAGTTTCTGGCTCTGCAACAAGTCCACCTGAGATTTAAAGCTAAGCTCTTGATTCCTCTGCAAGACACAGATAATGAGCCTTTCTATTTAAACAGTAGGAGGCTCAGAAAATACCCAGTACTTACTACATGTACGTGTAGATCCTAACACAGCAGGACCTCAATCTTAGCTGATCCTCATGGACTAGATCATTGATATTTGTTTCATTTCTCTCTCTGGCCCCAAGCTGTCAGCATAGTCTGGCCAAGAGAACAGCCTGGAGGCATTTCAGGGGTGGAGACTGGATATTTTACAATATTATTTCTGCTTCAGGCAAAGGAACTTACCCATTCTGGGACAAATTATTTGCTGCTACAGTGCCGAGATCATTGCCACTTTGTGGTAGGAAGGCTGCATTCATCCATAGCTTACACAGACATTTAACTCAAAACTGCTGACCGTGCTGTTTGTTCAGCTCCTGTTCTCTGAACACCCACCATCTGCATACTGACTGGTATATAGTACACAGCCATATTTTTATTCTCTTCTGGGAAAACAAAGATGGGCTTAATCATCCTCTCCCCTAGACTAAAATGCTTTCTACACAAGGGTGAGCTGCGTATGGTTTTGTCTTACCCGTAACAGAGTTTAACATTTTATACTGACTCATAGGAAAATATTAACAAAACACTTGTTTCTGCAACTAAATTAAGGGCAAGGTCAAATCTCATCAGAGCCCTTAGAAGATGACTGCATTAATTTTCCCTTTTTACATTTCTGTCACTAATTATAAAATCCATAATTATACTACACAGATTTTCATTCTGTCTTGTACAGCACTTCACACTGTTTTGTTCACTTAGTGAGTGTTTTGTTTCAATGTTTACGGTCTGGCTGCTTTTCATGTGTCTTAAGACTACTACAGAACCTCCAAAATCTCCTTTTAAAAGAAGTCCTTCTTTCTGAAACCACCTTTGTATGGTTTTTCTCTTCACACTGCTCTCCCCAGTACATCTTCACAAGTCACCTGCACTCCTCTTTTTTTTTTTTTTAATCAACAGTGCTGCTTAGAGTTTAAAAAGAATGAATTATATTTTACTTGGGAGCACAAAGTCTGAGGTTCAACCAAACCATTAGAAGAGCTTGGACAAACTGTCTTTTCTCTGACAGGTATTTTTCCAGCCTTGTCAGGTAGGGAGGAGGATGGGTGCAACACACCATGCTGAGCTGTGACAAGGAAGGTGGCTTGGGTGCTGACCTGCAGGATGCAGAATTTTGTGCTTTGCAAATTACTGAGCTGCAGCCACTGCAGGACAGGAGATCTCTGCCACAGCCTGATCTCCTGTGGAGCACTCCACTTAAAAAATGAGCTGGAAAAGTATGGTCTAGTATAAGGTTAAACTGTTCTATTGAAAATGGACAAACCAACCCTCATTTTCCAGATTTGGTTGACAACACTGAGTAATAAGCTAGGGATTTGAATGACTTTCCTACCTACAAAAGACAGTTCCATGTATGGAAGCTTTAGTGGTGTAATGGTTGAGCAGATAAAAATAGAGAGTTATTCTCTAATGCTTGTTCTTGTTAAGAAAAAAAAAGAAACAGGGTGGGAAAGGAAACATCTCCTTAATCTTGTTGCCATGGGCAAATTCTCTTCCCTCAGCGAGGATGAGGTTGGTGAGCTGCTCCTGCCAGCCTGGCTGGGAGCTGTGGCACTTCCATGAAGGACGAAGGGAGTGGTGGGGGTTTAGTGCTCTCCAGCTGCAAGTGCTTTGTTGATCATCAAGACAGATGACGTGCCCTTCAGGAGCAGCACACTGAGAAGAAAAATACTTTTTCATGGGATCATTTGTAGTTTACCATTTAACACAAGCCCTGTTAAAGCATGAAAGCAGGCTGTTATAGTCCAGAAACACTGTGCACAGCAACTTTGGGTGTTTATTTATGAAAACAATACAGTGTGATTCCAGTGGGAACTGATCAAGTTGCATAAAAGATTTAAGAGTCCATTCTGTAGGTGTAATAATGCTTTTAGTACTTTCTCAGAGCCTTCCCTATATTCCAGCACAGTGGCTTGTGCCAGTTTATCTTTTGGACCATAAACCATTTTATGCCTTCAGTATTTTCAAAGTGGTATCATGATAAACCAGATTTAAGCCACAAAATAATACACACATTTTCTGTTTGGCAGTGTGCTTAATCTGTTTTTGAGAAACTAACTGCATGGGAAGCTATAAACACAGTATTGATAATATCCCAGAATATCACTTGAAAAGTGATGGCAGGATCTTGTTAATGAGCAATCCTGTTTTAATACAACTCTGTTGAAAAATCCATCATTGAAAAAATCACATTCAAGAAAAAAATATGGGTTTTTTTCTGAGATATTAAGCAATTTATTTTGGTTTTGAATAATTTAATCAAAAGAGTTCTTGAAGGCTTTTATGAAATGAAAACTAAAGGGTTTGGTGTGGGTTCTATTTTTAGTTCTTCAAAAATACAGCAGATTTTGGAGCCATACCCAGGCTTTTCTAAACATTCAGCAGGTAAACCTGCTGAAATTAACAACTCCAATATTTAAAATAATAATAATGGAGGCAGGGTGATAATGTCCTGAGCTCATGCTAGCAGTTTACATCATAAGGGAGCATAGCCACGGGGCAATTTCAATGTATTATTCCTGTGAAGAGAATTGAAGTATCATAGCTGGAGTGAAGCACCAGCATTGATACCCATGCTTTAATAGGTACATGAGAAATAACTCCCTCTGCAGTGCTTAGGAGAAATTAATTCCATTTAGGACTACCTAATTTTTCAGGTTTTTAATTAGGTTAAGAGAGGAAAAATAACATTAGGAACTTTCACTGGAGTTGCATGAGATTCAAAACTGCAAAGAAGTTGAAAGAGAATTTATGTTTTCCAGTAAATTTGGCAGCCAGCTCTACTTCCAAAGAAAAGCCCCAAAACACTAAAATCTTTACTTTGATATGTTCTTTCCTTTTTCTCATTTAAAAAAAAAAAATCATTTGCTTTTCATTATCATTTCTCAAAGACAAACAGCTTGAGAAGTAGTTATCCAAATATATAACCAGAGAATTAGTCTGAAATCTGTGATTTTAGGAAGCATTAGCCAGATTAGGTGTACTTAGCCCACGTATGCCAGGAATGACCCCAGAGAAATGGCAAGTAGCTAAAGCCTCCTTTGAAAAACACCAGGTTCCCTTTCCAAAATGACTGGGCACGCTGAGATCACATCCTGGCGTCACCCTGGCTTTGGTTGGGATGCTGGGAGCTGCTGCTAACAGCAGCACCAATTGCCATCAACTGGCAAGATTCACTGAATCTCACTGAAAGGCTTAAGGAGTGCAGAAGAGTGGACAGGAATACTTTCAGCAATGCAGATGGGAGCCAAGTCTGGATCAGAAATCAGCTTTCTATCAGAAAAGGTTTTTCAGGTTCAACAGAGGGAGATGAATCCATCCCAAAACCCCACAAACTGGTGCTTTAGACACATGTAAGAGAAAAGCCTTGAAAACTGGCCTTTGAATTCTCATCTGAAGATCCTGATCAAGAGAGGGAGAGTCGGAATGTGTGTCTGTGTGTTGCTGAAGTCCTCTCTTAGCCTGTAACTGCTTGTGGGTGAAAACACCAGTTTAACCATTCCTATGTCAATATGAGGCACTTGGATCACTTCTGAGAGGAGCCAAGAATGTCTAGCTCAATACTTCCACTAGGAAAACAAATGACCTTTAATCCACTGAAGTAACAAAGCTGGCGAGTGGCTCAGACCTATCCCTGGCTTATAGTTACACCTGCTCCTAAAAATGCTACTTGCAGACCTGTGTACTTGAGCTTGTCCAACATGTTCACCACATGCCAGTTAAATAGTTTGGATGAGGCATCAATGGCCTCATGCATGATTCCAATCAGTCCTAGAGATGGTACCTGGATTTCATCTCAGCGTGTTTCTGCAGGCACTTGCCCTCTTTCTGAGGTTCTGACTTCCAGAAGCCCAAGTTTAGAGTTTGCAGTAAAAGAGAAGTGCTGTGTCTCTGGTGTAGGCCAATACAGGAGAAATAACATCAGCCTTGGTGTAGTCCCTGTCCAGCCTCCCTTCACTGGCATTTGCTGTCTAGCTAGTGAGGACAGGCAGGTCTCAAAGCTTTTGAACCAAGCCCAGTCTAACATGGGCAATCTCAAACCAGAGCAGGTACAATTTATGTGGGAGCAGGCATGAGAAGTAGTCCCCTTCACAAGACCCTTCATCAGGCTTTGTGGCCAAGGGTCCTTGCAGGCTGGGCTTGATAACCCATAAGGACCATCATGGGGAAAGGGGTCCTGGTCCAACCAAACTTGCCATCTTTCTTTGGAAGCAGAAAGCAGAAGATGGAGAAATTTGGGAATAAGTTTGAGAACTGCTCGTCTGATCTCAGGATACAACCTCCCTGTGCTGTGGCTTGTCAGAGTGAGTGCTGAGCCATGTAAGGGGGGGGTCACTGGTGCAAAGAGCATCCTGGCACGAATAACCAGCCTCACTTACACCATCACAAGATGGTCACAACTGCAGGATCTGCCACACAAACACGAGGTACATACCTCAGCACACTGCAGGAGTCAGCTCTTCAGTGGGCATGAGAACCTCTGGCTATGCTCACATTTTCCTCCTGGTTTTTGGTCCCTGCTTGTCATCTGCAGCGCGTACCAAAGGGAACAGCATGCACCTCATTATTTAGATTTACCGTTCTATTTGTAGCACTTCAGAGCAAAGCAGAAGGGTTTAACAATCCTCCCCCAAGCCACGAGGGGCTGGGGAGATCAGTGGGGAATCACAGCCCCACTGTTGGCTTCTCCTGGCAGCAAGGACTTGTCGGAGCTGCTCCTGCCTGATACTGCTTCATGTTCTGAGAGGTGTTCGCTGCAGTCACTTGATGAATTTGTGTGTAGAGCAGGCATCTGATCAGACTTAACCTGGGGGAAGGAAGCAAAGCAAAATTCTGGTGAGTTAAATTACCTTCTGCTGCATACAATCATCCGGCAGTAACATTCATGGTGCCATTAATAGAAAACATTTTGCATTGCACTCCAGAGATTTATTTTTTTTCTTTTGGTATGGAAGTGATCTGTTCAGATTGGAGCTGCCTGAACAAAGCCTAGGGGCTCAGACACCACCAGCAGCATCTCTCTAAATATCTCTGTCTTACTGTGTAATCTCTACATTGACTTGAAGGAAATGTTCCACTTGCTGCAGCTATAGGGCTCTGTGTATACAAAACACACGCTTAGCTGAGCTGCCCTATGGGACAACATGAATTATTTGCTGATTTACCTCAAGTAAATCATTATAATACTTCAAGAGAATTGTCTTGGCTTCCACAAAATGTGTCAAAGCGTTTTTAAATAGAACACTTAATCTGTGCCTCACTCCCTCGTGTCGTGAAGGGAAGAAGAAAAAACGTGACTACGCACTATGCTGCTAACAGCCCAAAAGTTCTGATGAAATACTTGGGGCAGAGGGGAAAAGTGGAACGTTTCCTGGCACGCTTAAGGATATCTTAAGTTTTCTAAATAGAGAAATGAAAGCTTCTCTTGGAAACTTTTCGTCATCTTGAAAATTAAATTCAAATAAAAATAGTAAGAATGGTAATAATTATGTCAGAAGAGCAGAATCAACATTTCATCCTGTATCTACAGAGGGACTGCTTCCATCAAGCTGCTGGGTGCCTGTGTAGCTCAGAGGTAAAGGTGGCTGAGATGCCGACAGCAGAATACTGATACTTGAGTGAAAGACAAGAGAGCTATCAGGCAGGCTGGATCCAGCTGGAGGGGTGAGTGGGGCTTGCCAGGGCTGGAGACTGGTGGGTGTGCGAGTACACGATCTGAGATCTTACACTGGTTTACATCCTTGGTCCCTCAAATGTTCAAGGGATAGTTATATTCCTGCTGAAAGGATGCCACCCCTCGAGGCATTTTGTTGATGTTTCCTTATTGTTTAGTGGTGGCTTATCTAGCTTAAGACTCTGCTCTGTTAAAATGAGCAACCACACTTCAGGATGGGAAAAGTCATCCTGTTCTCTCCACAGAGGTAAATCATTCGCAAACCAAGAAGGGATGCTGCAGCCAGCCCTTAATTGAATTTTGTGGCATTCTGAATGATAATGCATGAGTCTCCTCTCCAAATCAGGAATGAGGAATTATTACACAGAAAGATGAACAGGATAAAAATGAAAATTAATGCTCCTGGAAAACAAATCAAATATTTCTGCAGATCTGTTTCTCTACAAATCTGTTTACTGGCATTTCTGATTGTAGACTCATAAGTTAAAAGTCTCTGCTATTGAACCCAGACCCACCAAAGATGATCATTCCCTAATTCCATGCCTTTTTAGTCCTGGTAAAAGACCATGGAGTTGCACAGATCATTACAAACATTACTTTAAGTAGTATGGTAAACAGACTGAGCTCATTAACCTCTGTATAAACAAGTAAGGAAGGAGCTGGATTATGGGAGGGTAAGGCTCATGTTTACACACATTTATCTAACGTAATTAGACATCCAGGGTGGGGATGTCCACAAATACAGGAGAAGAAAATCAATTTATTCTCTGAAATTGTCTCACTTTTACAGTGAGATCTCAAAGTAGATCCTATCAATGAATAATTCGCCATGTCATTTACAACAGGTAGAAATGAAAGTGGAAATCACCAGATGTCAAAGGTTCAGATGTCAAAGGTTGCTAGACAAGGTTGGCTCAGCATTTTCACAGCAAAGAGCATTCAGGTGTTACAAGTTCAGATCTCTGTCTTAATCAGACATCTGAGGAGTCCATCCTAAAATAAGCAGAAACAACAGAGGTCAGCTAGTTTATGGACAGCTCTTCTTGGGGCAGTGTTATGGAAGATTAAGGTTGGGAGACTGAAGTGCCTATTTCTCATTGCAGAAATCCCTCCTGAAGTTGTTGGCAATGTGGAAAACTTACTCTTTTTTTGTTTGTTTGTTTGTTTTACAGGGAAGATAAAGAACGAACTTTACTGCAGAAACTTTCTGATGTTGATCTCTAGCACACAATTACCATTCTGTATGTTACAATGAGTTAGTATTAGCTAATTACCACTACTGATGAGATTCTACGAGCTATCACAAGCTGGTCAGAATTTAACTGAGTCTGTTTTTCAAAATCTTAAAAATCTTGGTTTTTGGTTGCTTTTTTTTTTTTGTTGAATAGTTGCCTTCTCTGTTAAGGTCAGGAGATATATAGTCTTAAAAAAGTTTTAATTCATAGAGTTTGTGGGAAGAGTAGGACAAGGTTGTTCTGGGTGACCTGGGGAAGGATTTTCTTTTTACTTGGTTTCACTGTCTCTTGACACATCAACTGTCTACTTTCAAGCTCAGATAGGAAGTCAATACTTTGAAAGCCTTACCTAGTAGTCTCTTGTAATAGTAAATTTTACCTGAATTTAGCAGACTTCAAGTGCTTTCTCTCCTAGCTGGAAACAAATACAAGCAAAACATCAGAGTTAACACTAGAAAAACTACATTAAGAGAGCAATTTAATGTCTGTAAATTAAAAAAAGCTTTGCCTCCATAAAGTACACTATAAAACAGTGGAAGCATAGAGAATCAACCCAGCTAAGAGGTCAGATATGTCTGTGAACTGTTAAAGAAAGTTGGTGAGGCTTTTCCTGTGAAAGATGTTTTTGCACACATCTGATGCCTGGGAAGCCCGTGGGAATGCAGGAGCAGCAGATTCCATATAGGGTGCCAATGCTCTTGTCTCTGGGGTGGGGTTTTATCATTTCCAATCCTTCAAACGCGTTAGCACATCTGAGATCACTTCCATGGAAGCGCTGTTTCTCTACCTGTGAGAGTCTGGCATGTTTGCTTAAGTGAAGATGATGTCAAAATACAAGTTTCTCTCATGGAATACAGAATTGGAAGCTGAACGGTCAGGCAAATAGCAACTGACTGGTACTGCTGCAATTCTGTCCAACAGACTTGTCCTGACTGGGGTTTAGTGGAACGAGAGAGTCTGTCAGACTGTGTCCTGCATGAAGGGAGCGATCTCAGCCTTAGCGAGGACCAGGACACACATCTGGACAGAGTGTGTGAGCATCTCCCAGCTTGGCCACTGGTTTCAGTGTCAGAAAGCTCCACAAACAGCATCAGGGACTGGTTGTAATGGTGCCCCCCGTGAGACCATGTACAGGACACTTCTGACTCGGGACATGTTTGCACCTATTTGATAGATTTAATCCCACCCCCCCTTGTCAGTTTATCCCCTCTGTTGTCAGGATGAGAAAGATCATACAATTAATTTCATTATAAAAACATTTAAAAGTTCACTAGAGAGTTTATCTATCTTTTTCCTCCCTTAAAAAAAAACTACTGCCAAGAGGTCACTCCACGTAAAAATGTTTGACCCTCTTCACATCAATCAGGAAAATCCCTTTTGCCAATCAGCAGAGTATCAGCTTTGCATTAGCAAGTTTGCTTAAACACGAGATGACCTTTTTCAATTCATACGTATCCATCTCTCTAGAATTAATCATCCATTCAGCTGGTAGCTTATTTAAACATAAACACACAAAAAATAAGGTGCAGTAAGAGTGTTCTTCAGAATCTAAATATTTGCTTTCTACTTCTTTAACCACCTACTTACCACACGGGTGAAAGCTGCCAACTGGCAGCTGAAAGCAACATTTTGTCTTCGATTAGTCATATTTGAATTTCCTTTTCCCCCCCTTGCCTGTGAACTAGTGCCGCAGGGACCCGCGGGATAACAACAGAGGGCAAACCAGGTCACCGGGAAACCAACTCCTGGGGCATGTCTGGATTGTGAATGAGTTCATGACTTCGGTTAGGAGCTCCCATCCTCCCACTGAGATTCTATTTCCTGCCGTAGACAGATCACGTTCACCGAGCCAACAACTGCCTCTAGGCAACCAGGATACAACGCCGAGCAGCGCAGCACTCAACCTTGGGGGATACGGTACACGGGGCTTGCGCAGGGACGGGGGGAGCTCCTCTTCGTATCGCTTACAAACGCTGGCACCGCGGAGCGCTTCTGCAGCAGCCCCTGCTCTCGGCTGTCTGCTCCAGGAGAAGGGGCTGCCTTAATGGTCCATCTCCCCCCCGGCGTGAGAGGTGTGTTTGTAACCATTCGTGTTCATCGCTCGCCTTGGGGCCGGGCCAAGGATGCCCCGTGACAGACCGTGATCGCGTTAGGTGGCTTACAGACACCAAAGGAGAAGATTGCTCAACTGAGATAGAGTCAAATTTCTTAGCTGCTTGTGCTACAGCTCTCTGTGAGCTCCAGGAGGAGTGGGGAACCGTCCAATATGGAACTGACAAAAGGAATACACAGACATGTGCTAATCCTGCTCTGCGAGGTGGGATTGGTGGCTTTGTGTGTGGCTGAGCATTCCCAATGATGCCTGCTGAGCCCTGATTTCATATTTTTCTTTCTGCAGTCTGGAAGGCTTACCTGGAGAGATTCCCAGTGAAAGGAGCTGGAGGTGAACAAATTTCCCAGATTATTTTTCAAGGTGGCAGATTCTCATGAGGCTGTGCTATAAAATGGCCTGGCCAAGGGAGGAGAGCACAGATCCTGCAGAGGCATGCTCAAAATTAACAAGAACCATGAGTGTTAGAGCTGTGAGCAATTCCCTGAGCATCAGATGACTTCTGTGACTAAATAAAGGCATTTCTAAAAGTATGGTCTTTTTCTGAAAGGAGGAGAACAAGCTGAAGTGTCCTCAAACACCTAGTTCAGGTCTGTTTCCTCTTACACCAGTGGCTTGTGTTTGGTTTAGTATTAAAAAACTAGAAGGCTTTATACTGTGCTGTGGCTGGTGTTTCAGTGTGGGGGGGCTTTTTTAAGCCCAGAATGACTTTGAACTGTAGCAGATTGACTGATCTATAACTAATACAACACCTGGAAAGCTCTTTTGAATGTCTAGAAGCAGAATCTGGAAGGTAAAAGTTACTCAGCATCAGTTACCATAAGCCTACTCAAATTCGTACACCGTTTATCATCATTTCATCTGTCAACAAAGAAAGCAAAGGTGGTCACAAACCCAGCTTTGTTTCTGACCTCAGAGTGAAAACAAGTGAATCAGCACAAAATCCACAGGTGTTTCTGCTGGGGTTGCTTGCAGGACTATACTGAAAGCCTGCAATGCTGGTTATACTCTTTGGCAAATGAAGGAGGACAGTCACCCTGCTATAGAAGGCTTTACTGCTGGGTATTTGTGGTCACAGGCCAGGACAGCTAGGAGACCAGTTCAGGTACAGCTGGCCAAAGGTCAATAAGCCATAGATACACAAAAGCTGTAGGTCAGACAACACAGCCTAATTAGCACCCTAATTAACTCCGTGAACACCATAAGAAAAGGTTATCATAGCAATATCAATTTATCTTTAGGTCCAAATCTCAATCCACTCAAAGCCAAACTTTCTTTTCTTCGGGTCCTTGTGTTAGACTGACGTGTGCATAGGTGACAATTCCAGAAAACACTACAAACTCTTAAACCAGCACTACTGCACAGAAAGAAACAACAGTAGGACAGATCCAGTTGGAAGAGACCTACAGTGATCATCCAGTCCAGATGCCTGACATCTTCAGGGCTGACCAAAACCTAAAGCACATAGAAAACAAACCTCTTTTCCTTGCATCACTTGCACCCCTGAGAGCCTCTGCTATCCACCAGCTCCTCTTCCTTCTCAAAGCACTGAGTCCTGCCCCTTCTCCAAGGGCTCTGCATGGCTAACCTCAGGCTTGCGTGGGCTGCTTGGGTCACCTCCTCCCACCACCTGCCTCCCCCAAGCTGGCTCATCTTAACAGCATCCTTAGAGGTACAGCAGCTTCTGTAGGAGAAACAGGATTAATTTTATTTCTTCTTGCCAGGCCTCCTCTCTGCCCTCGGTTTTGAGAACTCAAACAATCAGATACATTCAGCTTTTAGTTCTCAGTTCATGCACATTGCTAAATACTTGGAGATTTTCTCTGAGGAAAGCTTAAGAAACCTCTAGAACAACTCAAATAGTCTTATTCATTGCAGAGTCCCCAAAGGATGTCAAATTTAAACTGAAGTCCTGCTTGGAGAGGAAATGAAAACAGAGAGGAAAGGGTTTGGGAGAATCAGAGAGTTTTTAATTAGTTTGTGGTTGAGGCAGTGGAATTATGTGCTGTAATACCCCGGTGCCTGTACTCACATTGTTCTCTCCAGGGTCAGTTCTGTGAATTTGCTGAGTGACAAAAGGAAAAAGTAACCTTATTACTTCCTCCTCTCACGTTCTAGTCTCAAATCAGCACAGCACTGTTAAATTCTACTTCTACCTCTACCTCTCCTTGGCTTTACAAGAGCTACCCCAGCGCAGAAGTGAAGCGACAGTCAGGACATGTACCTACCTCGCTCCTGGACTCTTCAATCAGTATTGTGGCTGCGAGGCCAGGTTATTTTGTTTTGTTAAGTACTTAATGCAGTGATGACCTACTCTACCTTTTGTAGAAGAGAAACCATCTAGATCATAACATCTTTTTTGTATCATGCCCCTGACAGAGAGCTGAATGTCACTGATGGAGCACGGGCTGCGTGGGTGAACAAAGCAGCTACTGGTGCTCTAATTTTCCCCAAATGAAACACAGCATAAATAGTTCTTGGCACTTGCTCTCCAGACACTTTCATAGAGAATGGGCTAAGGAAACATAGCGATGGCAAACTTTCCATCAGCATATTGCCAGGCATGACCTAGTTTTTGCTTCGTACAACCAAGAGATGCGAAGTTTCTTATGTGCAAAAAATTAAATAAATAAAACTTTATTAAAAAAAAATTATGTAGCACACATACTCCTTCCTTACAATTGAATATTTCTATCATGTTGTGCATGCTGCTAATTCAAAAGGCTCACATGGTCACAGACAGCCCAGCTTCTAGGATTTAGCATTCAAACATACTTGAACTGGCATGAAAAATGCAATAAAATAATTCTTTCAGACAAGTTTAGAGAGAGGTATTCCCAAAAGACAGAATTCTGGCTTCCAGTCACATAAAGCCTACACTTTGTCAATAACACAGTGAAGGAAGGCATGAATGAATTTTATTTCATTGGACAAGTGACTTGGAATACAGATAAGGCAGGGTGAGCATATAAACCTTTAAATAAATGTTTTAGCACTATCTGGAAAGGAGGAATGCAATTGATTCCAATCTTTTCTGACAGAAAATCAGTTCCTCTAAAGCTCTTGGGGCAACAAACACTAAGTAAAAGCGTCTGTTACTAATAAAACCTTTAAGTGCAACAAACCAAAATGTTGTCATTTGCAACTAATAGGCTACAATTAATGCAAATTATTACTCTGTAGTTTAATTGAAATATTAAACAGGGATATGAAGGCTTTGGTTTACTGTGACTTTAAGAGCCCTGTAACTTTGAAAAGGGATCTTTAAAGAGCTCAAGAAAAACCCAGCAGAGAAATAGCTGACAAAGCCCCAGACAAAACACAGTGTAAACAGCAGCATTAGGAATACAAAACACCCTGTCGCTCAAGTGCGGGGATTTTTCTCTAATGAGCAGAGCTACCTTGAACTGCTACAAACAGTTAATAGAAAACACCGAGCTATGATTACACCCAACAACGTTCTTTGATCTGCTTTGTGGGTGTTTGTATAAAGCTGTTTTGTGGAAAATTTTGACCTTTTCTTCCCCCTCTGCCTGTTTAACATGAGGCTTGTGTTTCTCTCTGCAGTGATACTACAAGCTGAAGCAGTGAAAACTGCTGTTATAATTCTGGTTTTGCTTTGCAAACACACGTTATGCTTCAGAATGAAGGGTGCTTTTAGTGTTTTAGGAGAGCTGTTCTTGGAACGTCTACGAGAGAAATCCACTGAAAGTGGCAATTTCTTTTACTTTATAAATCTAACTCAAACCAGTACACTGAGTTGCAGTTTTATTTGAAAAACCACAGGTTGTTATAATTCACAACTCAAACTCAACATTATTATCTTGGGGGCCCGAGGATGAAGGGTATTGCTAGAAAAAGGGATTGTACTCGGTCACAACCTGGATTTCCAATAAAATGGTACTTCATTCACACTGCCTATCACAAACTGCTTCAAAGGAGTCACTATATTTTTAGTATTAAATGTTCTTTTCCTAATGCCTTTCACAATGGAAGCAAAAATTGTGAAATAGAAAAAAAAAAAGTCTGGTGTTTGCACAAAGTACATTCAGTGGCTGCATCAACGCTTTTAGCCTAAGATATGTAGTAGTAGTACTAATAGAATAGTAATCTGTTTATTAGTTGGTAGAAGATGTTTAGGACTGATTCTGCTTTCGGGTTACTGCTCAGTGAAACACACACTTGGTTGTTGTCTGCTAGAGAGCACTTATGCTTTGTTTCCATGCCTCCCCAGCAAATTTAAAATCACAGAATTTCAGGATCCTAACCTCTGCCTTCCCACCTTAATTGTTCTCTTTATTTTTATAGATAACTATTCAAACACTAGACTCTCGTGTGAACAGACTCTGGCATCACTCAAATTGAGTATTTATCTCAGTATTTAGAAATAGAAAATAGTATTTCTATTTTCATATTTCTACAATGAGAGAGGCAACAGAATCTATTTCCCTACCTTGTTACGAATCCAAACTTCCAGCATGCAGAGTAGATATTTCTTTAGGGGCTGTTTTTCAGTGTTGCCAAAGAAAGCATTCAGCAACTGTGTGAAAAGAAAAAAAACCTATTAAACAATGGCCAACATTTTCTTTTTAAGGATTATGGATGAGCCTATATTGTAATCTATACTTCTGCACTGTTGAACCCAAAATAACGGCATAAAACCTCCAGGGCTCAAGACTCAACTCAGAAAGCTCTAAGAAACACATCCCAGAACTCTTCACACCAGCAAAGGGTGGAATACAACCCTTCTGCAACCTCCTCTCTGAATTCCTCACTTCTGGCAACAGGCACCACATGTATATATGTTTTAAATAAATTTCTGGTTTTGAACACCAGTAGAAGGTGCAAGTTTATATTCTGCAGTGGGATGCCCCGATAGTTAAATCTATGAAAGATAGAAAAAAGCATTTTTAATCATTGATTTTAACATTCCATCAACAGGAGCAGAATTTCCTTCCTTGTGACAGAGTACTTGAAATTTCAAGTTTTGAAAATGTTTCTAGATAATTTCTTTCATGTTTTCTGCTTTTATGGAAACCTTTCAAAAGTTCTCGATTTCAAATAGAGAGGTGCCAAACTTTGGTAACTCTTAATTTTCATCCAGCTCTAGTGACTGGAGATCTTGTCAGTGGTGATGAGGTCTTCACTCTGCTCAGCTAACTAATGATTCTAACCAAATCTTTAAAAATCTCCTACCTTCTAGTAAACAGTTTAATTAAAGAGAACTGACTGAAGCTAATTGACATACCATAGAAAACTTCCAACGGAGTAATTTGTCAAATATCTCCACCTTTGGCTGAAGGATACTTTTCTTTCATTAAATACATTTTATTAGTGAAGTTTTCTTTAACGCTGAAGCAAGCTACTTGTGCTTCTGTAAAGAGCTGGCTGTGAGAAACGACTGGACAAAGTAGTGATCTAGAAGATGACTTGGATAAACAAATAAAAAATATCAAATACTGTAGATTTTAAGACCAGAAAACTGGTCTTTCTCCTTATTTCACACCATGTAACTATTTTGAACAGTTACATAAACTTCTTTTAAAGCACTCCCTGTTTAGGGGAAAAGACACAACTTAGAACTCCAAGTAAGGGGAAGTGTGTTTGGAAATTTAAACTAGCTCCCGAGGTTAGGTGTACTGTCCTTAGCAGCTGCACCAGGGAGAAAACACCAGCCTCACAACTAAATCACCCAGTTAGAAAAGGCTGACCTCATCCACACCACCCAGTATTTGGCTTTAGTGCTCTCTCAGGCCCTTACAGCCAGGAAATGCTCCTTTCCCTTCTGGTTTTAGTTCAAAATAAAGGTGACCACCAGCATGATACAGAGAGCAAGTGTGGTGACATTTCAGTGCACAACCCAACAGCGAACAGCTTCCTGGTGCACTATCAAAGACCCCTCCTGGGTGGAGGAGCCAGGTGAGTGGTGGATAGATCCATATTGTCTGGGCAGAGTTCTTTACCAACTAACCTTAACACCAGATTTAGGTTTTCCTCTAGGACTGGCTGGGGCTCACTCCAGAAGGTAGTATGGAGGTGAGCTCATGTGCTGGCAGTATGGAAAATGGCCCTACAGCAAAGCAGGGAGAGGAGGAAGAATCTGCCTTCTGTTCTCCCACTGGACACCTCTTTAATCTCTTTCATTTCGTATCTCTGCAGTGTTTCCTCTGATTCTCTGTCTTCTTCTGCTGAGCTCCTTTACCAGCCAGGAAGCTTGCGATAATGATTTTTCCAAATACAGCTAGTTGAAAATATTAAATGAATGCAAATCAATCATTTGTTCACACACAGAGGGAGGAATCTGGTTTTGATCAGCTGAAGCTTTTTTCGGGAACTTAAGTCTTGAGACATTTCTGTTGACTTCATAAAATAATTAAAGCTTGTGGTGAGGGATTTTTATGGTGAGGGGTTTTTTTACTAGCTGTATCTAATAATAAGGAAAAGCACCATTAAGATTTCAACATACCCAATTGTGCAGGCTCTCCTAACAACTAACCCAAACTGTTAAATTTCTTGTCAACAGCAGGCAATGATTTAGGTGGATGACCCCGACTTGCTGCACCTGTAAGTCTTTAAGCAGCTACACTTTCAGCTGCAACAGCTTCCAGAAGTAATCAATCAATCTTGAACACGTTGTTTCACAAAAATAACTAGGTGATTTTAAAGCTGTGTTTTCCCCACGGTGAAAATACCAGGCTACTGCCAAATCAAGCTGGCTGTCGTTCCCATCTGCCTTCATGAAGCCAGTGGGATGCACAACTGAAGTCTGCGAGGAAATCACTTTGTGTCCCCTTGAGCTGAGCAACTGTGCTACATCAGAAGGCCCGGGGGGTGCTGGGAGGAAGCACTCCAAGGACATAAGCCCAAAAATGTACTGTTCCCAGGTAGGTCAGTGGTGGTGATTTTGTTGTATAATCTACAGTGGCATCCCTCCAGCGTGTCCAATACTGGGCTAGTACCAGTGTCACACAGAGCACTAACAGCTTGCTTTGCTCCTGCTGCTCTCGCTCCCTGCTGAGCATATGAGGCTCAGCTGGACTCCCCCCTCTTTAAGGCACTCTGAATTCCTTCTTCTTCAATTGACTCCGACAAAGAGAGTGAAGAGAAATCCATGTGGGGTTTTCACCATGTATAGAAGCACATGACATATCCATCTAACACAGTCCCGGGCAGGTAAACAGTGTTACAGAAACTGTACTGTTCTCAGCAGAGTGTAAATCAGTTGTACCTTGGAGTCAGGGTTCTTACCTTCCTTCCTTCTGGATCCAGAGAGTAGCTGGGCTGGTGCAGACACCCAGTCTGGCTGTGCTGGCCGCTTCCTCTGTGCACTGCCTCTCACCAGGGGATAAGGCCAAGGCTCTTCCAGTTACACTCTCCAAGGCAAATGGACTTATTTCCTGTTACTCTGCACGTTTGAGTAAGAAAAGGGCACATTAATACAATATAAAGATAGAAAAGCAAGGAAAAGGAAGTTTGCTGAGTGATCTTAAGAACAACTGGTTGCTGTACTGTCCGCTATTCCCTCTGCAGCACCACCAGCAGCGGATACATTGGTGTGGTTTATCTTAGAGGATGCTGCTTTAAGATGGAGGTTGTCATCCTACAGAAACACTGCTCACCTGTGAGTCAGGTTTTTTAGTATTTGGAATGAGCAAGGAAAGCCAGTTTCTACTTGGGACTCTGGCACTGATCCGCTGTTGGACTCTTCAGCTCATTTTTCTGTGCTCCCAAGCTATCAAACCAGAAGTTCCTACCCATCCTCTCTCTGAACGAGATCAGCTCACGGTAGGTAGTACTTACTGCTAACGTAGTCTCAGTCTGAAATGTTGCCAATAGTATGAAAACCTAGGTAAGAAACATATAGCACTGCATTATGGGTCAAATACAGCTTTAATTGAATTATTATTTTGTCATTTGCTTGGCTTGGCTTTTCTTCCACATATAATAAGGAACTGGAACACTTCACCAGAATCAAAGCAATGAATATAGCATAACTTTAAATCCGGATTACATTTTCTGTCATGGAGGGTGCAAGGAAACACGTCAATCACACTAACGGGTTAACACATTTCTGCACTAATTCAGTGAGCTCTCATTTACTTCTAGTCTTAATTCCAGCATCCCTGCAACCACCAAAGAAATGTAAAGCCTGACTTTGCCGTAGTAGCTTATTCTACTTGTTGCAAATTGCATCTTAGGACAGAGTGTAAGCGTGATTCTGAATTTCCCCATTATCAATATAGAAAGAGAAAAGTGTTCATATGTATTAAGAATGAAAATTTCCTGTGCTTTGGAAGTGTTTCTTTTGACTTTTGTCTGCTTCTGACTAACTTAAAACAGAAGAAGGAGCTTAAACTGGTATCAAATATAGCTTTTATGTAGAGCAAGGACAATATGTCAAAGCCATTTTAAAAATAATATTTACAAAAGCCTATCAGCAGACTGAACCAGGGGATGGGAGATCCTAAGTGAAAGCATTTATCAAAGCATTAATAAAAGGGAAATCTGACAAATTCATCTGAAGAAATGAGGTTACAGACAAGAAGTCTACGATGGTTTCCACAACATGGCTTGGTTTTTATTTTCTCCAGTCAGCTGAACTGACTCTTGGAATAGCTGGCCTATTTTAAGCCCTCACCACGTTGATAACATTAACTAAGAAATCTAATGAGCTGTGCTCACAGGCTGATACTAGAATACTTCATTTTATAATACTAGCAGTGTTACAGTAAAGACTAGGACATTGGCATACAGCTACTTTAATTTACAGAAGACACTTGGAAGGATGCTAGCACAACATTTAACAGGGCTTTTGGGACATTGCTCTGCACCTGCAACACTGTTCTGACCAGATACTGTGAGATTAAAATTAAAGCCTCAAAACACAGAGCCCATATCTGTTACCACAGGAACAAAATGCTAGCAAGTTGAGGGTGTTTTGTAAGAAGTCATAATTTTTGTTTACTGTATCTGTTAAATTATTTAGGAAACCTCTGCATAATTTATTTCTTTCAACAAAGTATTTCCATGCCTTGATGTTGTTTTTTTTTTTTTTTTCAAAAAAAATTTACTCAAAGCTAAAATTTAAACATAGGTAGCTTTAAACAGGAACGTGTGGGTTTGGGGAGTTTGCTTGGTTGGTTTTTCAAAAGGAAAAAAAATTCAATATTTTTGAATAGGTAATTTTGTAGAAACCAACGCTACCAGCAGCAATACTCTGAGCAGATACCGTTGCTTGTTTTTCAGAAAGGCTTTTTCATAACCTGAATGTTGTTTTTGTAACTACTTACCTTTGAAAATCAGATCTGGTAGCTCTCGAGGCTTCCAAGTCTTTTATGACAGACAGCAGATAACATTTCCCTAAATCCATTTCTGCTTTTTTCTAAAGGTAGCATTAATGTTCAGGTATCAGACACAACACCAGTCAAACTGCTCACCAGTCCTGCCCTGGACCTGAACTCAGGTGAATAGGTTTGGTTTTTTCCCCTACCCTCATTACCTCATAGAAAACCACAAAATTACTTTAAAGCAGAACATATCCTTTGTTACCTCCTGTTAAAGATGGTAATATGTTCTTCATCAGACATCAGTTGACTGCTTTGCCGCGTAGCCAACAATTAGAGCTCATTATAATTCCCAACCAGTTTACTAGAATGCAATGAAATTCTCATTAAACTGCAAGATGGAGGCAACTGGCCAACTTCTGAGTCTTTTAGGTTGGGTTGGTTTTTTTTTTTTATAACTGACCAGATCTAATTTCAGATTTCTTCAAGGTTCAGTCAATGTTCTCTCCACAGGAGTAAACTGTCATCCCTTGAAAAGATGGGTGTTCTCCCTCGTAACTCCTCTACTGTCCCTATTACCTGCTACTGACCCAGTGATCAGAGTTTATAATCAAATTCTACTTATTAGAGCAAAGCACAGCCCCTATTCCTGGTTCTCTCTTGGACACCACTGTCACATACACAAATGCTCCCCGAGCCAGTTCCAAGAGCTAATTCAGCTGAAATGGAACATAGCTGAAACATTTTCATGTCAGCTGTACACCAAAGCACACAGGAACAGACTGGGAGGGGAGGTCAGGACAACAGCAGCCTGGATTTAGATCAGCTTAACCTGTAACAGGATTATATCCCAGAGTCAAAAGGCACAGACTGGTAGGACTTAAAAGACACACTAGAAAATAAGACCCACGGAGTACGGTAGATGTACTGAGAATTAACTGTGGGCAGCTATAACCAAAGGTCAGCGAGGTTCCAAACAGTGCCCACAGCCCTTCAAGAGGAAAACACTTAAACCACAGAGCAATTTAGTTAAACACATGCGGTTTAAAAGCTATACTTTATGACTTCAGATCTCCCATTTTCATTAGTTACTGATCTTTCCTCTTTACATAAAAAAAACTTGGACAAATGATGGTAGAATAAAATGGGCTCTCTTTAAAAAGAGCTGAATTTGCAACTGCCTTTTCTCAGGTTGCCACTAAAACTTTTTTCTCCTCCTGAACCTTAGCTTACCCTCTTCTGTGAGCAGAGCTAATGGAAGGAAAGGCAACACCCCTTCTCTGGCGATCCATTCCTCCAGCCAGCTATTGAAAATTCATTAATGCGGAGGTAAGGCAACATCCCTCTCCCGCTCACAGGTACGCTCAGCCCTCTCGTTTATGAAGTTAATTTAGTGAGGTTAAATGGTACAGTGTATTTGACGGCGTTTTCTCACTTCCAGCTCGAGCCTTGTCAGGCTTCCCAGGGCAGACGTGCAAAACTCTCCCTGCCTTGTTTTCGTAGATGCTACAAAAGGGATTGCGTTACCCTCCCCCCCCAACCCCAATTACCAGGCTGCAGAGAGAACTCCAATTAAGTGGTTAGCCATAATAGCATGGCAGCCCTTTAGGAAACTGCTTATCTAAATAGAGATGTACAGAAGGCAGTTTTCTCTCTAATAGTGATGCATTTTCAATTTATGCAATACAAAGTGCATTGGTCTGCAGTGTCCCTGGCTACTGATGATTAATAGCCCATACACCGCAAGGGTCTACAAAGAAAAGTGCCAAGGGAAGCAGATGCAGCAGGTTTTATATTATCATGACTGCAACAAACTCATTCAGTGGTGTCAGCTCTGACTGCAGGATTCTGATTATGAAATATGATGCGTGTTGAATTTAATGGCTTTCTCTGCCCTTCTGGTGAGTTCACTGCTTTCCAATGTCATTTTGTGTTCTCATCTGAGTGGTAATAAAAGGAATATCATTGACTGTGCTAGCTCTGTAACCACTGTGTGTTTTACAATAAATTGTGTTTCAGGACCTTTCTACCCAGGAGAGTGTGCAGGGCCAGAAAGTAATATTCCCCAGTTTTCCAATATGAAGGCTTTCTATGAGAGGATAGGAAATTATGCAGGACTGCCCTTCTCTTGAGGCATTGCTTATGTGAGCAGGACATCTCTTTTTCAAGTGGTTATGTCGTAAAAAGGTCAGTTTGGATTGCAAATAATAAATAAATAAATAAAATGTCAAAATAAGCAGCCACTGCTGCAGAGCAGGAATTATGATACCTTGATGACAAGAGGAAAAAATTAGTTCAGAAAAAAAATTTAAATAAGGAACCTGGGAGCATAGGGCATTGCCCATGTAGGAACATGAAGTCAGGGGAGACTTCTAAAAAGAAGTTACTTGATGCAGTAAGAACCGTTATTTCATCCAACCCATCAGTGAACTGCAGCCTCTGCTACGGAGTTCAGATCTCACCTTCCAGAGAGCTGGTTTGCTGGATAGCTACAGGTTTTCTCACAAACCCCTCTAACGCCTGGAAATTCATCAGATTGGTTTCTCAAACAAAACAAGCCTTGCTACAAACACGTGGTGCCAATATCAATGTTGAAGAGTGAACACACATGTGCCCCCCCCCCCCCCCCACTTCTTCATGCTGCCAACCAACACCGCCCCGAGCTGGGGTGGTTCTACCCCAGGAGGGACTGCACAGATCTGTGCAGAGAGAAAAGACAGAAGCTGAGATTTTTTTTGTGTTACCTGAAGGGATTCCAGTATTGTCATGCCCTTTGCTCACATGCATCTCCTGCCTGTGGTAGCAGTTTCAGGGGCTCAGTCGCTCGCACAATGGGATCTGTCAGGAGAAAAAAACACCATAAATAAATTGAAAGAAATATTTTTATGAGATTCTCTGACAAATTAACCTGTCTGAACTTTCCCCTTGGTTTCTGCTGCAGGCTACGACCAACTTGAAGCGCTGCAGCCAGAGCGAGGTTAGAGATGGTGTGAGCTAGAATGGAAGCCCCTTGATGTAGACAAGGCAAGACACAAGCACATCCTTCCTCCTCCAGCCAGGAAAAGGCAGAAATCGTAGTATTACTCACTTCTGCACTTCACAATTTCATGACTGGCCAAATCTAGAGAGCAGCAGTGGAACAGTAAGAGGTGCTTCCCACTCAGAGCAAAAGCACATCCACAGAGACAGGAAGTACCTGAAACATAAATGTTAGTTTTCCCTTTGTAAACACACATTCTCAAGTTTACCTGCGCTGTTTTCTTAACTACAGCCCCCTCTGATGGAGTGTTGCAGCTCTAGAAATATAAGAAGTATTTTTTCAAGCAGGAGGTAGAAAGTCACACATTTACAATTCAGTTCACTACAGTCTGAACCCAGGGCTGGTGCTTTATTTTGTTACGTGATAAAACCAAACCATAAAGGTTGTTCCTAAGAATTTACAGCTAAGGTGGAGACTCACCTGCTTAGTAAATCTGTACATTTTTTTGCTTTTTCAGAAGACAAAGACCACCAAAAATCCCAGGACAGAGTCCCCTTAACACCACTGATAGATGCACATTTCATAGCCAGCACTGCTCTAATGGAATTCTCTCTTCAACTGAGTAAGTTTGCATTCAGCAGTTCAATTGTATCCTGCACTACTTTATTTATAAGGTTTTCACAAAGAATCTAGGAATGAAACTTCTACTTTTAGGATAATCTAGAACTTTAACCTTGTTTTTGTCTCTAGCTGAAATGCCACTGGTATTCATATTTTATGTATGAACACTTAAGAAGCTTTGCCTAAAGGACAAATGAGAATTTTCTTTTGTGCTTTCAGACTATACTTCATATATTTTAACATAAAAATATATTGAAACAAGATTTAAAACTGTTATACATTTTATTGAGACCTACCCCCAGAGGGAGAAGAAAAGCACATTAACATTTAACATGGTGGCTTTGCCTTTTTTCCTTTCCTTCCCTGTTTGCTGAAAAACTTGCAAGAGTTGAAAGGTAGAAATGTCAGATAGAAATCTGTGATCTGCCTCAAAATTAAGTTATGTATTGCCATAATAAAACAGAGCATTTGTCCTCTCTGGGACTCTCAGTCTCAGTAAGAATCATCAAAGTGGCTATGAATACTCCCAGATGAAGAGATCAATAGACAACGAGGGTCCCGAGAGCATTACGATGAGCTCGACAACCCAACACTGGTGTTTCCTTCTGCCCCCCCTGACCCTCTCTTTTGATTTCCTCTGGTACGTAGGCCCAAGAAGGTGCACATCTCAGCACACGTCTGTGTGCACAACACAGCACAGGAACCAGCCACTGCAGAGAGCACTCTGGGGCCAGAACCCACGCAGAGGCGTCAGCTTCTGAATCCTGCCTGCCCTTAACTGAGCAGCAAAAGCAGAATCTCACGTGAGATGCAGGCATCTCCCCTCCTGTTGTTCTCGGGGGGCTGGTATCTGCTGTCTGCAAGCAGATAAAGGCTGCTGATTGCCAGCAGAGAAATTGCAGGCTCCTTGGCACTGAAACATCATCCACAAAAGAAACTGCATCTTCGTGTCTCCTCTGTGCCACCGCCCAGGAAGCACGGTTCTGGAATTCAGAAGTCTTCATGAACAGTTAAAGAGTGATTCAGCACTAAGAGGGCCAGAGCATGCCAGACGTGTCCATGAAGATCTTCCCAGGCCAGCAGGGACTCCACACAGTGAAAATGATCTCAGAAGGCCAAAGCATGAGAGCTGAAAGCAGGTAATGAAAGGCTAACTTAAAGAATGACTTAAGATAAAAGTCTCTTTAGCAGCTGGGTGATGGTGAATAGATGGGGGTGGAGGGAAGGAAGATGTGCCATTCCCTATGATGTCCAGTACCAGGCACATTTCTTATTCTGAAAGTAGTTATTACGTTTGAAGTTGCAAATCAGGTTCATCAAAGCCTTCAAGAACCTGCCTTTATCGTATTGAGTTTAGTGAGGCCTCTGAGCAGCACATCTCTCTGAAACAGAGTAAGCCAACATGGATAAAGCCAACATCCTGACCACTCATCTCAACATAACCACAAGGCACACTCCACCTTTAAACCGATTCCTGCATTTCTCCACGTCGAAACCCTGGTGCTCATGCATAATACACCCCTCAATTTGTAAACCTTTTGCCTCAGATGAATATAATTAGCTCCATTTCCTAACAAGCTCTGCATTTCATGAGCTCCTGGATTCACCCGTTAGAAGCACAAAGTAAAGCTTCATTTCACATAGAATCACTGGCTGCCAACAAGTGCTCGTTAGTACGATCCAAAGCCTCCACACTCTTGCTGTTTAATTTATGAGAGCCTTATGATTATGATAAACATGAGATGCTAGATTACTAGGGATGGGTTTGTTACTTTGGGCTGGGCAGAATTTTGTACCAATTACGCCTATACAACAGCACATGCCAAGAATGGTTATTTAGTTATATTTTTCCTTAAAAGGCATACCTGAAGTGCTCCAGAAGGGAAACAGGGAAATCCATCAACTTTCCTGCAATTCTTTAAAGCAAATGAATAACAAACCCAACAAAGTTCCTTCCCCTTTTCTTTGGTAACACGAGATTTTCTTCTAAAACTTTGTTCAACATCGTGTAGCAAAACGCAGCTATGAAACCTGGCACGCTTGAAGAGCAGTTAGATAAATTGGTCTCCACTTACAGCATTTTGATTTATTTAAATCTGTCAGTAGATTGATAACAGAGACCACAATGTCAATTTAACGGTGGGGGGAAAGGAGCCCCATTTTCAGGGAATCCCCCACGATCTTTCTCTGTGTCCCTGGGACAGCAGGGAGCAGAGCAGGTATTTCCTTCTCATTTCACCTCCACCTAATCACAGCTATTTTAGAGGAGCTGGGCACCTCCAGGCTTCTAAAACCCAGCTAAGCAAGGCAGGCCTGTTCAGCCCCAAGAGAATAGATGTACAGGACAGGGAGGTTTAATATTCTTGGAGTTTTTCCTGAGCATGCAGGAAGCCAGCACAAAGGCACTAATAACCTCTTCAAGCAGAGTACATTTTCTCATGGGGATAATAGCCCAAGGATAGAAAGAGAGAGAGCTTTTATACTGTAAAGGAACATTATCTTGCTTGTATGAAAACGACCCATTTTTGGCTCTTTAGTGCAGAACTAAGCTACCTCAGCTTTACCTCTGCATTTGCACCTGTGTAAGGAAGATTTTGAAACATCAACAAAAGACGTTTTAAGGAGTCTATCTTATGCCTCCCTGTTCTCACTTAATTTGTTTCATCACATAGGGATAGGAATTAAAGGCCTTCGCCAGAGTTTAGGCAGCTTGCCAATACCTATTTTATAGCAATAAAATATGTACAAATTAAGGAATCTCATGTGGAAAATTCATTCAACAGCCTCAAAAGCCAAATGAATGGTAATTACTTCAAACACAATGTGGTGGCAATCAGGCAAGATTGGATCATGCTTTTAAATGTATGTCTAAATTTTTAAGAACCAAGATAATTATGAATTATGAAAATAACTCAGACAATGTTACAGCAAAGGCAGTGGGTTTGGAATAAGAAAGGGATGTTCTTTAAGGAACAGAAATGACTTAATTCCAGCACCTGCATCAGAGAGAAAATGTGGGTCTGGGTGTTTTATTTTCTTAGTCCCAGTTGTCATTTTATACTTTAGGATGGCTCACAGATGCCTTGAGGTACAGAGCAAGTGGAAGCATATAAAATAAAATACAAGTAGAAGGATTTATCCTGCTCACTAAAATTAATGGAAGTTCTCTGCAGTTCACATTCACATCTATTGCAACCTAAACCCAAATTTGCCATCTTAGCTCTCTGTGCGAGTTTCCTCTCACTCTGGAAAACAAGCTCACTGCTCATCCACTTACAGAATGCCAACTGAATAAACACAAAGTGGTTTTGTTTCTCATGGGTAAAGCTGGACAGATTTAGATGAATTTATCCATGGGTTTTAAGAGAAGATTGGCAAACACGACCACACCTTTGTTGTCTTCTTGAGAAGTCTCTAGGAAACCTTTCCATTCAGAAAAAGCACAACAGAACAGGTGTGATATAATACACAATTTCAGTAGCAAGTAATGAAAATACAGATGTAAATCACATATATATGAAACATTACATTTATTCTTTCCATTAAATAAAATTGCCAGGACACTGCACTGGCTTTCTTGTAGATTTATAATTGTTTAAATTAGTGGTGTCACATCACATTTTCAAGTTGGCAAGGACTTCTGCAGGTCTAATGCCCAAGCCCCTGCTCAAAAGAGAGACAAATTTAAAGAGCTGGCTCATGGCCTGGTACTGTTGGGTAGTACTGTCAGTACACGGGGTGCTCGAGTACTGACACAGCAGAACTTTTGAAAAAGGCTACAAGAATTATGTGAAGTCTGGAAAAACTCCACCTTGTGACACATTTATAGATAGGTCTAACATTGCAGGACAAGTATTATGTGATACCAGAGCTCGTGGGATCAGTAAAGCTTCTTTTCTGTTGCACCAAAGCTCGTAGGATCTATAGAGCTGCTTTAGTGTGGCTCTGCTCACAGGCTGCTTTAGGGGTCTGGCAAACCCACTGATATGCAGTTAGCCAGTCACAAACCCTCCTGCCCCCCGGACTCCCTGCTCCCTAAAGAGAAGGCAGAAGGTAACACACACATGTGCTTCAGCTGTTCCCTCGCAGTCTGGCATCAAGGCTCAACTCTTCTTCAGCGTGGAAACTATCCTGGATGAAGCACATTTTCTTCTGCTGCCTGTCACAGGAGCACTGCCTCCTTTTAGGGCATGGGTAACAAAGGAAGGGGATGGCAACACGCACTGAACAGGAGGCAAAACCCTCCCTCTGCTGAGGGTGTGCACCAGTCCCACCTCAGGTGCCTGCACTGGCACTGCACTCACGTTGACATACCCTGAAGGAAGCTCAACCTACTTGGTTCATCAAAAGGAGCATGAAGAGGTCACTTGATCAGTGGTTAGAATACACTGCATAGAGAGAGACCCTTATGGTGTAGTCTGTTCTGATACGAGAGGCTTTGCCAAAAGACATGCTCAAGGACTGGAAAGAGAATCCATTACACTAGAAGCCTATGACATTATGAATGGCACAAAAGAGTGAATGAGGAAGAAAAAAAAAAAGTGTGTCTCATACTACAAGAGCTCTGGGACACCAGGGACATTTTCTGGCAGAACAACTCAAATTTGGAACTCATTGCCACAAGATCACAAGATGCTATGGGCGTGGAAAAAAAAAAAAAAACAAAACGAAAAAACCCCAAACCAGACTAAAAAGAGGATTGGACACATCACAGAATACATTGCATAAAACCTAACAGTGCAGATACAGCTTCTGGCTCAGGAAAGCTGTACTGCTCTCCTGGCTGGGAGCTGCAGGGGCATTTCTGGGGAAAGATCAGGGGGTTCCAGCTCTCAGATGGTTCCAGCTCCCAGACTGTGCTTGCTTATGCATCTTCTGCAGCATCAGCGCTACAGGTCAAGTCATTTCTAAGGTAACTCCAATCAAGTCAGCTCACTCCAGAGAGATGTTCATGCCATGAAGTCATCTCCACCTGCAAGAACTCGAAGGCAGCACTCCATTAATTTATCAAGCTGTGGTACACTAACTCAGCTCTCGTGGATGCAGCCCATAGCACACCAGGCTGAAAGCGCAGCCGAGCCAGGAGAGCAGTGCTGTCTCTAGAAACCACTTGTTAAGGGGGGGGGTGGAACCAATAATAAAACCTCTTGAAAAGTTTTTTTTTTTTAAAAACAGCAGAATATCAAGAGAGACCTATTCTCCCTCCCTCTAAGTTAGATGAGATAGGGAAAGGTCCTCAACATTAACCACCAGAATGAGAATTCTGTGCATTCTGGTTATTCCCGTTTTTACCAGAAATAGAAATGGATTCTATAAAAAGGTCAAGTAAAATGTGAGCACTGGATTTTCCCCGAGATGATTTGGTTTCACCAAAACTCAGCAGGAGAAACAATCAACAACAAACCCCAACCAAACAAAAATACTTTAAGTTAGTGAAAGTGGATTCTTCCTTAAAATTTTATAAAAAAAAACCAGTTTCTCACTTTCTAGCTCTGCTGTCAGCACTACAGTTCCAGCCTGCAAAGCATTTTCACTGTGCCCAGCATGCAGAGAGAGTCAAGTGCTGGTAGAAGGCTGAAGAGTCAACACAACGCACACCAACCAGTACAACCAGATGGGCAAAGAGAATAAACTTCCCACTGTCACCTCCAGCATCTTTTTTTAAAGCTGCAATTTGAAAGACATATTTACATCATAGCTGTGATGCAACGACCAATGCTGATGGCTTCGTTCTTCAGGAATTCCTGAACTGATCCTGAAACTTGTTCTGTTGCACTGACTGCCCCCCCAACCCTGCAGCACAGGGGGTGCAGAGGTGAAGCGTCGGGGCCTTGTGGGTGATGTAGGTAACTCAACACATGGCAGGCCTTCCAGGTGACCTCCAGCCCATTCCAGTGCAGCGGCAGCAGCTCACTGGTACTGCTGCCTTTGCATGAGTAGCTTTAGGCTCCTTTGCCCTGTGCGTGTGTTGTGCCACTTCCAGTCCCCTGGGGGATCTGCACTGCAGTTGCACTCGTGAGAACACCATTTCCCAACACCTCTGTGCAGTGCACCAACATAGAATCATACAATTGTTCTGGTTGGAAGAGACCTTTCAGATCATCGAGTCCAACTGTTCCCCCAGCACTGCCAGGGCACCACTAACCCGTGTCCCTCAGCACCACAGCTCCACGGCTTTGAAACCCCTCCAGGGATCACGGGGACTCCACCACTGCCCTGGGTAGCTTGGGCCAGCCCTTGACAACCCTGGAGGAAAAGAAATAACATCCAGAGTTCCTTTGAAAACCACAGCAAAAAAAAATTCCCTGCTAAGGTTAGGAATTATCTAACCACACAGAGAGTATCCTGTCTGTACCAGAACCAGCCCAGCCACAGCACACACAGTGCTGGTGGTTGTTTTTTCTTGCTAGGAGTTTAACAGAATAACACAATTGCTCGGTGTAACTTGAGAGTGAATCATTGTTTTCTGGGGAGTTATTATAATTATTTCCCAGGGAACCTTTGATAACAGCAGCGTGGCAAAGGCTGACATCAATTAGGAAAAGACAACACTTGGCGCTCTCGTCGATCCCCAAACCTCCTGATCTATCGCTGCAGGACAGCAGATGTCACCTTGGCTTGCTGTATGACACGGAGCAGTGCCCTCAGCACACTGCCCTGGGACAGGCACTGCCTGGAGCTGACAGGGACCCTAGAGAGGCTGATCCACATCCCCAGCACCAGAGGGGGAGAATAAACCTCCCAGGCTCTCCTTCCTACCCTCTCACCAACTCCCAAGAAAGCTGTCCACCAGCTACTGCTTCACATATATAGGTATGTGCTGGTCTTTAATTAAAGCTATCTAAATTAGTCATATACGAGAAGCCTCTCCCCATGGGAAGGTCTAGTACTGCTGCCACACTCACAGTGGACTATTGTGCCAGCTTAATGCACGAGTGCCTCTAAGCACCATCCAGGCTGACAACTGCAGATGGATTGGCACCAGCTGGGGGTAGAGGTGACAATGACTGACACCAGAACAATCTCCCAGTGACAAACCTGGCCTACTTAACGCCCCCTGGTTTCTCTGATGACTGGATTTGATCTTACAGGCAGTTCAGCAGGTGCAGTACCCAGGTGCCCAACTTGTGGGAATTTTTTTTTATTTTAAGCTCACTGAAGTTTTTAATCTAGAATCTTTTTATTTCAAATGCTCTTCCTCCTCTCTAGGCTATGCCATGCAAGGAACACATCTTTTCTCTTGAAGCTATAAGTGGGGAAAAAAGCGTTTTAAAATTATTTTAATATTTGAGGAAGGAATTACTTGCTGAGTTTTTTTTTTTTATCATTATTATAATTCCCTCCCTTTAAACCTGTTAATAGAAGACCAATCAAGTCAGGTTTGTGAAATACAACTCCCCACCCCTCTGATTCCTGCCTTTACTCGTCGCTGACTTTTCAGCCTCTAGCAAGGATACCTGTTGTGAAACAGGAAAGAAATTACTACTCTGGCAGTTCATGAATTTCAAGCCTAAAAAAAAAAATATGTATATATATATATATTAGAAAGCATAGTAGCAAAAGTAGTAATATGACAGAATAGTAACAGTGAAGAAAACCTGGATCTACTGAATGTATTCCTTTTTCGTTTTAAGTTGAAGTAAAAAAAGTTTCCAAGGATATTTCACAGAGTATCGAAAAAGTGGAACATTATGCTGTCTTCACAAGGAAAATCTGAGAAGTTGATTATGTGATGTTTTGCTGCTTCAAACTTGCAACATACATTTTTTGTTTCTCACCTACCATATTTTTATTGTGTCCTCACACCTGGGCTGTGTACAGCTTCTACCTGCATCCTCTACTGAAAAATAAAAGTCATGCTTTTCTATACTTGAAGCCCTAATAATTTGTAACAAGAACCTTAAACCAACCTTTTTTGGGGAGGGGAAATTTCTCTCACATCCCACCAATACTCAACTGAACCTTGAATTCTTTTGCAGAACTGGCAACAACAAATTCAACGTGATGTCTCCTTGGTTAAGGATTTCCATTGTACCCACAGTTTTTTACTGAACCTTAGTTTCAGAAGCTGCCAAGTAAGTGTTCTGTAAAATAACCAAAAGACCAGCATTATCTGAAAATGACCACAAAATACCCCTTTGTAGATACTGGAAGTGGCAGATGATGCCTTGACTGTGAAGGGAAAAAAAAAAGCCCAAGGAGCTTGCAAGGGTAATTCTCGTTTTGTTGCTAATAGATGAAGATCCAATACAAGTCCTGATTTTCCAGGGGGTTGTGCATATGTGTGTGTGGCTTTATTTAAACAGCTTGGCATTTCACAAAATAGATACCAAAATTGATTCTGCCTACTTCAGGCTAAACACGTGAAAATGCTGACTGACAGAATCACCTAAGGGTAATAAATCTGCCAAGTGTTTTGTTAAACAGCTATTCACTTTGAAATGTATCCCGGCATTCTAGAATAACAATGGGCTACTGTAATGTATGGTGCATTAATTATGGAGTTGACAAGAAAATTACCCTTCAAGCCAAGAGTACTAAAAACTTTACTAGGCTTTTTTTTTTTTTTTGACCCTCTCCTGTTACCAGTATTCAATGCAGCCCTCCCAGAGGCTCTGCCCACCTCCACCTGCAGAGTTAACCAGGGTGGCGATGAAGGTCCAGAGGGATCTGCACTGACATCTCACTGAGAACACTGGTTGCTTCTCCAAATTTTATTATAGCTGCTAAATGCTACATGATGGCTATCAACATTAAAAAAAATAAATAAATGGCCTCAGCTTTCCTCGGTGAAAGTTTTTCTGATGGCCATAATAAAATTTTGCTTCAGTTTGTGACTGTATTTACACCCTGCAACGGGTCCAGTTAGAGATCTCTGACAATCTGCCTGGAAAAAGGACCCCATCAGCTTTCAAACACGTGCTCACATATTGGTGAAAGAGCAGGAACTCTCGGCATGGAGGCAATGCAGAGATATAAATTAGTATAAGAATGAAACAGAAATATACATACAGTTACAAATGGAACATAATTTGTGTGTTTTCCAGATGCTGCTCTCTGATCCCTCTGACAGTTCTTGAAACTTTTGCCATTTGGGGCAAAATCTGGGTGTCCTCAGTAAGGTGGGGCAGTGGACATGGACACCTCACCTGGATGCTGCCATGTGGACCTACGTGTAAAGAAACTAGAGTTTAGAACCTGTAAATTCTTCCCTAACAGCATCCTGACCACAGGATGCAGAAACAGATTCAAAGGTGATAAGAGTGCTGGGTCATGGGATTTAATGATGATTATTTAATGGTTTCTTCCACTATGTACATTTATTCAGAAATTCTTTAATGATTTCTTCCACTATGTACTTTTATTCAGAAATTTTGAAAGAAAACCGCTGTGTATAAGACTCAAATTCTGCATCAAAGATGACTAATTCTTAATTTTACTACTGTAACTTTCTGAATGCAATTACCAGTTATGCGTTTGCTTTTTTGGGATAGAATCTCTCTCCGCACACAGCGCAATTCTCTAGGGAGTTTCCAGCATTCATGCACTGTTGCTGATATGGAAAAGCATTTCTAGTACTGCCAAGACAGAAGTGCTTACTAGCAAGGAAATGTTTCAAAATCGTACTGAAATATACTCTGTAGAGTTGACAACGACGTGTTAGGACTAAAGAAAATACTACACATGCAGTAAACTGAATTAAAATTCAAAGATACCTTGTAAGCATAAAATTGAACACTCAATTTCCTTGAATTTGAGGCAGAAGCATGACTTATAATCAAACACATCTGACAAATGACACCACTGGCATTTGCCATCCTGAGGAACAGCCTGTAAGTGTAATGCCATGCTTCCTTTTGACTGGGTACTGAGAAATTCTTCAGAGTTTAAAGCATAATTTTAAAAAGTTACATCTTTTCTAGTCTGCTTTACTGTAGGCTTTGTAAACTCACTATGAAAATAAATGAACAGGCATCACGGATTAAAAGAGCGCTTTGGTTTCAACTGTTACAAAGCCACTTTACCAAACCACATTACCTTGTAATTTATTCTAACACAGTACGTACTTCCCTTTAAAGCCCATTTCTGTTCCTTAGGCATATGTCTAAAAGCCTTTCCGATTAACCTCTCCGATTGAAAGCCCACACAGCTCAAGCAAAATCTTCCCATTTTCCTCAACTAGCTGTTTATTGTTCTCCTCTCCAGAAGCTATGAAGAGCCTGGTACCATAATATTTTTTCTTTCAGAGAAGAGCTTCAGGTGAAACAATGGTGTGGACTAGATGCTGAAAGCAAGTCAAAATAACCAGTTGTACTCTCATGACAACCAAGAAGGGCTGTGGCACCAAAGGATAGAGGTTTCTCAATAGTGAGGTCAGTTAATTAATAGGCAGACACATCCTTTCAGAATTGCTGTCAATAATCTGATGTGGGCCCAAGAGATAACCTAGTTCTGAATGTCTCTGACCTTGAGGTGACCAGAGACCTGATGTTATCATTCAAGTCCTATTCCTGTGTGCTCCAGCAGAAGTCAACTCCATCTCGTTTCAGCTACAACTGGCAAAGAGCTCAAGACTCTTGTGTACACCTGCACAAAGAAAAGGCACTATATTTCCCAAAGGAAAGTGTACTGAGCAGAGAACAGACATAGGATAAGGGCTAGTTGATGGGAAGGAAGTTGAAGAAGAGACAGAATGCAAAGTATACATTATGGTAACAAAAACAGCCCAGAGAGAACAGAGGCTTTGTCCAGGATAAATTAGTACCTGCCAAACACTGAAACAGGAAAACTGAACCCTGTAATTTCCAATACCCCAAACTCTCTTCCTGCCCTCCACACCCCACTGTCAGAAGTGGCTGCCACAGAGCTTCCACAGTGTAGCCCCACTTCATCAGAGCTCATGGGTAGAACTTGACATGGAAGTGTTCTCGCTCAAGGGTTTTGTGCTGATTTAAGTATAGTTCCATCACCCATACACCATCTTCTCTCCAGAATAGGTACTACACACTTCAGAGAAAGGATCATGTTTCTTTTAATCTCCATAACATCACCTCAACATTTAACAATGCATGAAGGAATCAATAGAGAACGAACCAAAAACCAGGCCTGAAGTTTTCCTCCCGTTTTTCAGCTTAACAGTTCTTCCTTTATTGCCATTATCTTGATTACCGAGTATCTTCCACATATGTCAGAAGCAGTTTCATTGCCTATGTTCCCAACCTTGTCAAATTTCATCTGAAAATTAGGTACATCGTTGTTACCGTTGTTTCACTGTGATGATCTGACTTGTCTAACATGGGCCAGAGCACTTGTTTCACACTTCATCAGGTCTACAGCTTTGAGGAGTCCACCTCAACCACAGATTTCAAGAGCAGACAATGCCCAGCACTCTGAAGCCACTCAAATGTTCAATTACACCCACAGTCAAAGCTGTGTAGCTTACCCAAGTCGAGCTGCGGCTGCCCAACATTACTCTTGTTCTTTCTAAGTTGAGATTAAAGAGTCACTATTATCACAGATCTCTTCCTCAAGTAATCTTTCATTCTTCTTTTCAAACAAGATGAAGAGATTGATTCTAAGTCTCTTTAGATGGGAAAATTTTCAAGTCTTTCCTGCAAACCTTTCCCAAATCCTTTCCAATTTGCCAACATCTCTTTTTGAAGTTCACACATCAAAATGGTACACACATTTCTAACAGTCAAAGAAGTGCACTCTGAAGCTAATTAGTGCGGTTCTATTCAGCAGTTTTCCATTTTATGTCTGTGCTTTCACCACTCATTGCCTTCAGGCTGCACACACTCTGTCTATGCTTCACTTCAGCTAGGCTTTCTTTGGTGGGAAGGAGAAAATGTAAATGCTTGCTTGCTTTCAAGCACAGCTTAGTTCGTGTTTGTAGTATATCCTGCACAATTCCATTATATACGTCCCAAAATGAGGTGTACTTACGGTATTCCTACTGGAGAGCCAGAGGGATGCAGGAAGATACCAACATAAAAATAAAAAAAAATAATTAAAAATAGCCTAACTTTAGAGAAGAACTGAAAGCCATGTGGCCCATTACACCCCAGACCACTGATGGCATCGCTTTGCAACTGGCAGAAGTCTCCATGAACTTCATGCTCAGGAGCAAAAGATGCTGTGTACGTGGAAGAGGAATCTTGGCTGGGATAACTTTGAAGACATCAGGTGACAAAATGGAAAACCCCTTCCCGACAGGCAGTACAATTCCAGTTGGCCGTTTCATTGCACAACTTCCAGGGATCACTGGCAACTTTTGTAGGCAACCGTGCAGCTATAAAACATCTGGGCACACTTCATGGGGCGATCACATACTTCCCAGGCCCCACTTCAGTGTTCTGCAAGAGCAGCACTGGTTACTGACAAATACCGCTGAGTCTCCAGAGCTCACATCATACTGGCCCAAATCAGAAATGCCACAGCAATCAAATCACAAAAGGCATTTGCACCAGGAATCACGTAATTTTGGGGTTTTTTTTCCCCACAAAGTACATTTTCTAGCTATCTTTCACGAGAATGCCCTCGGCACCCTCCCTGCCAGAAACAGCCTCGCTGTGACTGAGCACAACACAGGCCAGTCTTGCAGGCTGTATTTTCATGAGCTTGAAATGCTCTAATTGTATTAACTACTTAACTCCACTCGCAGCGATGTTAGAAAGGCTGCCAAAACCACAAAGCCTGCAGAAGGGCAGGAAGCACAAGAGAAGGTTAAAACCCACAATAACTTTAAAGAGATGTAGCAGTCGGTGACAGCAGGAGATTCCAGGTACCCGTGTGGCAATCCCTGACTCAGTCATTTTTATACTCTCCCACTGAAGACTGTAAAACAGCATTAAAAGAAGAAAAAAAATAAAAACCAACAACTTTCCTACATTTACATGAGTGCAACAGCAAAAAACAAAGCAAGCAGCTTGGCATTTTTATAAGACAGTCCAAATAAAAATTAATGGTACATGTAATAATAATTCCAAGCGTATTTTGTTTCCATTTATATCCAACTAAGAGACAATTTTTGGTGCATTTGGTTTTATAGCTCTGTGTATATGCAGCAAAGTAAAAATTCTGCACATGGGAAAATAAATAAGTGGCTATATGACTGGTTGACAGAAAGATTTGTAGTGCTAATTAGTTCAATGAATAGGAAAGGCACTCAAAACTAACAGCTCATCAAATAGTTCTTCATACAAGTGATATCTGTCACCCTGCCTATGCTGAATAAATATTTTTACTGTCTTCCACAGTTTGATGCCAACAGAAGCAAATAAAATTGGAACAAAACAAAACAGCAATTAAAAAAAAAATTTTATATATATATATATATATAAATAAATAAATCCCCCAAAAACCTCAGCCCAAAAACCCGTGCAGTGATCCAGGCTGAAGTCACCAATTGCATCTCAGAGGGGTATGAGGTTGCTGAAGGCACTAAGCCAGGAAGTACCTTCTGCCCTCACCAAACCCAGCTTCCTGTGACCCAAGCCTGATTAGGGTCAGAGTCAAAGCTACTGATGCACCTTAAATTTTGTAACAAACGTAAATACCCTTCTCAGTTTTAGTCTAGAGCCAAAAGCCATTATTTTCGACTAGTCAAAATAATAATGTCCTGAAGGGCTTGAGTGATGACAGAGTCCACTGGAACTGAAGATGTCTCTCTGAGGTGAGGCCCAGGACACATTTCAGAAGACACACATTGAACGACAGAAGCAGCAACCTTCCAGCTTGCCTGTCCATGGGTGTGCAGCTGTGACTGCAGCACAAAGGAGAATTTGGAGCAGTTCAAGCCCCACAGTGCTCTGGGCAGCCTGGGAGGTCGGTGTGGAGCTGGACAGAGCAAGTGATGCTGCACCAGGAACCCCAGGATGCTTCAGTCTCCCAGAAACCCGCCTCTGCAAGGCCTGTCTCAAGACTCAGGATCCTGAAGCCGAGTGTAGCCCCCGAACAGAAGCTTTGGGTGGCATTTTTCAACGCTGCTCCTACTGCTGCTGTGAGACAGAGGAGGGGAGGCGGTTCCTTAAAGGGGTTGGGGGAAGTCCTCCCTTGTCTCTACGCTAAAAATCTGCACTCCCACAACCTGAGCAGCTGCCGCTGAAAGACAACTGCAAATACACAATACAAAACACCTTGAAACTGGCTCCGGGTTCCCCAAGCCTCTCGTCCTGCTCCAGCAACAGGGGAGGCTGGCGGCTGGGAGTCCCCTCCATCCCTATTCAGATCTCAGAGCAAAGTAAGGCCCAACTCACAAATCTCCATCTATTTCAGGTCCCAGCGGAGAGCAGAAAGACAATATTTACCTGTCTGACAATTTTCTCATGCAACAACACGGAAATGGACCCCAGCACTATTGCTACTGAAGAGCTCCTGAAAGCTGCAGGAGCCAGCTGCAAACTGGAGTGTAAGAACTGCCCGTCCTGCTGCTGGGCACTAGGTCCTTTCTTGCATGACTCTGTTCTTGATGTGTCCTGTTGGAAATGATGATTCATCAGCAAGTCAGAACACGTTCCCAAAGCTCACTTATGGCCTACTAGGAATGGCAACACCTTCTGTAGATATTTGAGGCCAACTCATTTCCCTGGGAGTTCGCTTCATCCAACAGGAACGGCTTCAAGCAAGTGCTTGTGTGTCGGGGGACCCGATGGAGAAGTGTTCTGCAGAATAAGGAAACAACCATGTTTGGAACTACTGACAGATTAAATGCTAAAAATCAACAGTGTTCTAGGAGGATATTGGTAACGCTATTTCATCTGGGGTTTAAACCTCAAATATCACCTTATTCAATCCTCCTTCTCTGAAAAATTTGATTCTCAGGGACAGTTTTATTCCCTCCAGAGAACTTTTATGAAATACATAATCATGAGAGACAAATCAGGGTACGTGAAATTGTTGCAGGCAGAAGTTGCTTACAGTTAGCAAAATAAAAGGAAGTTCTTATCTACCTATATCTTGTACTTCCCGATGCAGAAGACAAAATACCATACTAAGTTAATAACAAATACCAAAAATAGAGAGGAAAAATAAAGCAGCAATGAGGCTGGACTGAGGGCATCTTACTGAAACCAAATGGAAGGACACTACATCTGTGTTCCTTCCAGCAGCAAGTGCTGAGCAGGACGGAGATGAGGAATAAAGTTCAGAAGCAGCTTACAGGAGGGAGCACCAAGAGACAAAGAAAATCCCTCAAAAAGACCCTGAGAGCTACTTTATATCTGGACATAAATGAGACTGCCCCGTCTCTAGCAGCTCCTGCCAACTAATATCATCAGAACTGTCCCTGTTACAGAGAAATGTAATAATGTTAAATAGTCCAAAGTAATTGATGGCTTGTACAGTTTTATTATTGACATTCAAGTAAACCATCAGCTCCTCTGGTGAGCAATATTTCTAATTGATTTGAAATGGTGATATACCTATTATTCAATCAACTCAGTTTTGCAAACTAAATTGATATCTGAAACCATTCCAAGAGGTATAACGAAGCTGTAGTAGCTACATATTTAAAAGACAAGAAAAAGTAAACCATCTGTTTGCTTTTGTATGGTAATATAAAACATATCCTTGACATCGCTTTTGATTTCGCCACTGTACTCCTTTGAAGAACTACGCAGAAGAAAAATGCTTAGGCTATAGCTGACTTTCATCATCCTCCCCAAATCTTAGCCCTCCTTTTACAGCAAATCATTACAATTCTATTCATCTTTTTATGCCTGTAATCCAGAGTTTCAAGCACACTCTTGGATATAAAGGCCATTTGGGACAAACATAAATTGATGAAACGCCGGCCTTGTCTTCTAAGCATTTCAAAATGCTGCTATACATTTCAGTACTGAAGTTCTTCTCAAACTGAGGCGCAGCAGCGAATGAATGCAGAATTGAGGAAGCTTACATCTGAACATTCATTTGTGATTTAACTTTTTAACACCACTTTGTCAAATTTTTCTGAGCTTCCTTAATAACAAGGCAGTACAACAGGCACGTTTCCACCGAGATAGTGAACCCGACTCTTGAAAACACGGTACAAAAAAGATTAATTGTAGCTTCTATTTTACTCTCCTAGTGCTGACACTGTCCCCCAGTGAGTTCAGTAACTCTTCTCAGCTTGACTAAGACCAGTGGCCAGCATGAAGTCCACATGCACAACAAATACCAGGCATGACAAATAGTTTCTACCATGCCCACCCTTCTCCTACTGAATTCTTCCCGTGTGAAAAGGTGAGCCACAGCCAGTGCTGCAGCCGTAATTAAAGTTCACCGAGTTGCTATTTCCGTTATCGAGCCCAATTTCCAAGGTTTAATAAGTCAGCAGTTCCAATTGCACAAGGCTGAAATTTGACATTCAAGTTATCAGCAGAAACACAGTTTGTGCTTATCTGTTTATCAAAAGGACAATTGAAATCCTCTCAGCTGCTGCTGAACCGGAGATCTAAAAAGCATGGCCTGCATCTTCCTCTTCATCTGTTTAGGGTTCACATGCTCTGAACAGCACATTTCCCTCTGGGGAAAGCAAGCACAGGCATGGTTCAGTGTGGACATTAGAAATGTCTCCTGCCCAGCAAATTTAGAGCTTATTCCCATTGCTCCCTGGTTATTCACATGGCTCCAGGGAACAGAACGAGTTGTTTACTTCGCTTTGACACCAGCATGCCACAATTAAGCAACTTGGTAATTCAGGCTGCAAAACCTTCATGGCTTGATTGTATCAAGATCCTAAAACAGGCAAGACCTGTTAAGACACGTTGTACAGCCTCCCCAGGAACTCACTGGGTAAGGTGGGAGAGAAGGTCCCTGTGCCTGTCTTACTGCCACATGGGCTGTCCCTGAGCCCAGGGCAAGAGGCAGGACTGGCATCAGCAGCCTCTGTTGATTTCTTCCCCCGCACACAATGAGAGTCTTTGCTCACCCGTCCACCCAGCACCAGCTCAGCTCTGCTGCACACCACACATCGTAGCCTTGGCACAAGGGCAGCCTATGGAGCTGGGCCAAAGACAGATGCCCAGGTTGGAAACCTTTGAGCTGGTACAACCTGATAGAAGAAGTCCCAGGTAGGAGGGAAAACTGGGTCCCGCTCTCCTCAAAATTAATAATCCTCCTGCAAACTCTGCAGTGTCCCCTGTGGTGCAAAGGCCAAGTTTGCATCTAGGCTTCCAAGGGACAGCGTACTTAGGATGAACACTGCCAACTTAGTATATTGCTTTTCCCCTTAATCATTCAGTTAAGGGACAATGACATTATGAATAATAAAAGGTGCAACTTGCAGCTTTGGCAAGTTAATATGCACAAAACTAGGTAAAAATGCTAAACGTAATACAGAGATGTGAAAAATGGAAAGGACATCCACAAAACGATAGATTATTTCTTCCAGACATAAAATTCAGCAGTATCCCACAGCAGGAAGGTCACCACACATGGAAGAGTCAAACTAAGTGACAAGCTACCCTGTTCCACTCATCACACCATCCAGATCCAGCATAGCTTCAGCTTCACTGCCTGTGCCTAGCACAGAAAGGGAGTTCATTCCATCCTGTACCAGAAACAGCACAAGCAACCAAAATGAAACAGTGGGGGAAATAGCTTCTAATTTTTCTTTTTTTTCCACCAAAACTATTCCTATAACACATTGAGAAAAAAATAAAAGAGAACCCACGGTGCGTTTTGCATCATAAAGCACCACTGAATTCAACATTAGTTCCTAAGAACAGAAGTTTTCAAAGCTGGGTATGTAGGTCAGGTACGCAAGCCCCACAGAAATGCAACAACTTTGCTAGGTTATTTCTGAAAAACCTACTCTGAAAGAACACAGATATGGACAAATTCTTAGATAGGTAAAGCCAACGCAGGCCTTTCCACTTGGGATGAAACACCAGCTGAGAGCTGACAGCTTTCATCTTTGCAGGTGTCAGGGATTTGGCCTCTGCTGAAAGGTGAAGTACAGGATCCTCCTGCACAAAAGAGAAAATTCATTCCTTTCTCGGTCACCACAATGAAACCTCTAGCCCTGCAAATGCTCCTTTCTCTGCAAGTCCAAACATGCAATGACTCCATTCTGTCTCAGTGGTGTCTTGGTGACAGAAAAGGCAGGTGCTCACACATTGGCCATGTCTAGCCCAGAAGTGAGCAGGCTTCATGTATCTTGATAAAAACCCCCGGGGTTGCTTCATACAGCTTTGTGCATATTGCTTTCTAGAGGACAGGCAGCACGAGAGCCTACCAATAACTGCAACAACACCTTCCTGCACTGGGGCAACTGGATATAAACCTAGAGCCAAGCTAAGCCAGCACAAATGATGGTTTGTACAGGACTGAAACAGGCAAGTCTGATGTGCACATTTAAGAGCTACGAGCAAGGCAATAGCAGCAATTACTCTGCATTTCTCATCAGGAAGTCACCATAAAAAGTGTACAAGGCCACGTGCCAACAGAGAGAGATGTGGCTTAGATTGTGTTTCATGTGTGACAGTAGAAGAAAGTTTAAAAATGATAAAAACACTGCACCTTGTATCTTTCTCTCTGCCTGCTTACAGCGGCAGGATTCACTATTTCAAAGTAAGTTCCTTCATCTAACGCTATTCTGGTCTTAAGATGATTTTAGTCTGAACTGTTGCAGCCCAAAGTACCCACAAGGGACTCAAGAAAGACATCTGCAATATGAAAAAAGAGTGAAAAATTATTAGTGAAACATTTCAAGAAGAAAAAAGTCCAGCCTCGGTAATAACAATCTTAATATAACAACAATAATACTGCTGGCATAAGCAGCATGTACATCCATCAGCTACTTATAACATGACTTTCAATCTTCAATTTTTCACCCATACTAGTGAGAATTCAGGGTCTTCTATCAAGCCAATCCAATTAAAACAGTAAGAAGAAAAATGAAGTAATCACACCCATGGATTTGGTTCTCCTTTCTGCATTATGACTCCTTTTCGTTTAGTGATGACTGTGGAAGCTAAAAATGATGAAGCGCATCAGAACCGAGATGACGAGCACATGTAACTTGCTGAACTATCCTCAGTGTGTTATGTAATGTTCAATATTGATTTTGATTCAACTAGACTTCTATTAGAATTATCTGTTCTAGCCAGCTGCCAAATATACCTGCTCGGTAACGTGTCCAAATTCATTAACAGTTTTGTTTTAATAATATTTCATTTTCAAGTTTAATTTTATCCACACATTAGCTTCATATTACTTATGCAAATAAAAGCTTTATGGCTATATTAGCAATAATTCATTATCATTCCCTACTGGCTTAGTGAAGGAATTTGTAACTTTGGAGTACATCCAGAGCTTTTAATTGAAGATACTAAGGGAAGCCTACATTTAGTTAAGAAACATTTGTACATACAAATTAAACATGATTAGCATAAGTCTCTCAAACTCTTTCCAAGCCCAGAGATAGACTATCTAGGATCAGACTTTTCCTTGAGTTCTCTCTGAAGGATAATATATAGAGGCAGAACCCAACGAGTATCCTGGGGGAAGGAGGCTGGGACTGTTGCAACTGGGACCCAAGGCAAGGTGGTTTGTTTACTGCCAGTTACTTTCCATACTGCTCTATCTTCACTGTCATGGCAGAGATAACACTTGTCCCTCCTCACCCATCTACCTCATATCACCCCCAAGCAAAGGGAGAGAGGAAAGCAGTGTCTCAGCCCAGTGTGATTTCCCTTCCAGGGACTCAGACCAGCTGGTAGCTGGCAGCAGAGAAGGAAGGAAATATTAAGACTCTACAGTCAGGTTGCAAAACCAGGTATGGTTTAGTTGTTGGGACAGAGGGAGAATGTTTTGGTGCAGCTTTAGTCTGTTGCTTTACATCTTCACAACCAGCCCCAGGTAAGGAACTTACACTGACTAACTGTATAGAATAATGTAAATATATGGAACTGGTAATAGTTAACCACATGTTAGGGATCACCAAAGCAGTCCTACAGGGCTGGGTCTTCTAGGTTCCAGTGTTTCTACCTCTACTTCAAAGGTGGAGGACTGGACCCTAAATTATCTCAAAAACTTATTAAGAAAATTGTAGCAAGGATACTCCTTTCTTTGTGCTCTAAACGAGCTCTTGTTGGATTAGGAACTGACTGATGTTTACTTTGTTATGTCCCAAGTCACATAAGGACCGTGGGTATCTTCCCCATCTCCTGCAGAAGATGATGTTTTAATTAGCCAATTATATTAGCAAAAAGCAATCTCATTTCTAGGCCAAACAATAGCATGGCACAGATATTAAAATCAAATTAGCAAGACGTATCAGTGTTTTCCTTTAGCATGCAAACCCGACCCCCTGCACAGCTAATTACTATTATGTCTGCGTGGTGATCTGTAGCAGCGAGCAAACACAAACAGTAACAGGTACAGGAATTTCCCTCTACTGTCTCTCTCCAGCTTATGCCCTTTAAATTTAGTTAATTTGTAATCACGGTGTGTCCTTTAAACGTACGCTTTAGGAAACAACCAGCAGTATTTGCAAACAAGCGGAGACCAGAGCAATTCGAGGATGGGCAGTTCTCAGCTCACCTCAGGCTGCCTGCAGGACACCGGCAGAGCCGCATCATCTCTGCGCCTCTGTAGCAGGAGGACAAACATTTCCCCCGTCTCAAGCAAGCGTTGCGAGACAGCAAACCCCTCGCCGTGCGCTTGTGTACAAGGCAGAGCAGTTGACCCCCAGGCACTCGCAGCTCACTTCTAATGGGTTTTCTCCAAGAAGAAGCTCCAGCAACATAACCTTTAACTCTAGTGGGAAAAATGAAGCTTTCCTCATAAAATACAGGTATTAAAAAAAAAAAAAACAAACCAAAACCAGAAGAGGGAGAGAGGGAATAGATCTTACAGCCTTGACTCCGTACACGCTTCTTCTGCGAGTGCAACTATGAGTTTAAGCTGAAGCAGAGAATTAAAATGTTTGATCCAGGATGATGTGTGCTTTCGATTGCCAGCTACTGAAAGCTGAAAGGAATCTGCAGTTGTGCCTACAACACACCTTCTGAGATGCAGACTGAAAACACGTTTATTTGGGGATTAAAAGTGGACGTTTAAAAATGGCTAGCTGCTTTCAAAACGTGTTTCCACCTCCCCCCAACCCCAACAAGAAGACAGCAGCCTGATCTTCCGTGCCAGGCACCAGTCGTGCTCCCTGACAGCGGCTGTGCAGCCAGCCGAGTCTCTCTGAAAAGCAACGTGGATTTGTCTGAATAAGACATTTATCCCTCAAAGGCCAGGGCAGCAAAGCGCCCGGCTCGGCAAAGCTAACAGATCAATTCTGCTTAACCCCTGAACTCTGAATCCTTATTACAACTCTTCACAGGTTCCGAGGTGTAAAGCCACCCCTAAACAAAGCAGCAACAGAGTCCGGCCTGCGGCAAGAGGGTGCAGGGGAAGAATCGCGTAAAGGGACGGGCTGCAGGGGGTAGTGCCCGAGCTGCCGAGGCCCCAGAGCTGCAGCGGGCCCAGCCTCACCCCCAAAGGCAGGTTTCCCTCCGGCCGGGAGCGATCGCTCCCCTAACCATGCGACAGCCCAGAGCCGCCTGGGATCGGTCCTGCCACGTTTCTCACTTGCTCTCGTGGATAAACTGAATCCTTTCCCTGCTTAAAATGGTAGCTCTTAGAGGTTCAGTGCATCCGAACCCAAATTTAATCTGTGATGAATTAGTGCAAGAGCCATTTGAGGGCTGCAGGGATACTTTCTGCTCCCCTGGCTGTGGGTGTGCCGTGCGTTTCCAGCTCTATGTATTCCACTGCTGAACAGGAATTCGGAGAGGATTTACAATCAAAAAGAAAGGCAAATGAAATGCAAAGTATTTTGGTGATATTCTGATGTATCTGGTGCCAACATTGCCAGCTACTCTTCTGAAGTTAACAGAACTGTACATATCTTATTTTGTCTGAAGGAGCGTAATGCCCTTTCACCATGTTTTCATGCTGAATTCCTTCCCCTTCCCTCAATCCATGTGCTGCTTGCCTGCTACCCTGAGAGAAGCAGTAGGATCATACACTGGATTAGAACACACGTTCCATCAGCTAAACAAGCGGCTGGATTAAAAACTCAATTCCTCACTTGATTTCTGACAACAATGCATCCAAGAGTATCCACAGTATGTTTGGAACCATGGATAGTCAAACCTGTGACCCCAGGGCTTGCTACCCTTGCTCCTGATAAACAGTTACCATCAGAATTTTCTTCTTAACCAGCTGTGTCCAAACAGGGACTAACATTTGCCTCTTGGGAAGACCATGGCAATTCTTGTACCTATTGGAAAGCACTAAAGTATGCAATTTCTGTTGCCATTTGTTAGCTACAGGAAACAAAATATTCTGAAACTGAAGTCCAGTAATTCTGCAGAATTTCATGCAAGAGGCCCACTGGTCACCTTTTCCCCAACAAGGTGATATTATGTCTACGATCACTCACCCAGAATCCTCCTCAAGGTCAAGATGATGCTGCATTTTGACTCATTTTCATTCTTGCTGTCTTCACCCCTCCTTCGAGTCAAAACGGAGTCACAGATATCAAGACTGGACCTTATAATCACTTAACCTAACACTTACACTCAGGCAATGCTGAAAGTAGCACCCAGGGGAGGTAATGGCTCCTGACTGTGTTAGCATCCTGATCCTGGTGTCACACAACAGCTTTGGAACTGGGGTGGGACCACAAAGACTAACAGCATACTGTGAGCACACTGTGCAGGATCCAGTTGGGAATGCTCCGTAATCTAAGTTCTAGGGCCATGATTTTGGAATGAACTTCCCTCCCCCAGTGTTTAGCTACAAAGTGTTCGAGTAAAGAATGCTAAATTACATGCAAGTCACATTAAGAACAATCAGTCTCATGTAATAGGGAATCTAATAGTTCATAAATGAGATGCAAATTCATTTTTACGGGTGCACTATAATAAGCCAATTATTTCAGAGCTCTTCAATTATGCGGTTTCAAAAAGCTGAATTGCTTTAAATTTTTTTTTAGGAAGCTTTAGGTTTTTCCATAGCTTACAAGAAAATATATCTGCCTTGCAAGCAACATTTAAAAAAATAAAACAAACCAAAAAAACAAAAGCCAACCCCCCCAAAACATCATGCCAAGCTGCAAGCAGAAGCAATACAAACATGAAAGAATAAGCCAGCTGGCAACCCACAAACACAGCAGACAGGCAGACAACAGCTCCCTGTGTTCCCACCAATTACAGACACTCAGGAACCTGTCCCATGGAGCACTGGGATCAGCTCCACAATGTGCTAGGCTGGCCTTAGGGAACCTCCAGAGCAGAGCTGGTTCACCTGGCCCAGAGATGGCAGGGGCAATGCCACTCGATGGCAACTTCTCGCCACCATGAAAACAGCCCTGGGTGTCTCCTGGTGCACAAACCCTGAAAAGGTACAGTTTTCCTTTGGAAAAACGTATCAACGCTGAGATGTTCTTCCTCAAGCCCCCTGTGCTGTTGTCCTCCCCAAAAACTGAGAAGAATGGAGGCATCATTATGCTTTCTAAAACCACAACCTAATAAAAAAGAGATTATGGAAAGGTGGGACCGTTCTCATCGGTGCACCGTGTGGGAAAAAGCAGAACAGTGCAAGAACCTGGTGAGACTGACCCTGACCTGTGTGCTCACACAAACTGTCACCCAGGGCTGTCTCCACGCTTCTCCCGGACACCTCCCTACCGAACCTCAGCAGCTGGGGAGATGTGACTTGCTTTTGCTCTGGGGTTTCCAACCAGGCCAAAATAGTTGGAATATTATATGGGCAACTCCCTATCTCAGATACAACTGAGCCACGGAACAATTTGCAGGAGCAGATCACAAAGAAATTGAAAGATTACCGGTGTTTAGGTCTTGGCCACACAACAATAATCAACTGAATCTGAACACGATGGTAATGCGCGCTGCTGGCCTCCATTCCTGCTACTCAACATCCTTCTTTATGCTGTTATTATTACTCACGTTGTGGCCTCAAGAACAAGGAATTTTGAAAAACTGCTAATACAGAACTCAGGCACCGTCCCAGCGCGGCTATAAAGTGCTGGACTCCTGCCCAATCTTTCTCGTTACCATTTAACCTTTTTCCACACAGCAAACACACATACATTAGCTGAGGAAAGAACTTCCCTCGCTGTATAATGAATACTTGTTTTTCTCAGCCTTTGCTTGCAAAGTGTTTGGACCAAATGAGATGTGCAGACAAAAGTAAAAGCGCTGTGAGAAATGGTAATTGCAGTGCAATGTCATCTGTCCCGCTCCCCGAAGGCTGCCAGCCGCTGCTGCCCGGGCAGCAAGGCCAGCTGGCACTCGGCTACGCTCAGCACTCTTCACTCGTCCTGGGCTGCTGAAGCTCACCCTTGGGCTCAGAGCTCCTGCCTGTTGCTAGCCCAACACTGCGAGACACTGGCCAGAGCCATGTGGTCCCTCAGAAACATTCCCTCGGGTATTCAGAGCTGCTGCTGCAGCTTCTCTCTGAGATGCCACAAAAGGAAAGCGAGAAATACATCCAGGAAAAATTAAGCCAGGATTCACATACAGAGGCCACACCCTGGACTAAGCCAACTCTTACTGATGGAAAACGTACACAAGGTTTTAGGCTCACAAGCTCTTCTTTTCAGATCTGGAACAGGAGGAGCAGAGTTGAAATCTGCACTGTGTACTTGCTCCCCTGTTGTATTTCAATTTGAAGTGTGCTACTCCCAGTTCAGAACTCAGAACGGCTCACGTGTGTAAAGCCTATCAGCCTGTCAGGCAAAAGATACAGGTTCCAGCTGGGTGTCCTCTCTCTGTGCAGCTTTACCACCAAAACTGCTACACGGGTGTTTCTACCATGACAGAGCACTCTGTTTAAAGTCCTACAGCATTACAGGACACTGAAAAGCAGGCAAACTCCTAATTTTTCTCCCCTTCTCTCCATTACAAACCTGTATCAGGTTTGCTACCAGGACTGGCTGAGCAAGCCTTGCTCTAACATCTCTGCCAACCTCCAGCATCCTGACAAGTCCATTTCTGTGTAGTGGCAAAAGAAGCAATAGAGATAAGTTACACCACGGCCCTCTACACTGTGTAAATCTTCCAAAGGTAATACAAAATCGACAGCCAGATTTAGAATTAATTGTTTAGCTTTGAAAATGCTTAGAACAATGTACAGTCAGAGTTTGACCACACTCCTATCTAAATCCACATGTACTGTTTGCAACTGGAAAATGCCCCTCACTTTAACAAAGGCAGAATTCAAAAAACAGAAACATAAAAAAAAAAAGTCGTGAAATGTCTAACATCTGGATCATGATTTTCACAGCTAGAGACTGCAAAAGACTCAGAGGTAGCTTTTGAGAAGGACCTTACTTAGCAAAGCTGCCTTGAAGTCAGTGTCTCTGAATCCGCAGCCAGTTGACCTTCTGGGACAGAACAATTTTAATGGCATTCTGGCCTTACAAAGCTGTAAACTACATTGTGAATACATACATCAGTCTTGGGTAAGGAGCTTAATAATAAATTAGTTAATTTTTTTCCTTTTGCCAAAAGGCAGTGCAAGTCATAGCTTTATTTACAAAAGGTTAAACATTCCTTTAATTGGATTGCTGGCATTTAAGTGTGCAGCAGAATATCCTTCAGCAGTGTCCCTTTTATTTGTGACTGGAGAAGTGCCTAGAGAAATGCCAAGGGAAGATTTCATTTTAATAAAAAAGAGAAGCTTAAGATCCCTTTGGAAGCTTATGTTACATCTCAGAACTACCATGAACTAATGAATTTAATCTAAAAGGTCCCCAACCGCAGGACTGAAGAGAAATTGCAACACTGGCTTAAGCTTGACCAAGCTGACTTGCTATGCATGTTACCCGTTGTATCTTTGTGCTTGGATTCTGTTAGGAATACAAACACACACATCTAAAGTTTATAGTCACTTAAAAGATATTTTTAAATGAGAAATATGGTTGCCCTGCAGCATCCTAAAGACACTTCAAAACCCATTCGTGTCAGAGACTTGCACATAAATAGAGCAAAAGGAAAATCCACAGCCCCTCCTCCCCCGAGCCAGTGCTTTGGAAAAAATTACACACCAAAAACTGTACTTTCTGGAAGAAAAACAGTCCCTTGTTTGCTCATACTGGGGTCAGGCTGAGGACCCAATTCAGTCTGGTGCTGGAGGCCGAGTACACCCAGCACTACGAGGCTGCGTTATCATCTCACAGTTATTATACACACAGTATGGAAGTCTCCTGGGAGAGTGGCTAATGCACACTTTGCCTCCCTAGAAAGCAGGGTGGGAATTTATGAGGAAAGAAAATAGGCTTATAAATTACGCAAAGGACCTTTAAATAGAGGCATAGGTTTCATTACTGGAGCATGTCATTGGACGGCCAAAATTAAAAACAGCTTCCAGAAAGTGGATTGCATTTAACTTTCCATTTGGGGGAAAAGAGAAACAATTCCAAGTACAGCCTCAAATAACTGGGCAAGTTGAAGTATGATGCCAAGTTTGCACTGACATAGCAAGTTAGGTACCTCTAACATCTTTTTGCTTTCTAAACTGTGGTAATTAGAACATTGCTTTAATTCTGCAATGGATTTGAGAGCCAGAATCTACCAGTTCCTTAGAGAGTATGAGTCTCTAACGCTTGTGCAATGGTTGGGCTCTAACACAGTGCAGCTGAAGAACCACATGAGAGAAGAGGTACTGCTGGAGAATGTGAGCAAGGCAAAATCCCATCCCAAGACTCTCCTGACTGTGCTGGGATGAAGGGCAGCAGCCAGCATTCCCCACCTACAGACCAGCCCAGAGTCTTGCACTCAAACCTCTAGTCCTGTCACAACCACCTTGCAAGGCAGGACTCGAGAGAGACCAAGTTTTGCCCCTTACTGGACCCACAGTCCGACATAGTTCAGCGTAAAGAGCAGCAGGAGTTGGGGCCATGCCAGCTCTTCTCGCACCAGATACCCACATTCCCAAGAAGCACCAAACAATTCAAGAAAAACTTTCCCATCTTAGAGGCTTCCAATGTTGCTTGACTGTTTTCAAGTCACAGCTCCCAGTGCTTAGCAGTGACGCTCCCATGCAATCAAAAATCCACAACTGCATTCAAGCAAATTGTTCACTATTTTCAAGCCACTAATGCAATTTTCAGAAATTTGCAGTTGGCAATGGTAGACTTCCCAAAGCTATCATCAAACTTGAAGAGAGGAAGTCTCACCACTCCAAAAATCAAGATACAGGTTTCTTTCCACCACAGACCTTCAAAGAGAGGTGGTGGCACTCAGACCATCTTGGGGTGGAAGAATCCAAATTTGAACAGAACACTTGGCATTTATGTGCTTATTCCATCACACTGCTGCTTAGAAAGATATCCAAAGAGAAAAAAACCCCAAAAAATCTTTCCATTGTTACAAGTTTGGAACGGCGTTTTACTCCAAAATGTCAATCATTTTTAATCACAGATACAATACTTAAAACTACTCAAGACAAAAATAAAATGTCTCATTTAAGGTTGGGCAAAGCATTCATTTGACCTCAAATTTTTTTTTTCCCCTTAATTAGTTTGTTTTCTCAGTCACACTAAATCAGCCTTTCTGATGTGATCTGCAAGGAAAACAAATCTTCAACAAGTCACTTACTCGTGTAGGTTTATCATCCTGTCCAGCTGCAATTCCATGTCCAGCTCATGGAAGCAGCAACTTCCTTCTCGTGGGATAGTTAGTGAGGAAAAAACCAAACAAACCTGGCAATATCAGCTCCAGTTTTTTCTGTTCTGTAGCCACATATTTGTCCTTTGAGTCATGTTTATTTGACTCTAGTCACCACACTGTACTGGATTGTACATTTAATGAGGTTGCAGGCTGCTGCTTTTCACCATTATCCTTAATCAAGTTTTATTGATTACTGGGATGCAGCATCAATGAAGAGAACATAACAAACAAATGGAAAAGCTGCCCAGAAGCTAGCGGTAAGCTTTTTGTATTCTAGAAAGAAAACCACCCAATGTTTAAAAGATAATGTCCTCGCTTCTTCCACTGAATGCCACTGTGTACTCCTCCCTGGGTGCTCCCAGCAAGATATTCTGGCCATCCTGCACTACCTGGAAACCCCAGCACTGCCTGCTTGAAAACCTGCCCACCATGGAGAGGCTGAATGTGCACGGAGGCAGGCTGAGCAGAGAGCTAGAGGCAGGAGGGTTACTTCTTCACCACTGGATGTGGGCAGGGAAAAAACCTGTTGTCTTATACAGCCTCTCCCACTCAGACAGAAGGGAACCTGCTGATGAAACCCAAGGGTTATTCACCTTGCAGCTATCTATAACTCAGTCACCTAAGAGTTAATGGCATAGAAATCACTGGCCAGGTACTAGCATTGGGAACATGCTTGCAGGAAATTAAATCAGAAAAAGTGACCAGTTGTTCTCATTATGGGGGTTAAATGGAAGTGTATTTAGTACTCTACATTAAAATCCATGGGTTAAACCAGTTAAGTTATAAAACCTTAGTGAATGGCACCATGCTAGAATGGAAAAGATGACAGTTGGGGAATTTAAGATACACAACATAGCTCAATCCCTGAGGCACAAACTAACTAAAAAACAAAATCTCTGCTAGCCTTAGATGTTTATTATTATTTAGAAGTGATGTCTGAATGACAGCAAGGTGACAGCAATGACCCACACTGACATGTGTAGTTCCATCCGCAGCATCGTGAAAGGAAATGAATTTCTTTGCAACCCAGGATTCCCAATAAACAGTGCAACCCATTAAGGGACAGGCTCTGTCTCCTATTATCACACCAGTCTTCAAACTCTGCTCATTCTTTTGTAGGTATAAATTGCAATTTCCCAGGGTGGCTCAAAGTAACCAAAGAATTACTGCTGTTCTACCTCTACCACTTTCAGCTCTTTATTGCCAAGGATTACTTTTGCCATGGGATATTCTGCGCCTTGTGAAAACATCCTTCAAAGAAAGCCTGGTTGAACTCTTGATTTTCTGATCAAGAGATTCCCTACTGTATTGCATAAGATTAATGACTGTTTTCTACAAAGAACAAACACATGACAAAGGGCTGTCTGCACAGGGTGGAAAAAAAACTTCTGTAATTTCATGTAATTTATGTCTCTCTCATGCCATGAAGGAAACGGATCTCTCCCAGTGCACCTAAGTAGAACTGCACAATTAACAGTCAAGAAAAGGAAAACATAACTCTGAATTTCTCCTTCATGCAATTTACAGTGATCTAAAAAGCATAATCCTATCAGAACGTTCAGAACGACCAATTGTTACAGGAGAGCAAAGCAGCCAGACTTAAATAAACTAACTCTACTACAATCTTCAGGGTGTGTTAAATGTACCAAAATTCATGTCATTATCATGACCATCCCTCTACCCCCCTCCTTAATCTTTGGGTTGTTGCTCTGAAGAAAGAAAAAAACCTCAAAAACCAACAAACATTTTTATTCTATATTGTTTGCAGATTATAGATACTGTGTGTTCCTTCCTATGACACTGCTGGGATGTGATGATGTCACCCAAAGAAGGACACGGGTGAAGAGGACCTGGCTGACACTGCCGGCATTCCCGTACTTCAGACAGCAGCTCACACGGATGTGCCCAGCCTAGACTTAAACTACAGCCTGAGAAGCACTCATGGAAGACAGAGCAAACCAGAGCTCCCCAGCACTACAAAGCTGGTTGCATGTGACCAACCAGCACAGGCAGCGTACAGCCAGCAGTGATGGTGACATGTCACCTGGCTACGTAGATGGGCTTAGAAACCCAAGAAGGCAGCAGACAGCACGCGCTGGATACCACTGCAGTCTGCAGAGGTCTTGTCCTGTACTTGGATGTCTTATAATTAGGGACTACCCAATTCCACAAGCAAAGAGCATCTCGCTCGGTTTTGCATTACCTGGAAACACAGGTCCTGATCCTGTCCTGGAGCTCCCCAGTGCCTCTGCAGTGGGAGAGATTCCCTGGTGCCTCTGCAGTGGGAGAGATTCGTCTGAGTTCCATTAAACAGGGGACACTTTTTCCCTGTGAGCATTATGAGAGATACCAAGGCCGAGCTTAATCACGCGTGGACTGGGAATGTTTCCCAGCTGGTACCACTCATGCTCAGCACTAGATTATTTTGTTACATTTCTCTGCCCTTTGTTACTCTTTGTTCAGAGATGGTGGGATGGAATTCACCGTATCTTTAAACTGTCACTTAGTGATACAGCTGCAATGCTCATGTGCTTATCTCGTGGTTTGCAGCTTTTTCCCCCCCCGCTTTGTTTTTCCCCACAATGTACATGTATTAGTAGCTTTCTCTTGAATTCGCCTTTTTTATGTGTACATTAATTCCTAAATTACAATGTGTCATATCCTTTCAACTGCTCATGAATGTCTTTGTAACTATGATATTTTATGGCAATTTAATTGTGGAGATTACAAATAAAATTATCAGCTAAAACCAGAATGATTAGTAAACCAAGATAAATGCTGTAAATTAATCATCATTTCATACATTGTACCAAGGTTTTACATTTTCATGCTAATACAGCAGATGCAAATTGTTGAGGTGAAAATAGTTGCGGCAATTTTAACTACACAAAATATCAGTCTTTAAACACAAACAAAACAGAGATTGGAAATTTTCAGCTAACCTTTCAAGTCACATCTACTTCCAACAGAAAAATACCCATTTCTTCATCAGACACTTCCCAAACTGCCACACAAGTCATTCCGTTGGTTCCTAGCCTTTGATTTTTTTTGGTTGCTGTGTTGAAGAGCGCACTGAATGGCACAGCACGTGCTGCAGCCACTGCTGCCTTTGGTTAGATCTCACCAGAAATAAACTCGCTTGCCTGCAAAGCCTTGCTGGGGCAGGACACACCACTGCTTCAGAGTTTGGGTGGCATTTGACTCAGGGGACAGGTCCTCAGTTAGGATGCAAAGAGAACATTTTCCTCTGCAAAATAAGAGAGAATTCTTTTACTATTAGACGGAACAGATGTGTAGCCTGACACCCCCTAAGAAGGAACACACAAACATGTTCCTCCCGTGTTCAAATACAGAAGCACACACACTCCCCTCTACATTTTAAATTATACAGCATTGGTGCAGCTAGACAGAAATTGTGCAGGGCTACTCCCAGACAAAGATTAATCTTTCTTTGATATATTCAATACTTCACATGCTCCACATTATCTGGTGAGTATATATGCCTTGCCTTCAAGACTGTGATGTACTGTGCCATACATCATCGTCTAATTTATTGAGTGCACCTCTGCAGCGTGCACTGTACATCCCTGCCCAGGGTCAGGATCACACGCCAATCTTCAGACTTGCTTTTCCCAGCCTGGGACTCCTCCCAGTGCCAGTACTGCCATGGGCTGGTCACACCACTCACCAGCACGGTCCAACGCTGCTTTTCCCCGGAGTATGTGCACACTCGGCACAAGGTTGAACCAGAAGCAATCCATGACTCTCACTGAAAGCAATATCCTGGGGAAACCATTAAGAAAGAGGAAAGCTGGGACCCCAACAGGAGTCACTGGAACAAGTAAAGCTCCTGGATCTACACTGGCACCCAAATACAGTCTCCTGGCTTCATTAGAAGGACAAACCCCTGGGGCAGTGGAGTTTCCCATTGGCCACACTCATGCGACAGCTGTCTTTTGAAGATGAGGAAGTTGAGAGACAGAAAGATGACGCTGGCTCGGCCAAATCAGCTTCATCTTCAGAGAGATTTCCATGGAAATGGAACAGAATGGGCTTCTTGTTCCTAGAGCAGATCCTCTCAAGACACCTGCTGTGCCCAGAACTCTTCCAGTGCTGGAGTCACAGGCCAAGAGGTGCCAACATCTTGCACAGTTAGAAATGGGAGGAGGGGAAAAATTAACAGATAAATACAAATTTCTTCTACAAGCTGTTCAGCTTGTTATATTGAAGACCTGGGAGTCCTGGAGAGAAGCAGCCTGGAGTAACATCTCCAAGTTCTTTGCTAAAACCACGGAACAATTCCCCTCGTGTCATGTAATGGGCATAATGGAGTGATTAAAAAGACTAACCCGTGTACGCCTCTTCCTTCAGTGTACGCACGAGCACGGTCGTCTACAGCTGCACTTAAATGGAAGCATGCTGCATAAATATTGATACTTGCTGTGATTAATATTGCTATTTATATTAGCAATGAATTGGGTTCACATAAAAATAATTAGCACAGCATGCCTGGGTATTATTTGCTCCTAATTATATCACAGTTCATTTCACCAACAGCAATGTGTCACCCAGTCAATAACAGCCAATGATTAATACACAGAATGTATTACCTTAAAATAACACCCTGTGTAACTCCCTGCATTATGATGGAACACTACCAGGAAGTCCCTGGGTAATTGGTTAAGGTGAGTTCCTGACTGGAGTTACTAACATAAATTCCAAATGCAAGGATAAAAAAATAGAAAAAGGTGTTACTCAGCATTTTTGTTTGCTCATTTTCCTGCTATTCTTCTTTTCTATTATTTCCTTTCACACCTTAAGAACCAAGGGTGACCAGGCACACCAAAGCATCAGCACTACCATTCTGCAACTCGTCACCCCCGGCAGAGCTACCACCCACTCTGGGAGCACACTGGTGTCATCCAAATGACCCCATTACAGAGCAACCAGAGCCCCTCATCGTCACCCCCCGAGAGCTCCAGGTACCCTCTCAGAACACACCTCGCAGAACAGACGGACTCAGGCAATTACATCCCAATCGCACCACCCAGGCAGCAGCATCAATATAACAAACATGTAATAAACCCAGCCAACAAAATCATCCCCAGAGTCCGCCTCCTACATCTGCCCAGCCTCACTCATCTCCCAACTCCCTTGAGCAAGTCACTTAACCACTCTCTTTGCCATCTGGAAAGCTGGGACGTTGCCGCTGCTGCAGCACTCACGGGCCATCAGGAGACTTTGTTTACCAGAGTTTGTGAAGAAAACTGAGATTTGAGTTGTCCTGGGCTCTGTTCTGCAGAATGCTGCCTCTGGCCTGGATCCAGCAAAGCACTTAAGCACTTTGTTATCCCTTAAAAAAGTAGAGGAACTTTTCCACTGACTGTATCACAGAACACGCACTCAAAAGAGCTTAAAAAATACCTTAGACAAAATTGGGCTATTTAATACAGGTGCTCATTCCAAGGCATGAGAAGAATGGTTTCATGTTGTTCTCAAGAGCAGTCTTTTCACTTTTGGCTTCTGATGGCACCTGCAATGTTTAAGCAGATGAAAGCGGCCACGTGTCCAAGTTGGAATCAAAACCGTTGAAGGATAAAGATCCACAGATCGTTTTAAGACTGCAAATACCAACTTCTCTTTGCTCATCACTTATTAGTTAAGACAAACTTGGATGTAAGTTAATACTTCTTGCCAATATCTGTCACACATCCAGCTAGCTAACGAATACTAAATATCCCAGTGTAGGCTGCAGAGCCATAAATCAGCCCAGCCAGCAGGAACATATTCCGCATCTTTATGGTCTGCTACTGCCCCCACGTGTAATAACCAGTCCTGACAGCAGGCCCGGAACTGGGAAACACTGGCATGCTTTTCATTATCTCAGAGCTAGGGGAGTGTCAGAGAGAAAATATCCTGGTTCCCTGAAGCTCAAAAGCCAAACGAAAAGCCAGGTGTATATGTTACTGCAGGGATGTCTGAGTTTTTCTTAACCTGTTCGTGGCAGGCCAGCACTGTCCCCTCTCCTTTATTCTGTAACGACTTCAGACATCTCAGACAGGCATTTGTAACAACCCCTTTGCAGCACAGTAAATGTTGAGACACTTAGGGTGAGATTTTTCTGAACAGTTCAAGTCTTATTTACATACAACATTTGAATATTTTCAGTACTTTAACTAAAGCGCTTTTGAAAGCTGTATCTGAGAGTGTTATTCTCAGATATGAAGAGCAGGTCACACTGGAAAAAATGAGGTTTTAAACAATATGCTGAGCATCACCCAGAGCCTGGCAGAGCTCTAGGAATGCCTCAGCACTGGGTACAAATACCCAACAGGAGAGAAAACCTACAACTCATCGCAGAAGTGGCAAAAACTCTCAGCTCGGATCAAGCCCTGTGTAGCTGGGGTTTCTCTCCAAGCAGAAAACAAAACCAGATTCCTGTCCTGTCAGACTTTTAGCTGTTGCTCACCCAGCGATCTCCTTTTACAGATACAGCTAAAATTCAAAATCCAGACAAAAGCAAAGAATTAAAAACAAAAACAAAACCAAACAAACAAAAAAAAAAAAAAAA